>CM034155.1:328561756-328929401 GCA_019776745.2 Taxus chinensis | reverse complement strand
TATTGCGTTGTTGGGTTGTTGCGTGTGTATGACTTCTGAATCCACAACAAGACCACCAGAAAGAGTTAAACAATATGTGCAGTGAACTACCTAGCATGTGCTAGATCCGGGAAGTGTGATACTTCCTAGACGACTGTCAATCCATTGTTTAAAACAATTTAATGTGGGTAATAAATTAAATCCTATCATAGTTGAAATGATTTGGGTATCTCATCTAAAATACAATAAGAAAGATCTAATTAATAGGCTAAGTTAAAATAAGATCCGAAGGTCGAGTAATTGGTTCTGAGTCTCTGTAGGTCTGACAGGGGTCTCAAGTAGATCACAGGTGAATAAGGGTTATGTGGAATTAGGTGGACAGGTCACTATTCTGAGTTGTATGGGAAAATACAGAGACTGATGCTGGTTAAGAGTGAATGACGACGGTTAGGTGTAACTGGTGTTGGTTACTATGGAAAACTGAGAATGACACAGAATAAGTTTTGGGTCTCCTTTTTTATTGCACAAAGGACTTTGGTTTGTCGGAATGAGTTATTAGGTGGTTTGGGTGGGATTTGACAAGATTTTAATGGGTATATGGGGGGGTGAGTATTAACAGAGGAATGTGGGTAGCTAAAAAAATAAAGGGTGACAATATAATGATGGAATGAAATGAACCAAAGAGTTATAACATTCCACTTACTCAAATTCTAGTCTTGGATGCCTGTGAGTGAGGGATGAAGGTGTTGGTAAGAGGCTGAAGGCTAGAGATGATCACCAATCATAGGAGAGCTTCTACATGGGCTGCATGTGCATTCCTTTTTGCTTGGTTGGATCAAATCCTTGCTGGGGTGAGTGATTGATGGCTATGCAGGAGAAAATGCTTGATCTCCTTCCTTGCATGCGCATTCTTGCTTAAATTCATTCTCAGAAGATGTGATATCTCTCATAAATGTGCTAATGTTTGCCAACCTGTTGCCAACCTTGAAAATAAGGTTTTTTTGGGGGTTAAAAGGTGACTGATGGCAGTTCCATCTTAACCAATGATGGTTAGGGGTAACTGGTGTCAGTCAAGGTAGGATTTTCTAGGTTTACTAAACTAGGGAGATCCTCTTGATTTTCTCAGATATCATGTCCTTAACCCACGGATTAGACTGGGAGCTTCTTGTAAGCATATAGGAATGTGGTTAGAGGGAATGTAGGCATTTATTTTTAGGGTTTGGGTAAGTCTTAGTTAGTTATGGGAACTTAATAAGAATAGGTCTTAGGGTGAGTTGGCATGATGAGGTGTCTAGGTGAAGTGTATGTATGGATATTATCTAAATTAAGATATTTAAATAATAAATATGGTGAGGATAATGAATTAATTAAATTAAATTAATTAAATTAATATTAATGGGGTGAAGGGGTCCATGGCTAGATGGAAGTGCTCAAGGTATTTATTTGACAAGGTACCAAAGGGGAATGTGACCTAATTTTAGTGTCTGCATTTTTCCCCTTTTGTTGCGTAGCTTGTATTGGTAAGTGATGCTAACAAAAATAAGTTGTGGTTGCCCCAGGTGTGGGTGAAGGTGATCCCCCTCAAACCAAAAACTGATGAGGCCAAAGGCAGAATTGGTGAGTGGTTTGATAAAAGGTAAATGTGAGAAAATGGAAGGTGGTTAGCCAGGGATAATTTTAGTGGAGAATATTCATAATATGGTGAAAATTTCATTTTAGGAAAATCTGAAAAGGTGATTTTTTCGGAGTGGATCGATGTCCTGTTCACCTAAAATATATAGTATATTTTTGGGGGGGGGGGTCGGCTTCACCTTCATTTGAAAACATCTCCTATAAAAACCTAGGTGATTCGCTAGGTAATATACCTTAAGTAGCTCACCAAATTACCAATACTATGAAGTTTGAACTCGCATACTCTTAAGCACCAGAGATTACTGTTAACCTATGAGGGTTAGTTGTTGACACGTGATAGGGACATTGTTGACATGTGACTAAGAGTTATTGCAGACATGCAACAATGAGATATTGCGGACACGCAAAAAGGAAATAGGTTTGACACGCGACAAAATAAGTTGACACACCACAGGGCATATCAGTTGACGTGCGACAAGGGAAGAGTTGACGCGCGATATGGAATAGGTTGTTGACATGTGATAAGTGCAAAGTTGACGTGTGACAGATACCTCAGACAGGGGACGCATGACAGAGTCCTCAGATAGTGGACAAAGTTGCTACTTGGTTCTTGTGCTGACATAAGAATCTCTTCAGAATAATGGAAGGTGCTAGCTCAAAGAATGCGAAGAACCTGAAAGTAAGTAAGAAATCTTAGAAATCACTCTTCAAGTATTTTGGAAACTCTGCGGATACAGATATTGAAAATACCAACCATATAGATGCCACCACAAAGAATCAGAATACTGACTATGTGGAAGGTATTATTGAGGTGGACATGCATTCTGCACAGTATCAAAGTCAAAAAAATTAATCCTATGATAATATGCCAGATCTTGAAGATATTGTTCCTGTTGGGGTGCAACCAGAAGTGCATGAAGATATCACACATACAAATACTCAGCAAAATGGAACACAGAAATCAAATTCAAACTCCGGTCCAAGAAAGAGGAAACCAGGTGATTGCGACATTGCTCAAAATTTGACTCAAAAAAGTAAAGCATTGAAAACGAACAAGAATATGTGGACCATTGGCAGGAAATACAAGTTTGATTGGGCAGATAAATTTCCATTTATTGAACCTTTACAATCATCTAATTCTGAAGAGATCCCATCTAAATGTACATGTACAATATGTACGTGGAAATTAGGAAAGCAACAAAAAATTCAACTGAAGATGTACACGATAGAAAAACATTGTGGAAAACAATATTTGACTGTAACGGGGGTGGATAGCCAGAAAATAAAAACACACAAGTGGAAAACTGAAAAAGAATGCATGCATGTTAGATACGCAGTGGAATATGAGGCATAGCAAAAAAAACACAGACATCTCTTAGAAAAGGGAGGAACGATCACATCACATATTGGTGGGATGAAAGAAACAAATCTACATGAAAAATTCATACAATTCTCTACTCTATTTCACATACTAAAAAAAGGAAGACCGATTTTGGATTTCCTCGATTTCAAAGTTTTGTATCAATTTAATGAAATGCTGAATGTACCTCAGTCTCATTGGTCTGAAATTAGTGGATGGAAAATGGCAAAATGCATTTCGATGGTAGAGAAGGAAGATTTGAAAGAGAATGTAAAAAAATCAAAGTTTATCTCTCTTTCTATTGATGAAGTGACATCAGTCAACAACACTGCATGGGTATGTATCTACATCTATACTTTAGAAAAGCATATAAGGACACCTCATCTATTGGGTGTTATGAAAATGGTTGAAAACTGCAATGTTGAAAACCTACATAAAATAGTTGTTTCTCATTTGAAAGATATTACTGGAATGACTGATTATGAAATTGCAACGAATTTAGTATGCATTGGAGCAGATGGTGCATTTGTCATGCAGGGTCACTGAACAGGGTTGTGTGTTAGATTACAAACAACAGTGGCCCCATATATGCTACCAATTCACTGAATGGCTCACAGAATAAATTTAGCGTATAAAATGGTAAGTAACCACGAAAAATGTTGCTAAATTAGAAGACCTTATAAGAGAACTTCATGCCTATATGTTAAGCATCCCAAAGCTATTTCTCGAGTTCCAAAAATTTGCAATTGGAATTACAGATGGCAAAAAAAATTTGAAGGATGTGGAGACTAGATGGATCTATTTGTATGAACCTGCATGCAGAGTTCGTGAGGAGTATCCTTCATTGGTTGGTTTCATGCACAAATACTGTCATGAAGTTGATAGGGCGAGGGACTTGTTGTTCCGTTTAACTGATTTCGAGACACTACTTACATTGGTTGGTATTCTTCAAATGTTAAAGGAGATCAATACACTGATGAAGCATGCACAGGGAAGATTAATCTATATTGTGGATTTTATACGAATGAGAAAAATGGTATGTCAAAGTCTTTATATATTGTACTATTCCCAAGATAGTTTTGATGCACCTGTTTTTGAGAATTGGAAACCTTTATTAGATCTTAAAAATCCTAGCACATTTTTGAGATTTAATATCCACGATCACCTATGCATCACTGTTAATTGGAGGGAAATACCACTACACATTTTGCAAAAACGTCAAGATATTATAAGATCGAAACGAGAAGATGTTCCCGTGACACGTAATATATTTGAGTCTATTATAGTTGAAACAATAATAAAGCTTAAAAAAATTTCAGAATCCTTGTCATCAAAAATTAGGGAATGTTTCTGTAAAGATAAAATTCTAGAAGCCATGGGTGTGATGAATCCTAATTTTTAGAATACTGAAGGTGGCCATGCAGACTTTGTCAGAAAGCATTTCCATAAATCCATGGGTACAATAATGGAACAATTTACAAAGACTTCAGAGCTCAAGGGTATGGAAATCAAAGGTATACTGAATGCTGATTTATTAAAGTTTCAATCAACAAATTTTGCAACAAAAATGAGGAACCAATAGAAAATTTTAGATGAACCTTCTGAAAGTGGTGTTTTTACAAGGCTGTGGTGAAGTATCTATCAAAGTTCTATCTTACAAGAAGATATCAGTGAATATTTCAGATTATATGAGTTATGCCAAAGAAATATTTTGGGGTCTATGGAGGACGAAAGGGTTTTCAGTGCATTATCATTTATAAAATCAAAACTGAGAAACAGGTTGGATAAAAATATGGAAAGTTGCATGAGGTGTTATGTTTCTTGATACTCCATCAAAACCTTTCCTTTCGACAGAGCAATTGCTCATTGGAATTCCCTTTGTGAAAGAAGAGGTGTGAATAATATAGCTACAAGTACAAATATTCCCAACATTGAGAGTGTAATTGGCTCATCGTCAGATTCTACAGAAGACAACATCAAGTTTGATGAAGCTATTGATAATGGATTGTTTCAACTTTAAATAGGTATCTTCTTTATCTTAATCTTATTGTTTGTCACTTTACATTTTTTTCAGCTCTTGTTATCATGAAAGATGTTACAGGTCTATATATTTAGATTTATTTAACTACAATATTTTTATTTTCTAAAAATGTGGGTTGGCATACATCCGAGGAAGCTGTTACTTCTCAGGACTGACAATGTCAGGCAACTCACCCATCTATCTACTAATCCATTTCTTGTGTTGAGTTTTTTTAAAACACAGATCTAGCACATTACCAATGGCAGTGATGATTTCAACTTTAAAGAGGTATCTTCTTCACCTTAATCTTATTGTTTGTCACTATTCATTTTTTTCAGCTCTTGTTATCATTAAAGATGTTACATGTCTATATATTTACATTTATTTAAATATAATCTTTTTATTATTTGAAAACGTGGGTTGACATCCATC
The DNA here is from genome assembly GCA_019776745.2 of Taxus chinensis. NCBI lineage: Eukaryota > Viridiplantae > Streptophyta > Pinopsida > Cupressales > Taxaceae > Taxus > Taxus chinensis. The sequence continues at coordinate 328,923,978 of CM034155.1, read as the reverse complement.
CGAGGAAGCTGTTACTTCTCGGGACTGACAATGTCAAGCAACTCACCCATCTATCTACTAATCCATTTCTCGAGTTGGATTTTTTTAAAACAAATATCTAGCTCATTACCAGTGGCAGTGATGATTTCAACTTTAAACAGGTATCTTTTTCCCTTAATCTTATTGTTTGTTACTATTCATTTTTTCAGCTATGGTTATAATTAAAGATGTTACAGGTGTATGTATTTACATTAAGTTAAATACAATCTTTAATATTTTTTAGAAAATGTGGGTTGACATCCGTCCGAGGAAGCTGGTTACTTCTAGGGACTAACAATGTCAGGAAACTCACCCATCTATCTACTAATCAATTTTTTGTGTTGAATTTTTTTAAGACAAAGATATAGCACATTATCGGTGATGATTTCACAACAATCTAATACACAAGAGGTAAGTTAAACTTCTTCAACATAATCTGCAATTATGTTTAATTACTTTACTAGTGATGATCCTTTCTTGCTCTTGTTATCAATTATGTTTAATTTACGTTTTACAGGTACTAATTGCTTTGATATTTACATTTTAACTGTGGGATAAAGTGATAATTGAATTTTACAAAGGAAGATATTTCTATACTATACAATTCATAATCCACGATACATTGCTGGCACTTTATCATATACATCCACATAAAATGTCAGGCATCATCCATATATATCATATCATCACCACATCATCTATCATATGTCATGAGTCTTGACACTACAATTGATGATTAAAACAATTACGCATCTAGAGGTAAGCTTATTAAAATAATTAGCATATTTTTAAAACAATTCATGTTCATATGATCATATCATTACTAGTATATCCATTCTAATTTCATTTATTTCCATTTTAATTATATTAATGTCATCTATATCCATTATAAATACATTCCATTTATTTACTATCTATATCCATTCCTAATAAACATTATGATCATATCATAACAAGTATAGATAAACAATACATTATACGATGCTTGAAGCTAAATATAAGTCCACATAAAATTCCTCATCATCCATATATATCATATCATCATCGTCATTCATCATCTATCATCATCCTCATTATCATCATTCTATCATTGTAAAACAATTATCAATTATTATCATTCAACATCTACGTCCACATACAATTCATGACAATGCAAGTAAACAAGAAACATACATCATCATGCTTCATCCCCATCTAATGCAATCATCATTAAGAGTAAACCAAAAAGCATAAACTCCATATCAAATCCATATGCAATCAAAATGTAAAGATTATATAGTATTTCAAATTTTGAAAGGCTATCAAATACCATAGTACATTACATTCAAATACTATACTCAATAGTAGAAAGTTTTCAAATTCATTATTTAAAGTTTCCACAATAATAAATGTTTCTAGTTTTCAAAACTCTCTTTTTATTTATCCAATTCTACTCCTATGTTCCTATACCCCAACGGCTTCTTCCAGTGTGGCTGTACCTAACCCCAGAACTTATAAGATCTTTCACAGCACTATCCAGATTTTTAAAAATTCTTTCTTCTTGATTTGTCGCATCTCCATGCTACAACAAATTTGGATCAGCTGCTGCCTTAGCTTTGCATAATATTTTAGGGTCGAAGTTGTGCTCTTTAATTATCCACTTTAGTGTATTGTTTTGTTTGTTCACCAAAACAATATTTTCCTTCAAATTCTTTGCTGCGGATAAATTGTTCTTCGTTGTTTCCAAGTGAACTTGGAATACCTTTGCTTGACTCTTCAAATTTTCATATTTCAACTGCACAAAAAGAGTAATGTCAATTCAAAATATTACTAAAAAATGAAAATTTCAAATTAACAAGAATGATTGTTTGAAAGTGATAGTACTTACAACCACTCTATCTCTCTCGGCATTTGCAATTGCTACCAAATTCTTGTCCTTAGACCATTTGTTAAAATATTCCTGGGCCTCGACACTTATATTTTCCAATTTGTTTAATGACTTATCCAAAATTTCGTCTTTATAGTTGTTGTTATACATGATAGTCCCACTTCTTACTTGGGTAAGTAAGGAATCCATCTTCGTAGGTTGATTCTGGACTGCAGCGTATAAACTATCCCTTTACCAATAATTTTCATAACGACTAATAATCTCATTGATAAGAACTTTAGCCCTTCTCTCCCATACTATAAGCTGATTGATATGAGGTATAATAGACTCACTGACATAGGATTGAAAATCATAACCAATTAAGTTCTCCAAAGGAAAAGGTAACAACTATTCACTATCTGAATCTGATGAAGATGATATTTGTGGAGAAGTATGGGGGCTTTCGGCAAGATCAACTACTACTTATTTCTACCTTTGGGTGGCATAATCCTGTTTGTGATAAAATTAATCAAGATTCAGATAAATAAATTTAAATTGAAATGTAATTCAATATTGTCAAGCATATTTAAATTGAAGTATACCTGCTGGCCTTAAATCATCTCAGGGGTATTAAAAAACTAGTTGGGTCATTGCTATCAATTCCCAAATAATATTCATCTAAATTTATATTTTTCAAAACCGATATGTCCGTTGCATTGGGCAAGCCACCAAGTGAGAGCGTTGGAATTCGAAAGGAGGAGGCAATGTTTAGTGTCCCGCTAGGGACCGGAGCAATTGGCATATGTTTACCAATGTTATTTCTCACTGTTCCTCTGGTTGGCATTTTAAAAATGATTGGTTGAGTGGGTGTTGGTGCTGCTGTTTGATCAGGACTGCAATGTGCTGAAAAGTTCAAGAAAAAACATGAAAAATAGGAAAACAATCCAAAAAGGAGAAAACTACGAAATTAAACGTACTATCGAAAAGTTGTACCTTGTTGTCCAGGGGTAGTTTTTCGCGGTGATAAGGGTGGCCATGTAGGAGTTGTATTCGGTGGTACTGGCTTTTCAGAAGATACGAATGCATGTGACTGTATGGAGTGAGTTGGGGAAGAAGGTTGAGTTTCTGAAACACGTGTATGGTCCAAAGTCCCTGTAATGTCATCAACATTAAATGTTATGTCAATTCATTTAGTTAAAATTTAAATTGAAAAATAGATATACAAATTTGGAAATTTTAAATAATATATGAGAAGGTATTACTTCTCTGGTGTTTAACAAGTTCAAACTGTTGAGGGTTCGGAGAGGAGTGAGCTTCCATTTCAGATTGGGAGTCTCCCAAAGCCTCAGCGTGTTGTTGGATTCTTCCTCTTGATAACACCTTTTTTCAGGGAAGGGCTTCAATAAATCTTCTTTGCAAAACATAAAGTGTTAATAACTGTGTAGTGCAATGTCGAAAATTGAAATACAAACTAAATAGTTTATACCTGTTGTTCTTCAAATGGAATTGACAACTTCATCAACTCCTCGTCAATGCAAGTAGGAATTTTTTTATCTTTTAAATTTAAAAGTGCCTTGTAATAAAGGCCGTGGAGATAGTTTGTGGAATAAATGACAGGTTTTTCTCAAAGTTTTGAATTTGTTATGTCAGTTCTCTTTTTTTTTATAGATAGGTGCACCAAACAAATTTTTGTTTTGAGATAGTGGCAACTATATATGCAATGGCCCAATTTGGTATATCTATTTAGCAACCCTGCAAAACTATTCTGGATTGAAAACATGAAATAACTGCAGCAAGAAAGTGGTGCGCAATTGATTGCGTATCCACACCATGCCTGGATTTATTGACATGGGCTGCAAATGCCAAATAGTGAGAATTAACATAAATTTATAACACCAAAATGTATCAGAATAAAAAATAGAATTAAAATGATGAATTAAAATGAATTATACTTACAATCAACATGGAAACCGAACGTTGATTCGAGAAATTTCTTGTCTTCTTCCAGGAGTGTTGCCTTTGTTGTAACAATTGGTAAATTTCTGAATGGAAGGCCCGTAAACCGATGGATGTCATTTTCTTCAATACTGAATTAGAACATTCAGCTTTCGTTCAGAGTCACATAAAAAATGTCGTCCTCTAAATTGTAGGATGAGAGAAGGTAATTAAAAATATCCGGATCTATTTCGAAATGGGGCATATCAACGAGCCCTATAAACTCACACGCATCCATCATATCTTTATATTCTGAAGACATCTTTAAAACAGTATGAATGTGAGGGCACAAGGGATTTCTGTAGATGATATTGTCTGTGGATTGGATTGGACTCTCTTCTTGATTTTTTTCTTGAGCTTTTGGTTGGGAAGCATGTGAAGTCGACATTATAGTTGTACTTGCGTCTTTGACAATGAGAGACACCTGCAAAAAATCGAGAGCCAAAAAGTGTAAGTGAGAAAATGACCAGTGGGAGGATATTTATAGGCTACATCACACATCAATGGCCAATTTTGATGTACGTTAATGGCCTCTGTTGACGAGCGTCAAGAGATGCCATTAACGTGTGTCAAGAGAGGCCATTGATGCACGTCAATAGAGGTTATTGACGTGCGTCAACAGAATCCATTGACGTGCATCAATGGCCTCTGTTGACGTGCGTCAATGGCCAATGTTGATGTGCGTCATTGACCTCTCTTGACGTGTGTCAATAGGACATTGACGCGCGTCAACATTGGCCATTGACACACATCAATAGAGGCCATTGATGTGCATCAATGGATTCTATTGACGCATGTCAATAGCCTCTGTTGATGTTGTTTTGAAATGCATCAGGGATAGTTATTGACATCGTATTGTCACGCGTCAAAGGTGCAACCATGTCTGTAACTCTTATTTTTCTGGCTCAAAAAAATAGGTGAAAATTTAGTATTGGAATACTGTCAAATTTTCCTTTCACTGAAACTGGTTCCAGGGATATTCACCGGGTATTTTCCACCTACAATTTTATAGAGGTGTCTTAAAATGAACCCTATGGTTAACGGGGGGAAAAATAAAGGTTAAAGGTCTACACGGGAAATCTAGGTAATGGGTATGGATCAAAGGTAGCAACAGTCAAATGCATGCACACGTATAAACTACAGCATGCTACTAGGTTGAAGAGTAGGAAAACTCTACATCGTCTAAGGTCGTTAGGTTTATCCAAACAAGGTTGAAGTGATTCCAGTATCTAAGGTATAGGATATGGTCAGGAAACACAATTTAGGTTAGGTACAGGAATGTTTAGGTATGTTCCGGTACACCAAAGGTAGGGTCAGGATAAACGGTCAAGGTAATAGGCTAGGTAAGGTTATTAGGTCAATCAACATAGGTAACAATGCCACAAGGTATAGCGAACACATGAGGTCAAAGGTCACTAGTGATGGTCTAGGTCTAAATATCTAGGTCACGGTATGGGTAAGGCCAAGGTATGGGTAAAATAATGAGTCCCCAAAGGAGGAAAAAGGTAGGTAGTAAATGATGAGGTCATTAGGGTGAGGTAAATAGTTAGGGTAAAGGTTGGGTGAGGTAAATGGTCAGGGTAAGAGGTAGGTGTGGAAAAAAAGGAGGGATAGGTGGGGTAATAGGGTAAAATGGTGGGTTTTGTGCAAGATAGGGTGACTGATGTCAGTCAAGGGTAACCGACGTCGGTATAGGTCAACTAACCACGATAGGGTAGGGCACGTGACTGATGCCAGTGTAGGGAAAACCAACGTCGGTTAGGTCAGGTTTGTTATAAAAATAAAAAATCCATGTTTTTTGTTATTCATTTGTCATTTAGCTAATTGAGAAAATGACAAAAGAGAGAGAAAAGAGAGAAAAGTGTTAAGATGGAATAGAGCATTGAGTTGATGGTGTGAACAGAGGGTGATTAGTTGGTGAGAAGTGAGTCCACAGGATCAGTGTGATTGATTTGATTGGGTAGAGGTTGCAGGTAGCGATTTGGTAATGGCGGAGGCCAGAGAGGGATTGGGCAGGCCACCGGTGTAACGACCAGACGTGCCACTGAGACGATGACAATGCGATGAGGTAAGTGTCCAACTCTATTTGTAGTTGGTTAGATAGATTTGATGATTGGTAAATTGTTTTAGTAGTTGTTTGTTTTTTGTTTATTTTATTTTTTGTGGGTGGGGAAAAGATTAAATTTGGGAATGGGGGAAAAGTGGGTAAAAATAGGAATGAGGAGGGTAAAAAATGGGAGAGGGAGGATGGGTTGAGGTGCAAGGGTAGTTTAGTTAATTTTAGGTGGGTAAAAAGGGGCAAGGGGGAAATTTTTCTGAGAAAGGGGGGTTTTGGGGATCGCAGCTTTTTACCGCGACAGTGACCAACATCAGTCAATTGTGGCCGGCGTCGGTAGTGTGTATTTGGTATCAATCACTAAACAGGTGACCAATTCCTGTTAAGGGGTGACCAAGGTCAGTTAGAGAGAAATGGCACTGGTTGGGTTTCGGGGGATAAGGGGCCAAAAATTCCACAGGTCAGGTGATTAAGATGGGTAGGGGTAAAATAAGTTGTTGGGAAATGGTTGTGAAAATATAGATTAACATGTTATTTGTATTCGATACAAGGGAGAGATCAGTTACATATGCAGGACAGGGTTCCACCTCTACTAGTGATAGTGTGTGGTGTAGTGACCCCTGAGGAACTACAGCATGTGGAGGTGGTGGACCTAAGTGGAGTCTAGCGCTATTGACACATAGTCCGACAACCCAATTTGATGGTCATGCTCATCGATAGATGGGATTCTGTGATAAACACATTCCAACTGCCGATGGGTGAGATCACTGTCACCCTGGAGGATGTGTTCAGGATTCTACGGCTACCCATATTAGGTACACAGGTCTACTTGATCTCCTCTAAGGACTCGGAGGAGATGATGCTGACGGTGTTTGGTGAGGGGATGGAAAAGCTGAGATTCTATAGCGCCATCTTGAGATATGGAGAGATGTACCTAGCCCATCTGGAGGAGACAATGCTAGTGGCTCTTTTGATGGAGGTAGTGTGCTGCTTTGCACTGCCATATGTGGAGGGTGGACATTTTCCCTGATCATTGATGGGTGTAGTCCATGACATGATGATAGAGGAGACTCGCTTTGCTTGGGCACCAGCATTCCTAGTGTAGCTGTACAGAGAGTTATGGGCATATGGACAGTTGCATAGGTTCAGCCTATGTTGTACTTTCTTACTACACTGCTAGGCTTATGAGCACATAGTTTATGTGCGGCTAGTAGGGATGCCCCAAGAAGATGCATTCCCACTGATATTTTTGCAGGTGGGCTACAGGTGATGGATGTCGTCTATTGGATAGTGAAGATCTGACAGGCCCACACATGATGTGGCCTATTTCTGGTGGTTACTAGAGGGGTTGTCTAGAGTGGACATTATATGGAGGGCTTATGTGGGATTCCCCTCATGTAGGCATATGCATGAGGAGCTACTTGAGCTCTGGATTTTGAGATGGATACAGGGTCACCATGTCGGGGAGCACGAGATGATCCCGATGGATAGAGTCTAGCGGAAGTTCAGGCTATTACAAGACATACCTCCGCCCTTCCCACATTACCGAAGAGATGATATCTAGAGGCCCTTACCTCTACCACAGCCGATAGTGCCCACAGGGCAGGAGGAGCAGGAAGTGGACCGGTAGATAGATGATGCCAAGGTCACAGATAAGTACAGATAGTGTTGGGTGACTCACTTACAAACCATACCACCCAGACTAGGGCAGTCGGATTTAGCCAACATCACGATGCAGAGAAACACCCTACATGGGCAGGTGGATACTCTGACTACCCATTTGGGTATCGTGCAGACATAACTGGAGAGCTCAGAGGCAGAGGTAGTAGAGCTACATGTACAGGTGGCCAGTCTAAAGGCCCAGATGGTCGGTGGTGGGGATGGGGATGGAGACGAGGGTGATGGTCAGGTGGTGGCCTTACAGGCATAGGTGGTAAGTTTACAGGGCCAGTTGACCACAACCTAGGTATAGATTGGGGTCTTATAGGCCTAGATACAGGCACAGGGGCAGGGGGCACCACCACAGGCACTGGGATCGACTCCCAGTTCATAGGAAGGAGCGAGATAGGGTCCTACAGGACAGGTACAAGGGCCAAGACCTATGGGACCACCATAGACCGTGCCTATATCCAGGTTACGGGATGCCCTAGGTGAGGCCAAATACTACCACGACTAGGTGATGGTGGCCGAGATAGACTTCATATCCTATGGAGAGTACCAGGCACAGCAGGTGTCGAGTGAGAGGATGAGATCTTGCACTCATAGTGTGGAGAGCATAGAAGGCCATCAAGCTTTGAGGCCAAAGCAGGGAGAGGCTACCATCACACAGAGACTAGCTCCAGGTGAGGTGCTAGCAGGGACCTAGGAGGTAGAGGGTATAGGTAATACAGAGATGGACGAAATCCACTGAGATGCTTGATATGGGGCTTTTGAAATTTGATGTATGATAGTCATTTTTGTGATATATACCAACCTACGTGTTGAGAGATAGTTGTATTTTTTATCACATACTGGCCTGCGTGCCAAAGATAGTGAGGATGTATGAGAGGTTTTGTATATTTTGAGCATACACCGGCTTGCTTGCTGAAGATATTTTGTATTATTTAATATATTAGTGTATATGATATTGGCTTGCATGCTGATGACATTTTGTATTGAGATAGCCATGATGGGATATCCCTACACATTGTATTGAGATACACATTTGTTTATATGATGAGATACTTGATTTTTTGGTGTGTTGATGAGACTTTCAATTTATTAGTGTGTTGATGAGATTTTCGATTTATTATGGTGTTCTAGACAAAAATTAGGTGAGTTAGGCATGATGGAGTCAGGTCAGTTTAGGCATGGATCGAGTCAGGTCATAGGCATGGTTGAGTTAGGTTTGTTAGGTATGGTGGAGTCAGGTTGGTTTAGGCATGGATCGAGTCAGGTCATAGGCATGGTTGAGTCAGGTTTGTTAGGCATGGTGGAGTCAGGTCGGTTTAGGCATGGATCAAGTCAGGTCATAGGCATGGTTGAGTCATGTTTTTTTAGGCATGGTTGAGTTCAGGTAGGCGAAGTTGTGATTTATTATGTTGGGCAATAAATGATAATATGGGTCATATGTGAGATGTGGTATAATCTATGCATAATGATGATAGAGAAATGGTAGGCGTAATAAATGTATGTTGTGATGACGATTAAATATGAAGAAAATTGTTATGTATGTGGTTTAATTTCCAATTTTGGGTATAAAAGGGAAACTAAGTGGGATATGATGTAATGTTAGGAAGATGAAAGATGAATTGTTTAGGGTAGAGAGTGGCCGAGCTAACCTCCAAGGGCCCCATGCCCTTGGAGTGCTGCCTACATGGTCCCGATGAAAAGGGACCTCAGGCTGATGTAGTTCTCCCATGAGCTAGGGAAGAATATAATGAGGTATGAAAATGAGTTATTAGGTTTTAGGCATGGTGTGGGTTTAGATCTGTCAGGTGTGGGTGGATTATAGGTAAAGTGATGTAGGTGAGGTCGATTGTGGCGAGAGAAGAAGATTACCCCAAAGGTAGGCATCGATGACCAAGTCCTGTATAAGGTAATCAAAACGTAAACAAAAATGGTTAAAAGATAAGAGGGGGAAATAAAGCCACCTGATTGGGTAGGATCATACCGAGTAGATCACACCATGGAGGAGGTGATGAACGTAAGACCCGAAAGACATTGCATGATTAATTGTTCTACGGTGAAAAGTAGTCACATGATTACCAAATGTCAAAGTTCTAAGAAATCCCTTGAGGAAGTAGAAAATGGGAGTGGGAATGGTGAGAAGGGTGAAAGGTGGTTTACTTTTTTTTAAAATTATATGGTCTGAGGTAGCATTCTCTTCGGGAAAGAGATCCGAGGTCATAGTGAGCAAGTCCATGACTAAAAAGTTCTTGTTTGTTGTGACTTGTATTTGAGATAGACTGATCGATGTGGGAAGTCTATATGGGATGAAGAAAATGTAACTCCATGAGGTATTCGTGAAGCTGATCGATGCGAGAAGCTTCGGTTTCTCTCGTTGTTGTTTTTTTTTAAAGAGCTTTACATAGCGTCCTTCAAAGGAGCAGTCTATTTACAGTAGCAATTGTTGAGAGGAAGATGTCATTTTGAGGGAGTCATATTTTGATTAGAATTTTGACTCAAGGAGTTGTATCCCATGTGAGGGCTTTGAATTCATTGACAAGATCAAGGTGGAGAATAGGACTCTTGTTCAAAAGGCATGGTGAAATGACCATGGGATCTCATCTAAAGGTAGATGAAAAGTATCTATGAGAATCATGCTATGTGCAGCGCCGTGGTACACATATTCAAGAGAAGATAACAAGTGACGGGTACTCACATGATTCTTGTTTAATCATTGGTGAGGTGTATGAAGTGGATAGCACTCAAGGGACGAGCATGGAAAAAGACAAAAGGTGAGGGACTCAGGTTCGGGTTTACTGTCGAGTGAAGATAAACGATAAACACCTGATCCATAAGTATGAGTCACAATGTATGGTCCAAGCCAATTAGGAGCAAATTTTCCCTGTTTAATTTTTTCTACTTTGGTTACATGTTGATTTTTTTAGGACAAGGTCACCAACTTGGAAGGTTCATGTATGGACACGTTTTTCCTAGGCAAATTTGATACGTTTTTGGTAAACTTGAAGGTGATCCAGAGCATTAAGACGAAGTTCGTCTAATAGCTCTAGCTATGCTAAACGGTCCTGACAAAAGTCATCATCATTGAGCATGTCATGGAGAGAAATGCAGAGTGAGGGAATCTGGACTTTGAGAGGTAGAACCACCTTGGTACCATAGACCAGAGAAAATGGTGTGGTAGCAGTGGTAGTGTGAATACTAGTGTGGTATGCCCATAGGGAAAAAGGAATGTGTGTATGTCAATCCTTCCTAGTATCATTAACCAATTTCATGAGAATTTTTTTTATGGTTTTGTTAGTGGATTCAGCTTGGCCATTGGTTTGTGGGTAGTAAGGTGATGAGAAACTAAGTTCAATGCCGAAGGCATCACAAAATTTTTGTTATAATTTGTTTTTGAATTGTTTTCCATTGTCAGTGAGGAGGCGATGAGGAACACCAAAGCGACAAATGATGTGATAATTAATGAACTCACATATTTTCTCATCTTTCATAGAGATGAGTGGTATGGCTTCTACCTATTTTGTATAGTATTCAGTAACAGTGATGATCCATTGATGGTGCTAGGAGGAATGGGGATTGATTTCTATAACAAGATCCAAACCCCATTGAGAGAAGGGCCAAAGGTCACGGGAGACCTGTAAGGCGTGATTGGGTGTATGATGAAGATTGGAATGTTGTTGGCATTTTACACAACACTTGACATAGTAGCAACAATTATGGTTAAGGGTCGGCTAATAATAGCCCAGGCGAAGAATACGTTTAGCAACAGCAAGGTCACTGAAGTGACCTCCACATGTGGCATCATGAACCTCCTTAATGGTATAAGGAATTTCAAAACTTGTGAGGCATCATAAGAGAATACCATCAAAGCCACGCTTATAGAGGAGTACCCCCATGATGACGTAACGAGATACTTTTTTAAGGAAGGCACATTGTCCATTACGGGTGAGATCAGGAGGTAAGATGGAGAGAGAAAGCTAGTCGGAGTTTTGTCTATACCAAAGGTCACTCGGGTCAAGGGAAACGGTTCCGATGGAGAAAACATCGTGAGGTAGATAAGAAGGTGATTGAAGTCATTTTATGATGACAAATATTTTAGAATCGGCAGGCGAAGCGGGTATTCGGGAAGCTAAACAGGCCATGGTATCTGTAAATTTGTTGGTTGAACATGGGACAGCTTGAAGGGTGTAACGGTCAAAGGTGGTCAAAAGTGTGTCTACATGATGTTTATACTTTTAAAGTATCTCATTACAACATTGGTATATACCATTGACCTGGTTTACGACCAATTGAGAATCACAAAAAATGTTGATGGATTTGTCATCTAGGGCATAGGTGGCTTAGAGACTTAGTACGAGCGCTTCATATTTGGTGATATTGTTTGTGCATTCAAAATCTAGTTTGAAAGACAAAGGCATGGGCTCACCATCAAGAGGAATAAGGATAATACCAGCCCCACCCCCATGCTGACACTTGGAACCATCGAGGAAGAGTGTCATTTGGTAAGGGGGTTTGTCCAAAGAAAGGGTAGCAATGGACTCATCTGGAAAGTCAAAATTAGAGGGTTGATCCTCAGAAATAGCTGCTTTGGCCAAATGGTCAGTGATAGCTTGACCCTTGATGGAATTTTGATGAATTAATTCGAGTTCGAGTTCAAGTAAGAGCATAAGCCATTGTGTGACATGCTGATTTTTATAAGGTTTGGCATACATGAAGTGTAAGGGGTCAGTGTTGGTTACAACATAGGTTTTATGGTTGAGTAGGTAATGGTAGAGTTTTTTGGAAATGAAAACTAAGGCTAAGAAAAGTTTTTCAGGATGGGTGTATCGGGTTTCATAGTCCAAAAGAGTACAACTTATGTAATAAACCACATGCTCCCTGTGTTGTTCATCGCGATGAGTGAGCATGGATCCTAAGGAGTGATCGGTAGCTAATATCTATAGGTAAAAAGGTTGATCGTCTTGAGGTGGAATGAGTATGGGTGCTTGGAGAAGGTATTGCTTTAGGGCCTCAAAAGCTTTGTGATAGTCATCATCCCATTTAAAGGAGACATCCTTCTTGAGCAGATGATGAAATGGTTGACACTAATCAAATAATTGTGCAATGAAATGGCGAATAGATTATAACTTACCTTGCAGGCTACGGAGTTGTCTAAGGTTAGTATGCAAAGTCATTACGAGAATGGCTTTGACTTTAGTTGGGTCGACTTCTATACCATGTAGGGAAACGATAAAGCCCAAGAGTTTTCCTGAGAGGACCGTGAAGACACACTTCTTAGGCTGAAGGCGGAAACAATATTTAATGAGACAGTCAAAGATGGTTTTCAGTATGGCAAGGTGCTTTGAGCGGCACTTAGATTTGGCCAAGAGATCGTCCACGTAATCTTCCAATATGTGATGCATGATGTCATGGAAGATGTAAGTCATAGCCCTCTGATATGTGGCACTAGCATTTTTAAGGCTAAAAGGAATGACTCGATAGCAGAAGGTTCCCCAAGGGGTGATGGACAAGGTCTTGTGTTGATCTTCTAGGGAAAGAAAAATTTGGCTATAACCCGAGAAGCCATCCATGAGTTATTGCATCTCATGACGAGTGGTAAGGTCAACCAGTTGATCAATACCAAGTAAGGGAAAGTCATCTTTCGGGTAGGCTAGGTTGAGGTCACGAAAGTCCGTGCAAATGCGGATTCCCCCTGTCACTTTCATGATAGGGACAATGTTAGAAATCCAACGAGGATAATCAATGGGTAAGATGAAGGAAATGGAAAGAAGGCGCTGAAGTTCTTGTTTGATGAGAAGGGAAATGCGAGGGTGCATTTTCCTTAGCTTTTGTTTGATGGGTTTGGCATCGGGAATGGTTACAATATTATGGACCACTATGGTGGGGTCAATATTGGGCATGTCTGCGTAAGACCAAGTGAAATCGTGGTTATGATCTTTGAGAAAAGAAGTGATGACTTCCTATTCAGCAGCATCTAAAATTGACCAATCTTTAGGATGTGTGGGTCATCCTGAGTATGAATTTTGATCTCCATAGTCGATTCATTCAACATGGTTTGCATCTCAGAGGGTAACAACTGATGAATATAGATTCATCATCCTGACATTGAATGACATTAATTTTAAAGGTGTGTCATCATCGATCATTTTAGGGTACAGGAAGGGGAGAGAGGAAGCGGCCTCGCCCTCACGTTGATAAGCCAAATGCCCTAAGGAAATGGTGTTTATGAAAAAAAACGTTAGGAGGGATAGATTTTGGATCCATCGACTCCATCGGTGAGGGTGGTGATGAAGGTGGATCGGGTGAAGAAGGTGGAGAAGGGTTGATGTCCTCGATGGGTTCAATGTGGGCCTATTTGGTAGGTGGTTCAAAAAATTTGATACCACTATAGTCGTTATGTTTGCGGGTGGTACATGGAATAACAGTATAGTGGCCTTGCTCGTAAAATCCAAAACCAAAACCATTCCACGCACATCGGTGCAGGAAGGTGTGGGAAAAATGGTGATTGGTGAGAGACTAGAAGTCAACAGAAACTGGGCAGGTTTGTGACTATGGTTCGGGTGTGTAAGTGGTAATATCAAGTCCCCCATATGTGAGATTGGTACGAAGATGAGGAGGACCATAAAGGATGCGTTCTCCTATGTGGTGATCATAGCGAGGGTGTTGGTGAAGACTTCCATACTCTTGTGGAGTAAGGAATGTGTTGGTACTATATAGGAAGTACTCCCCCAAAGTGTGGCACTAAAAGACACCTTCCAAGGGATCGGTGGTTGGTATATCAGTAGCTGGAATGGATGATGTGTTGGAGGTCGATACGGAGGTGGAATTAATGGATTGGGAGGCTGAAAGGTTGGTGGTGGAGGTTGTGGTGGCGATAGGAGCATAACTGGCATGTGTGATTGAAGCAGCGGCTATACTGGTAAGTGGAGGTGTAGGTGAAGATGTAGTTGTCACAGAGGTAGATGGCTTAATAGGTATGAGCACATCATTGGGTCGGTAAATCATGTTGCATTTTTTAAAAGGGGATGGATCAGCTAGAATGGTATAGATATGTCCTTCATGCTCAAATTTTACACAACGATACAAAGTGGAAGGAACGCAACCCATGACATGAATCTAGGGTCTTCCAAGAAACAAGTTATATTAGAATTCCCCCTCCAAGACATAAAAAAATTCTGGAATGGTTCGAGGGCCCATGCGAATGTGGAGGATGATGGTGCCTAGTGTAGAGGTGATAGCATCATTGAATGAATGCAACATGACAGGATGTTTATGCATGTAATTGTCAGGTATGCACATTTGAGTGAATGCATGGGATGAAATGATGTTAATGCTAGCGCCCCCATCAATCATTACATGTCATACACATTTGTCATTGATGTGGGCAGACATGAACAAGGTTGAGTCTGGGTCATCGTTTTGGTATGGCGTGATCTCTTCCTC
Source organism: Taxus chinensis (assembly GCA_019776745.2). Lineage (NCBI taxonomy): Eukaryota > Viridiplantae > Streptophyta > Pinopsida > Cupressales > Taxaceae > Taxus > Taxus chinensis. Next base: position 328,908,955 of record CM034155.1, on the reverse strand, counting down.
TAAAAAGATAAGGGAGGATAATTGGTGAATAGGGTGGGGTGAAGATGAAGGTGGTAATTTGGTGAGAGAGGATACATGATGGCATCTGATAATTGAGGCTATGGGTGTAGGGTCATTGGGTAAAAACTTAATTGATTGAAGAACCTCCATGAGAGCTTGATGATGGGATTTAGAGGTTTGGATGAGGTCATATAAGGACATTTTGAGGGGAGATTGGTGTAATTGTTTGAGCATGGTGTGATGTGTGACTCCATTAGAAATGGGGTATGTGGGGCCGCGGATAGTGATTTTAGGCATGGGTAGAGATGGTATGTTGGGTATAGGATTGGTCAATGGGTCGGTTGCCTTTTCTTTGCCCTTATCCTTATGAGCATGTGTAGTAATATGTATCATGTTTATTTGAGGGGATTTAATAAATGGAGAAGGTGTAGGATGAGTGGTATAATGACATGACAGGAAAAAAACTATTGGAGGAGAAAATCTTTGTGAAGTGAACTGAGCGCAATGACATTTAGGTGATGGCGCAGTAAGTTCTCTGATGCGAACCATGTTAATTTTGAATCTTGGAGGTGGCTCTAAGAGCTGTGAGGGTGGAGGTCACGGTTGTTGAGTGGGAAGTGTGGGAATGGGTGTCGGTGAAACAGGGTCCTCATCAAGAAGGTCGTCATCATCAAAGTTGGATTCTGGAGGACACAACTAGATAAGGATGGTTTTTAAGGCCTTGCAGTTCTCCACATCATGCCCTGGCACATGATGGTAGCCATAAATTTTAGTATAATCAAACCCTTTTGGCTTGGGTTTGAGAGGATCGCAACACCTGAGTGGCAGTAATGTGATGACAACAGTCTCAAGGAGGTTGGTTAAAATTTTAGCATAGGATCCTGCTAGTGGATCACAATGGGAAGTGAACGTGGGTTTGGGTATAGGTACGGTTGATTGTTGAGGAACGGTCCTTGTAGGAGGGGGAGTGGGTTGAGCTATGGTTTTGGGTGCTGGCGTGGTCTTGGGTATCGGTCGTTTTTGTCTAGGTAGGGGTATGGTAGATGAACGGGAAGGAGGGTGTGTGGCTATTTTGACTACCTTATTATGGAGTAGCATAGCTTTTTTTATGGGTTACACCTTCTTGGGAAAAGGTGATATGGGTGCACGGGATCTATATGGAAAAGTATATGGGGGAAGAGGGTGAGTTACCTAGGGGGATAAAGGAGGTGTGGTGAAGGTAGATGACGTGGGTCGTGCAGGGAATGTGAGGGATAGAAACTGAAGTGTAGTGGGTAGTGAAGAAATAGCTAAGGGTATTGGAGGTATGGGTGGTAGAGACATTGGAGGTGCAGGTGTAAGTTGTGTCGGGTGCCTGGGTAGGTTAGAGGTTTGCGAGGAAGGGATGGGCTGTTGTGTTTTTGGTTTATTGACGGGAGGAGGTATCATAACCATGTTAGGGGGTTGATGTCCTAAGATGGATGAGAAAGGTGCAGGTGTTATTTCTACACTAAGTGTATGGGTTCTATGGGTTTGGTTCTTATGTTTGGGTGCTGGAGTAGATGTGGTGTTGACTTTGGAGGATGTATCTAAATCCAGCTTGATAGGTGGATGAGTAAGGCTGGAGGTTGGGGTGGCACCTAAAGTGGTAATAGATTTAGTAGAGGAAGATGGTGTAGGCGTGGGTTTGGGTTTAGATGTAGGTTGGGTTATGGGTAAAGGTGTGTGTTGAGCTATGATGGGTGTTGTGGAAGAATTTATAATAGAGATGGTTGTGTTCGGTTCGATTGGTCAAAATATCTTTGGGTAGATAGTGGATGTATCAGCAAGTGACACCTACATCTGCGTTGAGATAGGAAGAAAAAGGGGCCCCCAAAGTAACGCCCTATCTACATAATCTAAGCGATTGGCCAAACATGAGAACAACATGTCTGTAGGTGGAGTTGATGAGGACCTAATGGAAATTCCTGAAAAACGTGTCTTAGAGACGGGGAATTGGCTAGCTTTAGCTTCCGTGGGTAAGAGAGCCGAAAGTAGGTCTCTAGGATCTTGGGTAGCTGATGGAGAATGCTCACCAAGAGGTAAGGCTATCTCAACTGGGTCTGTGATAGGTAGAGGAGATGATGGGTGCTCCTCTATAGGTGGGGGAGATGATGGTAGCTCCTCTGTAGGTGGAGGAGATGATGTGTTCTCCTCTATGGGTGGAGGAGGTAAAAATGTATCCTCTGTGGACTAAAGATGTACCATGGGTGTCGGTTCTCTAGGTGGAGAAGCCAAAGGTGAAATCGTCTCAATGTTAGCGGAAGGCTCCTCCATAGGTGAGGAAGGAGGTGAAAGGTGTTCCTCGTTGGGTGAAGGAAAATGGGAGGTTGATGCAGAAGGATGACTTCAGGCTGAAATATCCTCTATGGAAGGAATATAGGGTAATTGGGAAGCAACAGGTATGTCACTAAAAATAGCATGGACCTCGCGGGTATGGGTATCATGAGTTGAGGTCTCACCAGTTTGATCAGACGAAGGGGCATGATTGGGAAATGGTTTCTTGAAGATGTGTAGGTTTTGGTTCGAAGCTGCATTAGGATTATCCACGGTTAACTCACCTTTCTCGAGCATTTCTTGGACAATATTTCTGAAAGTGATGCAATTGTTGTAACTATGACCCTTTACTCAATGATAGTTACAGAAGTCATGTTCTTTATAACATGCAGGAATGGAGCGAGTAGGGTCAAAACCAGTGTGTGGTTTTATAGGTGGAAGGGTGATGGCTCCGGATTTGATAATATTTTTTAAGACAGAAGAGTAAGGCTCCCCAATCAGGGTGTATTTCTGTTGTTCTCATCTGAATTGAAAAGTCTAGATGGGTGAGAGATTAGATGAGGCAGTACCCTGATTTGACAGATGAGCTGGGCCAGCCTTGAGTACTACTGCATTAGTGGTGCCCTTGGCCTTTGAATAACTGCTTTGTAGTTTGGAAGAAGAAGAGGAGTCATTCGACTTGAATGCCAAATTTTTATTGCGTAATTGGATTTTCTTCTCTTCAATGGTGCAAATCTCTAACTTTCGTGCCATGGTGAATGCTTCGTCGAATGTTAGGAAGGTTTAAACTTGCAGGTTCAGTGAGATATGACTAGCACAAGCCCACATGAAGAGCTTGATGAGTTGTGTTTGTGGTAGTTGGAAGGTGAGCTGATTAATTAGGATACGCCAACGAGTGACAAAATCTATGATAGATTCATCCTCATACTGATGCATGGAGTATAGGTCGGTCATGGTAACCTTCTTGAAAATATTGATGGAGAAGTGATCCAAGAAGGCTTGGGCTACCTGATTAAATAAAAATATATAGTGTCTTGGTAACCCACTCTAATAATCTAACGTAGTTCTAGTCAGAGACATGGGAAAGGTTCTCAGGAGCAAAGCATCATCATGAGCGATCAGGTAGCACCTGTGTTTGAAAGACCAAAAATGTTGTTGCGTGTCTTCTTTTCTATTGAAGTAGTTGAATTTAGGTATCTCCCAATGCACGAGGTATGGATGAATAGGAATGGATGGGTGGATGGGCTCGTTATAAATTTCATCGTAGGTAAGAGTGTTGCGGGATCCAGAAACCAATGCCTCCAATGTCTGCATCTTATCCAACATCAATTTGATTAGGTCATTGGTAGGTTGCAATGGTTGGGTACCTCCTGTTGTGTGAGAGGGTTGGTTTTGGGCATATAACAAGGGTGGAACTCCAATATATGGTGCTTTCATGTAGGTTGATTGAGAAGAAGGCAGTGAAATAGGGGTTGCATACCCGAAGCGAATAATAGATGAAACAAGAGGTTGTTGATAGTATGTATGTGGGGGTAGAAGCATTGTGGTAACCCTAGTGGCAATGGGGGCTAATGATTGTGGAATGGAAAGGACCACGTTCTGAAAATGGGTAGGGGTCACCGACACTAGAGGTGATAATGTAGCTATGGGTATGTACGAGACAGTAGGGACGGATGAGGTTGTGTTTTGGGTAGTTTTCAAAGGTATGGTGGATTTGACAGGTGTAATGGAGGTAGAAAACATGGTAGACATAGGGGGTATAGGACCTAGCTGTGAAACGACTGGGGGTAAGGTGGAGGTAGGCAGCGTGGAATGATATGGGGCTGATTTGGAAGTGGGAATGAGAGCCGGGGGGATAGATACATGCATGCCATATATCAACTGCCCTGAGACATCTCAACTGGACAAGTGGGAAAGGTAAAACTACAAAGCGACAGGGTTTTGGTCAATCAGTCGCGTGAACTCCTCATCTCTGGTAGCAATAGTGATAGGTTGGATAGGATCCATGCCTGGTGATAAAATGGAAGGTGGTGAAGGACTAGGTAGGAGTGGTTGACAATTGGCATGGAATACGAGTGCACTTTCTTGTCTTTGGGTCAACACCATGTGAACAGGTACTGATAAGGTTGGGCCGCTTCTCTACAAATGACACAGAAAAATAGCAGGAACATGTGAAACAGGAAGTAAAAAGTGGATTAGGTACCAAATGTTGGCTGAAAAGTGAAACAGGCTAACCAATGTCAGTTAGGGTAAACCGACGCCGATTAGGGGTAACTGTTGCCAGTCACTATAAAAAATGGACAGTGAGTCAAAAACAAGGGTATAAAGCCAAATTTGATAGGTATGCCAAATCTGATGAGTTTTATAACGTCAACGAGAATGATAGCAGTGACAAGGACTGTGAAAACTGGTAGAAGATGAATAAAGGTCCCTTTAGGTAGGTTAACAAAAGGACTTGGAACTGACGCTAGTTGGATATAATCGACGACGATGAGAGGGTAACTGACGACAATCAATGGACCGACACCGGTCACTGTGAAATTGAAATAGTGATGAAAGAATAGCGGTTGTGAATTAAAATCTGATGTGGAATCAAACCTAGAATTCTGAGAATGATGAGAATATGGTCCAGGCACACTTAGGTGAAGCCATAATACACCAGCTGTGATCAGGAGCATGCAAGGATGAACAAGAAAAATGAAGAACATGATCTCTCACCTCCAAACACAAGCCAAGAAGAAACCCTAAGAAAAATGTAATCCTAGGAGTGCCTTTTCTATTATGTATTTTTTAGTTTATGTTATTTAAGGACAAACACATGAACTGTAAAATAGACTTTTTTTTCTACGATGGCTTCCTACAAAGAAGGAGATCTAAAAGGTGAGGTTTCAAGTATGTTATGGTGGGGGCGGGCCTCACTCTGAAGTATGAATCGATAAAGTAGCGAGATGGGTGCCCACTGTACTGTGATCATGTGATCACCTACAACTTCTTCTAGGTAGGATGTTGTTTAAGAATGTATGAATTTTTGAATTTTCGTTAGGTTTGGTAAGACTCAGAGAAAGAGAAAAGGAAAGAAGTGCTTTTCTACAATTTGTTTGTCAACCATCAGCTAGGCATGACTTCTAGCATATAGGTTTCCCTCAATTAATGTGAGCTAATGCAATAAATCAGAATGGAATGCAATTATTTTAAGCCCAAATCGAAATGTGAAGTTGGATGACACAAAAAGATGAAGAGGAAGAGGGATGCTCTTTCACTAAAATTCAGAAAACATGAAGAAATGTTTCTCTTTAATTACACCAAAAGAAAGGTTTCTTTTAGAGCAAATAGAAAGAAAAGGTAGGTTACCAAGGAAGAAAATTAATGTGTATGCTTTTCAGAATGGAAACAAACAAACAAATTTTCCTAGGAATGAATAAAATGCAAGGAACCCCAGATGGGTCCCATTGGGCATGCTAAAATGTTTCACCTGATTCTTAGACGTTTCTTTGAAGTATTGGTGAAACAAATAGGGTAACAGTCATAGGAGGAATACCTGTTGAAATGCTGGTTATTGGGTTGTTGCATGCGTATGACTTCTGAGTCCACAGATGATCCTGAGAGATTCCTTTTGGCTAGGAGGAACTACCTGTAATGAAAAGAAAGACCACCAGAAAGAGTTAAACAATATGTGCAGTGAACTGCCTAGCATGTTCTAGATCTGGGAAGTGTGATACTTCCTAGATGACTGTCAGTCCACTGTTTAAAACAATTTAATGCAGGTAATAAAGTAAATCCTATCATAGTTGAAATGATTTAGGTATCTCATCTAAAATACAATAAGAAAGATCTAATCTAACAAGATAAGTTAAAATTAGATATGAAGGTCAAGTAACTGGTTCTAAGTCTCTGCAGGTCTGATAGAGGTCTCAGGCAGATCACATGTGAATAAGGGTTATGTGGAATTAGGTGGATAGGTCACTGTTCTGGGTTATATGGGCAAATACAGAGATCGATGCCGGTTAAGGGTGGCTGACGGCGGTTGGGTGTAACCAGTGCCGGTTACTGTGGAAAACTGAGAATGCCACAGAATAAGTTTTAGGTCTCCTTTGTGATTGCACAAAGGACTTTGGTTGGTCGGAATGAGGTATTAGGTGGTTTGGGTGGTATTTGATGAGATTTTAATGGGTATATGGAGGGGTGAGTATTAACAGAGGCATGTGGGTGGCTAAGAGAATAAAGGGTGACAATATAATGACGAAATGAAAGGAACTAGAGGAATATAACGTTCCACTTACTCAGATTCTTGTCCCGAACACCTGTGAGTGAGGGATGAAGGTTCTGGTAAGAGGCTGAAGGCTACAGATGATCACCAATCGTAGGAGAGCTTCTGCATGGGCTGCATGTGCATTCCTTTTTGCTTGGTTGGATCAAATCCTTGCTGCGGTGAGTGATGGATGGCTGGATAGGAGAAAATGCTTGATCTCCTTCCTTGCATGCATGTTCTCACTGAAATTCATTCTCAGAAGATGTGATATCTCTCAGGAATGTGGTAATGTTTTCCAACCTATTTCCAACTTTGAAAATAAGGTTGTTTTGGGGGTTAAAAGGTGACCGACTGCAGTTCCGGCTTACCCAGCGACTGTTAGCGGTAACCGGCGTCGGTCAAGGCGGGATTTTCTAGGTTTACTAAACTAGTGAGATCCTCTTGATTTTTTCAGATCTCGTGTCGTTAACCCGTGGATTATATTGGGAGATTCTTGTAAGCATGCGAGAATGTGGCTAGAGGGAATGTAGGTTTTGATTTTTAGGGTTTGGGTAAGTCTTAGTTAGTTATGGAAACTTACTAAAAATAGGTCTTAGGGTGAGTTGGCTTGATGAGCTGTCTAGGTGAGGTGTATGTGTGGATATTATCTAAATTAAGATATTTAAATAATAAATATGGTGAGGATAATGAAATTAATTAATTAAATTAATATTAGTGGGGTGAAGGGGGCCATGGCTAAGTGGAAGTGCTCAAGGTATTTATTTGACGAGGGACCAAAGGGGAATGTGACCTAATTTTAGTGTCTACAATAATAACAATTAATAGACTACTTTGGATTGATGTGAGAGTTTCTGAGTGATTGAGTAATAAAATATGGAGACAAACTCTTGTAATAGGAATAAAGATATGGAAATTAGGCTCAAAATAGGTGCACAAATCATGATTTAGGGACAATTTTAGTCAATATTAACATTATCAAGAAAATAATTAAAAAATCAGGTGTTTTAAATAATGATACACTTAGGAAGAATCTCCTTCAATGTGTACTTATGCTCATTATCAGACAATAATATCTAGAATTTGGAAAATTCACATAGAATTGGCCCAAGGGTACATAACTATTGAGCCCCAAGAATAACATTGCATCCTGATAAGGTAAAAAATGAACATGTTAGATCATGAAGATTATAGTTCGCCACTAAGATATGAACATGGAAATATTTTCCTTTACAAGGCAATGTTGCGCAATTAGAAATAATAACTTCAAAGCTAGAATAGAAATAGAAATAATTTGGCTTGTTTGGATAGCTGAGGGTAAATGAAATTATTTGTGCTAGCTATCTCAATAAAAGTAGTGAGATATATATTCTTTAAGTACCATTTAGCATTCATATTTTAAAGTGTAATTAGTCATGCCAAGGCATGTAAGATATTTTTTGGGTGGAGTCTATGTGAGTGGAATCATTGATTATTTTTCTTCTTTTGGATATTATTGAGCATATTCCCAATTACTCATATCAGGAGGTGACTCAACATTTCATAAATACATCTTATCCACACATTTATGGCACAGTGTCAATATATCATCACAGTTATAATAGAACTCATTGCTTGACAAGCTTGCATTTTTACCTCTATAATGAATTTAATGGGTTTGTTATTAGAGGTGGAATTATAATATTTCATTAGACATTGGAGTTTTTTAATGAAACAAAATGTATAATTTTTTGTTATTCAATGAGACTTCCTTTTAATAATTTGGTTAATCCCATTGCTTCCATCATGTCATCGGGATTGAAAACATTTACCACTCCATGAATCATTTCCTTAATAACTCTTATGAAAGAACTCTTGATAAATTATTTAGATAATTATTGAGCTTTATTAGCCATTTTTTTTAAAATGATGTATTAAATTGTTTATATTTTTTATATTTTGTTGATGGCTTTATTAAAAAACTAAAATAGGCTATGACAAAAGGGAACTAGGAATAATTTTTTAAAAATTCCTAATTGGGTTCATCATGAAATTTTATATACCACTAACCAATATTGTTGGATGAATTTGTATTCTAAGTGGAAAGAAGAAATTAGTAACTTGTTCATTGCCAAAGCATTTTAGAGATAGAAGTATTGCCTTGCCCTAGAAATCCAAGTGGTAGGAATAGTTCCATCAAATATAGTGAGGTTTAATTTTAGGCCCCAACATGTTATTAGATGTATAAATTCCCTCAAAGTGTGTGTCATTGTTGATTTATTTAGAGTGATAAGTTTTGTGCACTGAGGCCACAAGCCATTTGTTTAAAATTAGTGACTTGGGATCACATATCGACAACTTCTTCCTCCATGTTCTTAGTTATGAATGGATTAATCACGATCATGACAAGAGGGGGTGTTAGTAGTCTAGGAATTATTTTCTACAATTCTATGGAAGAAAATTATCAAAACAATGAGATGATCACAATGGTATAATTATCATAAGAGAAAACAAATAAATACTTTTTTCTTTCGAGAAAGATATCTTATGGGTGGAAATTTTCTTAGAATTTTTGTATTTATCATTACTTAGAAAATAATTGGCCTAGAATATTCTCTAGTACTAATGTAAATTCTATGTTCAAACACTCTTATATGAACTTTTAAACTTATATCTATGTTATGTACTGAATCACTTATTAGACTATATGTATGTTTGATACTCTTTAAAAACTGATTTCAGGTGTTAATATTATAGGATAGATCCTTTGTTGGTGGGTTGTACCAATCTCAATTTTCCGCGATGACATAGTTGCGTGATAATGGAAAGGTTTCTATAAGGTGTATTTGGTTTTGGGGGATTGTATTCATACTTATCATATTGGTAAATAATGTGAGCCTAATGTTTTTAAGCATTGAATATGGATGTTAGATCATACATATATGACATTATCCCATCTCCAAGGTTAATTTGAGTAACTTCTCGGGGAAAACCTCTTACTATTGCATGAAAAATTTAGACGGTCGATAAATTTATATGGATATGCTTCAAAAAACTATAGGGTATTCTAATATACCATGGTAACACCTGAAACCATGGTATTAGGTAAACCTTATAACTTCTTATCTTGAAACACTTTCTATGATTTTTAAAACTAAAATATTTCAATTTATCATATAAGATGATACATATTGCTAATTGGGGGTAGAAGCTCTATGTCTCAAGTTTTGTTATCAAATTTTGATCACTCGGATCTATTGGAAAGGTGATAGCATATGATAAATAGTCATAAGGAGTATTAAATGGAATAAGGTGAAATAGAATGCAACCTTAGAATGAGCTTTCATGCCAAATGATATATGCCTTATTCATTTTTGGTAATCCTAAGGGGTCAACAAAATAGACACTAAGCCCTCAATGTATGTTTTAAGTAAATCATGGGATTTGAACCTGTGACCTAGGCCACCTAAAGTGGTGATCGACGCCGAATGATCAAACATTTGTGGTTAATGATATACACCATCTAGAAAATAGATTAAACCATAATAAAATATAGAGAAAATATGTTGTGAAAATTAAATGAAATGAAATTCTAAATTGTATTAAAGAAATTCTATTTGTATTACATATTATGGGGCCCTTTGAGATGGAAACCTCCTCTGAGTAAGCTTAATAAAATATATTAAGTGAATTTCATAATATTAGCTTATGCATCACATTTACACTAACTCTACTCTAGCCAATTACTACATCCCACACATGCAATATTATTTTAAGTTTCTCAAGTGAAAAATTACAAAACATATGGATCCTTAAATTTAAATAATAACAAAGTTTATGAAGAAAGAATTGATACGACGGAGTTCTAAAGAATAGAATCAAACCATTGAAAATATTAAAAAATATAAAAAACATAGAGAGCCACCAAAATTTTAATGGCATGGCATTGTATCATTGTACAGGGTAAATGATTTTATAAAACACGAAAATAGCATAACACCCTAAAAACGCCAACCCTCTACCTCTAATAGAAAATTATAAAAATGCATCTATAAGAAACAAAAATTCAAATACTTCTCACCACCCCCATAATTTTTTGGAGAGAATAAATTTTAAGGATTGGATATTTTTAGAGAGAATGAATTTGTAGGGCACAATGATGTGCATGAAACTAATGAAGACACAAGAAACCCTATGGTAAGGAATGTTGGAGGAATCTTGGCAGCTAGGTTATGTAGACATGATAGGGGGAGACTTCTGACTAGGAAGGTTGATAGGTGTTTCATGACACCATTCACTCATGAGAAACGTGGAGGAGCTGAGAGGTGGAGGTCATCTTCATAAACATACAAGGATGTTGTTTGATCCAATCAGGTTCTTCCTTTTTCCCAACCCCATTTCTTGCTAAATGCATATATTGTAGAGAAATCATACAAGGTTCCTACTCTAGAGGTCAAACATTGAGTGGTAAAGGATTTAATTGCATCCCTTACGTCTCTAGTTGTAATATGCCATTTTAATGTATTTTTTCCGAAGGCTACAAAGCTTCACTAGGGGGTTCAATCCAACTAGTCCTCAAGATGTGATATTATGTTATGTTCCAAAGGTTTTTTCACATTTCATCTACATGAGAATGAGGACTACCATAAATTTTTTGTCGATGGGCCCTAGTTTTTGGGAAGATAGAATCTCTTCATTACCCCTTGGTTTATGGATTTTGACCCCTCCGCTATGGTGATCTCCAAAATGTTGGTTAGGGTCTGGCTCAAAAATTTGCCTATTCGTTTTTCAAATGATTTGGTCCTTCGTGATAATAGCAATAATTTTCATATATTTTTAAAGATAAATTACAATTGATCCATGCATAATATATTCGCATATGCTTGAATATGTGTGGAGATTGACCTTAGTAATGGTCTCCCAAACATGTTGATTCTAAAGTAGGGAAAATTTTAATGGAATCATCTCTTATACTATGAAAATACAAGATTATGCATTGTTATTTCCATAAAATGAGTCATCTACAATCTAATCTTACCCTCTAGATCAAGGGCTTTCTAAAAGGAGAAAGGGGCAACCTATCAAACCTAAAAGTTGACAATCATATAAGCCCCCTTTTTTGGAAGCCAAAAGTGGCAAGTATAGAATAATTTCACATCTCAAAGGTTAAGAAAAAGAAAAGTGCAGCCACATAAGTCTAGAATGAATATTTAAATCCGATTCTCAAAGAAGCAATGTATATGGAAGACATTTTCTCAAGAGAGGTAGTTGTTAATGAAGCTTCAATAGGAGGAATATAGAGAGCCCATGAATCTAATTTTTTTAGTCTGATAAAGATCAACCCACAATTGAAATGCATAACTCAAACATCTAAGTGATTATTGCAGGGTCTCCTCTATGGGGTTGAACTATAATTAAAAATAAAATAAAAAAGGCAAGACTAACGCCATTTCTTCATGACTACTTTGTTTTCACATTTTTTATCGCACTTGTTTTTATTTTTTGTTTGAGGTGAACTAAACTATGTCTGGTGGTCTTTTTTAGGTTTTTTTGGAATTATAGGGCGTGGGTCTTTACACCCATATTTTTTGTACTATCAATGTTGTACTATTCTTTTCTATTAATAAAAAGTGTGTTCTTTAAAGAAAAACACTTCCTACAAAGTTATAGCCGGTAACCCAACTTAGATGGAAAAATTAATAGATTTCATAAACAAAATATTATCTACCTTCAAAATGATAATAAAGCTTTTAAAATTATGTTTTATGATATCTATGTTATTTTTGAAATCACTCATTCCAAATTTCAAAAATTAGGTTTTTTTCTTATATATATGGAATTATGCATTTTAATTACTAAAAATGGAATCCTTTATTAGTGGATTAATTGTTTTTATTAAGAGATAAATATCAATTAATTATTAGATATAAATTACACTGCAAGGGGAATCCATTCTGTATGGCTTCATTTTATTGATCGAAGGATAAAAAACATAATCCTTCAAACATAAATTGTACTATGAGGGGAATCCATTTTTCCAAATTTGTTCCTCAAAGAATAAATATCCTAATCCTTCATACAACAATTACACCATGAGGGTATCAAAATCTTCATAGATTCACTTTTTGGATTGAGGAATAAATATCCTAATCCTTCAGACAACAATTCTACCAAAGAGATGTTCACTATGCCGAATTTTTCTAGGGAATGAATTTGACCTCATAATATTTTAATGTTGAGGATATTTACACTCAAAAAAATTGATCTCCGGTTGACTCTTTATTATCCAACTTCATCATAAAATAGTGACCTTCTAATAAAAACTTTGCTTATGTATTTTAAAATAGAGACTAGATTACCAAAACTAACTAAGTTGCTTAATCGCATCAAAGGCGTTGTATAAGTTTGAGCGAACCTTCCCCCCTCTGACATCCACACATAGTCGACATAATATTTTTTAAAAAAAAAGTTGTGTGTGCACAAATTTCCATTTATTGTGGAAGACAGGAACAATCATGTTGTAAGGTTATAGTGCACATAGCATAGGTGTTCACAAGAAGAAGAAGCAAAATCAATACAACTAAACAAATTATGTGCTTCTTAGTCCCCAATCTTCTTCTTCTTCTTCTTCTTCATACAACAAACAAAATAGCCACAGGTAAAAGTTTCCTCTTAGAGATAATTGAACTTGCTTCAAATACAGATACAAATCTAAATCAATTAATTTTGTATATAGTAAAATGAGGAGATATTAGGGTTACAGATTTATCTCCATGTGCAGGTCTGATTTAACCCATAATGGTGCTAATTTTAGGAAGGATATTAGTGAGATATCCGTTTATCACAGTTCCCTCTAACGTTCTATTTATTTATTTAATTTCATTCTCACTGCAACTATCCAATTACTGCTAAATTTACAACGTTAAATTGAGTTTCAACGTGGTTAATGCCTCTGATTCTCAAATAAAGTGCTTGTATTGTTATGCAAGGAAAATGATGTGTTTTCAAGGCCGTTTAGGATGTGTCACTCTCCATGTCTTGCTTTGGATTTTGAAGAGTGGTTAACCCGGCTAGTGGATTTGTTTGACATAGATCTATTTTTCCCACTCAAATTTTATTTTTCTGTTAAATACACGGAGAAACAAACAAAATATATGATAATTTTGAAGCTCTACAATTCATATAATATATTTCAACCACAATACTATCAATCTAATGAATATCTATATCAAATTCCATTAAACATTTTTGAAATGTATCCTAATTTTGCAAACCCTAAATTTTAACGACATAGATTAAAATCCAAACATCGATGACATAATAATAATATAATTTGATCTAACTGAAGGGTTTTACCTATAGGTGCTCTACATCACTGTTCATCTCCTTTGTGCTACATACAAGGCTCTAGGAAACACTGAACATTTGATCGTGATCATACATCAATGAAATAAATACTCACCATTCACGTGAGCAGTCAAGCATTTGGGTGTTTACAATTGGGTTGAGGATTCCCCCTCTAACAACAGTAAAGGACATGGATGACATAGATTAACATCTTAACATCAATCACATAATAATAATTTAATTAGATATGACCAAAGGGATTTTCCTATATGTGGTTTGCATCACTGTTCATCTCCTCCATGCTAAGCAAAGGTCTCTAGGTGGCACTGGACATTCGATCGTGATCGTACAACTCGTGTTCTCCCCAATAGAAATACTATTTTAATGACTCATAGCTAGGGTTGTCTATTTGGCTTATTTAATTGCTTCCTGAATTCCTTTTGGGGATTCCTACAGAGTTCAATTTACCAACAGATGGGACAAATCCCAAGGAATGATAATGGCTTAGTAGGTTGAATTTGTAGTTACGAATGGTTGATGTATTGTATCCCCTTTCTCCATAGAACATTTGACCAAATATGCACATGTTACATATGTTCATCCTCCTTAGAAAGTTAGCTTTTTCAAAATGGTTACACCTGATAATATCATCTCCCAACTTCTTCTCCTCCCTGTAACCCCCTCTTCTACACCCTCTTCCTCACTTTATGTTTTAGTCCATCAAATTAAACCTTGTCTTACGCTGCCCCTTCAGAATTCACATCACACATTTCACATGTGATTGCTAGTAGTATATACATTCTATAATCTAAGGAAAAAATTAAAATTTCATTTCTACAGCAAAATCTATAAAAATGCAACCACATTAACGACAATTTTTAATTGGCCTAAAGCCCCAAATAATCATCTAGAAAAATTGGACCGGTTTTGTCAGCTATTAAAAGCAACTTATCAGATCCAGATGCAAATTTTGTTAACAAAACATTTAAAGTCATCATAATTTCACACCAATGACATGTTTTTCTACTCATTATTGAAACCATAATCTATCTTACATGATTAAAGATTCGATATGTACATGACTGAAATTGGGAAATCAATCAAATTTGAAGGGTCGGTATCCTTCCATGAAATGAATGATTGATTTTAATTATATTCATGAGAATAAGTAATTTATGAGATTTAAATTTGTAATCAGAGTAAAAAAAGTCATTTCAAGAGTAATTTCAACAATTTTTTTTCTAAAATTCATTGCCTTTTTTATGTGGACCCCTTTATGAGGATTTTCACTTAAAGATTTGTTCTTTTGACCAATACTTCCTCCTCAAACAAGGATGTTAGATTATTTATCCTCAAATTTTCCCCATATCTAATAAATATGTAATTATATGAAAGGAAACTTACAAGAAATAGTTTCCCTTCAATTCGCAAGAGTAAATTGTGCTAAGTTCATGGTTTTTTCCAGTAATTTTATTAGATTATTTATTTTCATGGGATCTTTGTTGGTGTGATTTGTATTCATTACTCAAGTTAATGATATCTATTTTAGTATTAAGTACGGTAAGCATTTGTTAGTAGGGGGAGGAAAAATTCATTATAAATATGATTATTCATGAAGGTCACTTGGATAATGATTGATTTATTTTTACTTGTCTTGAACAATGGGGGAAATATTTAGCTTACACAACTAAAAAAATTGTCTACAAGCCCACACAAAACAAAACAGTCCAAGGACAATGATAAAATACAAGAGGAGCACAAATCCCAAAAAACAAATTAAGAGTAAGTTAATTACATGCTTTATTTTATAAAAATATCAAATAGTTTTTTTTTCCAAATTTTGGAAAACACAATTTATATGGGAGAGGTTTGACTAAAAAAAAAAAGTATATTTTAAAAATTAATGCATTTCAAAGTGAATATGTTTCACATTATTTATGAGACATGATGATTTAATATATTTAGAGGTACACACTCCTTATATCCCTCCATTCAAAGTTATTTTGGATTATGTCCTTCTATCCAAACAATAAAACATTTCAAGTATTGCAATCAAATAAATTAAACAATAAAAATTATAACACATAATTGAACTCCTTTAGTTCTAGTAGCTCCCATCCATCCCAATATAAATTTTAGACTTCGTGGAATAGGAATAAAATTCCTTACATAGACAATACCATGTAAAATCAAACATCTAATATAAAATTAAACAATTTCAGTACCCAAATCAACAAAACACAATAAAAAATCTAAGTGAAATCAACATAAAAATACCAAAATACCGAGTTTAATTTTGAGCCTCAACATGTTGTTGGATGAAAAATTTTCCTCAAAGTGTGTGTCATTTTTGAGTTTTTTAGAGAGTGGTACATATCTTGCATTGAGGCCATGTACCATTTGTTTCAAATTAGTGACTTAAGAAGGTAGATCAACAAATTGTTCCTCTACGTTCTTAGTTTTGGATTGAGTAATCACAACCATGACAAGAGGGGGTCTAAGGGGTCCATAAAACATTTTTTACAGTTATATGTCAAAATTATCAACTCAACGAGATGATTGCAATTGTATTATTATCCTGAGACAAAAAAAAATCAATACTTTTTTCATGTTACAAAGTTATCTTATAGGTTAAAATGTGCTTATATTTTTCTTGTTTGCCACATTTTAGAAAATATTTGGCATAGAATATTCTCTCTAGAACCTATGTAACTCTCATGTTTTTTTATTTCTATATAGTTACGTTGTGAATTTTATCTATGTTATGTACTCAGGAACTCTATAGATTATATGTTAGGTCTATACACTGTGAATACTACATTCAGTTATCATTATTTTGGGATACATACTTTGGTGGTGGCTTCTGCCATTTCCAAATTTCCTTGGTGATATAATCAAGTGAAAATTAAAAGGTTGTTGCTAGGTGTGTTTGGTTTGTGGGCTCACATTCAGACTTATCTTGTAGCTGAATAATGTTAGCTTAATGTTTGAAAGTACTAACTATCAAGGGTAGATTGTGCATGTATCCTAATATCCCATCTCTAAGGTCAAATGTGAGTAACTTCCTAGTGATAACCTCTTATTAGTGCACCCAAAATACATATGATTGATAAATTTCTATGGTTGGAATGTCAAAACAAATAGGGGTTCTTTTGATATCACTGATTTAAGCTTGTGTATTTGGGAATAACTCATCACACCATGGAATCAAGAATAGTGAGAGCATACAACGGAAAATCATATGGAGTGTTAAATCGATGAAGGTACTGTAGAATACAACCTTAGAATAATCTCTAATGCCAAATTATATACACATTCTTACAAATAGATTAAGCCAATATGAAATATAGAGAAAATATGTTGTGAAATGAAATGAAAAGTAATTGTAAATTGCATTAAAGATAGTATAATTTTATTACATGTCACTTTGAGTAAGATCAATACAATATTATTTGTGTATGCCTTAACATTAGAATATGCATTGCATTTATACTAACTCTACTCTAGCCAACAATTTCTTCCCACACATGTGGGATTATTAAAACCAAATCAAGGGACAAATTACAAAACATATGCATATGTATATTTTATTAACAAGATCCATGAGGTGGCCAATTAATTTCATTCATGTTTCAAAGGTTTAAGCTATATTTTATTAATTTTCTACGTACTATGTTATCCAAGTATTGAAAGAAAGAGGTGTAAATAGAATTTTTGAAGCAGTTTTGCAAAATAGGTATAATTGGAATTTCAATTTTTTAAAATAGTTTTACATCTTTTAGGAATCACACATCTCAAGTGCTTTTTCAGTTTAGTTGGTTCTTCTTGGAAAATATAATGTTATGAGCTCACTTGTAGGTTCAAATGCATTAAAAATAGAAACATTACTTCTATACAACGTGACACAATAAAAAGTGATTGCCTTCAGTTACATAAAAGTACTCACATGGATTTTCTTACATCTTTGTTGACATTTTCTGAATAATGTAACTGCCCACATTATAATCTAGATGTTATTAGAATATAGGGTAAAACCATATGATAAACGAGTCTTGTAATTGTAATATTACAATCATACTTAGGAACATGGGGATAAGAGTATATAAATAAAAAATGATATAATGATTGTGGAAAATAGTAACCACACATAGAGATGCCAATGTAGATAGGATAACCAAATACAGTCTCTTGATGTTATTTCAATATGATATTTGTTGTATGTACATGAAATATGGTTCACACTGTATGGTGCACGAATGGGATATTTCAATAAGATATGCTCCCTTGATGGAAATGTGGTCTACATTTCATGTTTCACTTGCATATTTCAAAAGGGGAATTTCATTAAGGTATGGGTTAGTAATTGATGGCACTAGGAATCATTCAATATAGAGATGGGTATGAAATTGTTATGTTTTAGAATCAATCTACAGTAGTTGTCATTTCTACTCAGTTTCATAATTTGAATATGATAACCCATATTTTTAATAAAATTTATAATATTGAGAAGCAAATGAAGGTGGATGACCATAGAAGGACTAGTGGAAAAAAAAAACTTAAATAGATATTGAGGTAATTATTGGAGTCTACGGGGTTTATATATACATGTAATCGTTATGTTTTAGGTAGTATATTGGTAAAAAAAAAAATTCCAAGAATATATTTTTTCAGTTAGATCTTCTCATAAGACAATAATAGTCATATTTTCTCAGAAACCCTACCCAATATTAATAGGTGGGTAGTACTTAAGGAATTATTTTTTTCCTCTATGAGTAGAAGTAGGTAACCATGAATGAACGAGGCTTTAAAGACCACCAATGTTGAAGGTAGGGAGATTTCTCAATCTATTTGGATTTTAGTATCAATCCTTTGTATTATGATAAAAGATTGTAATCCTAATGGGTACTGAAAAATAGATCAACAACTTTGGTTCTAAGTTGTATATCATGTTTTCTCACACATGAGAGAGAAGGGAGAACTCGTAAAAAAATTAGAGACTAAAGGTTTTTCTTATTTTCCTTAACATGTAGCTCATTGGAAAAGAAAACCAAACTCCATCTTCCTACAACTGCTATTATCAAGTACTGTTTATTATTACATCTTATTAAAACAATTTGCTCAATGGTGTCTTACACATGGAAACATTATAATGTTATATTGAGAAGCAAATGAAGGTGGATGACCATAGAAGGACTAGTGGAAAAAAAAACTTAAATAGATATTGAGGTAATTATTGGAGTCTGGGGGGTTTATATATACATGTAATCGTTATGTTTTAGGTAGTATATTGGTAAAAGTTTTTTTCCAAGAATATATTTTTTCAGTTAGATCTTCTCATAAGATAATAATAGTCATACTTTCTCAGAAACCCTACCCAATACTAGTAGGTAGGTAGTACTTAAGGAATTCTTTTTTTCCTCTATGTGTAGAAGTAGGTAACCATGAATGAACGAGGCTTTAAAGATCACCCATATTGAAGGAAGGGATATTTCTCAATCTATTTGGATTTTAGTATCAACCCTTTGTATTATGATAAAAGATTGTAATCCTAATGGGTACTAAAAAATAGATCAGCAACTTTGGTTCTAAGTTGTATATCATGTTTTCTCACACACAAGAGAAGGTAGAACCTCTTAAAAAAATTAGAGACTAAAGTTTTTTCTTATTTTCCTTAACATGTAGCTCATTGGAAAATAAACTGAACTCCATCTTAAGTACTGTTTATTATTACATCTTATTAAAACAATTTGCTCAATGGTGTCTTACACATGGAAACATTATAATGTTATTTCTTCAGAGGGAGGAAATTCAAATGATTAAGGCTACAAATCTATAATCAAAAGGAAGAACTCAACAGAACTGCCAAAAATGTGAGCTTAGTGCTAATACATTAACCATGAATATATACATATTTCTCTTATTTTGGCCATAAAATGCATTTCATAAAAAATGTTCTATTTTTTTACTGAAAAATTAAAAAACACCGCAAGATAGAAATCTATAGTTATCGCATAAAACATCACAGGAGCCTAATTCTCACGTATATTTTCATGTAAAAATAAAGTCAACATTTTTAAAATATATGTTGTAAATGACTTGTGGCATAGTTGTAGTATGTTACATTCCCATCACACAGGTCACAGTTTCCATTTTGGTTGGCCCCATCATGAAAAACATCTACCTATTTGTGAATGGAAAAAAGGCGGTGAATCTCTTTGAAACCATTGTATTTGGAAATTATGGTGTCATTGTCTATCAGTTGATATGTGCTCATTATCTATCAGTGCGCTTCAGACTATCTTTGGATAGTAACAAGCAAGATGGATCTTGCGGTAATGCTTAGCTGTTATTATTCTACAAGTTTGGAAAATAAGTTTGCTTATCATTTGATCCCTTGCGTACAATTAAGTTCATTGTTTAAAAATCTCCGTATGTTTTCCACGTTGGAGAAACTAAGTGCCAATTTTGGATAGCAACAACTACTGATTTTGATTGTTTGGAGAAAATTATAAAGTCAATTTCCTGTTAATTTGCACTTCAAAAGAATTTTAAAATATGAGAAAAACATAGAAGACTGGAGCGAAGAGATGGTGAATATAAGACAATCTGCAAGTGGTGGCATGGTTGGATCCAACCAATCAATTTATAACCCGCTTTCCAATCTAGTATAGTTGTTACCAAATTTACAAGATAAATCATTTTAAAGACTTATTCCCACTCCTCCACCTACAATGACATGGAATACATCATTATGCGCTCAAATGATATCATAGCAACAAAAATAAAGCGAAAAACAATACATCTTAATATCTCCAAATTTTGAGATGTGGCGGAATCGCATGGTGCGGTAAGGATTAACCTATTTCAATGATGGATGTTACAAGATATAATAAATTTGGTCAAATAGCTAAAAAAAATTAATGCCAAAATATTCATGGCACAATTTAAATAGCTAAAATAGCATTTGCGTGGAAGTACTAATAGATGTGTAAAATAGCATTTGCGTGGAAGCACTAATGGATGTGTGGAAGTACTAATGGATGTATGCATTTTTTATAATGATAACTAAGGTTTAAAAGTAGTCTCGTCACAGCCCTTCCCAAGGCCTCAAACCCATCAGAAAAGGTGGGTGAAAATTTATATGCCAAAAAAAACAAAATATAAAAAATGTTCAACAATCAAGAAGTACAAGTTACTTTTAAAACTATCAAAAGAAGGGCTATGGTGAATAATGCTTGTCAACAATTTGTGTAAACATTTTAAATCTTATAAAATATTTTTGATGATTTCTACAAACAACAATCACTTCCAGCTTTCCAGGTTGTGCATGTGACTCACAAATACGTTAGACAAGATGTAGTAAGCAATTCTCCGAAGTTTTAATATGATAAATATACTACTACTACAATACTATTAAGGTCAAAACCCAAGTTTCTAGAAAGTTTGTGATACCAACTCAACGAATACTTGAGGATAAATAATTTAAAACCAAAGATTTAATATTACAATTTAAGGTTCTGACCTTTTCTTGGGATTCATTTACACGTTTTATTTGTCTCCTTATATTCTTTTCCACTTTTGTTTTGTAGGATCTTCGTTGAAAGGCAAAGAAAAGATCTAGGATCGACTTGCACACAAATATCTTCTCACTTGTCAGCTTTCACATCATTATTTGGAAAAGATCGAGCGTGTAGAGTAGCCACAAGATCGGATATGGGATGATATGGATATCTGAGGTTGGGGAAGAGATTGGAGAAAAGTGTTGAAGTGATCTCAAAGGGTGATTTCAATTCATGACTCGCAATGTAGGGCGTTGTTGACGATTATCTTTGCAGATGAATCACCAAAGTTGTGGGGAATCTTAGAGATGTGGGACTTCGCCCCTAAGATAACCTTCAAATTTTATAGAAGTTGGCTCTTCTTTGATTTGGGTTGAGATAAGAGTTAGAGAGAAAATAAGCCAATATGTAAATCCTATCTAAGGCGATGCACCGAAACTTTACTAAAAAGCATAGAGATAGATATCAAAATAACTACTAGATTAATTAAAGAGCATCTGCATGATCAACTATTTTGGAGATATCTCGAACTATCAAAGGTCGAATGAAACTTAAAAGATGACCTTGTGTAAATGAACATATTTATGTAAAAGATCTAATGGTGTATAACACAATAGATATTAAATTTTCATCTAAAACTGAATAAGAACAGACATGAAGAAATAAAGGACACGTAATATTGTGAACTCTCAGTACACAGAACAAGAACTCTTATTATATAGTTCACAGTACATAAGGCCAAAATGGCATAGATTACAATGTTTATTTACAACAAATCCTTGCTAAGGCCAATGAACACAATAGATTGAACCTTAATTCCTCCTTTGACGTTGTGGAACTTCTTCTTCTATTTCTGCCTCAGTTGTCATCTGGCACCAGAACATTCCTTTATAGACCCTGCAACTCTTACTTCAACGTGTCTCCATTAAGGTTTCCATCGTCTGCATTTAGTTTTTACCTACGAAATATTCTACCTCTAGAGAAAAATCTCAACTACATGCCTTGGGGACTGAGATTGCATTCAATCTGCTGAACCTCGAGCTCTTCGTCTCTTTGATTGGTCCTTTCGATGGTGGTGGCCTCCTTGTATGACACATGGAGATCGCACGTTGCTTTGGGAATTCTCCTTTTCTCCTTCCTTTTGAATTTGCGCCTGGGCGATGTGTGGATACCTTCCATGTTCCTCTATTTTGTCTTTAACTTCTCAACCCACTTGGGGTGCCTTCTTGTGCTTTAGCCACGTGGTTGATTCTCATTGTTTGGGGGCTCCTGAAGTTTATGGTCACACTCCATTGAGGTAGTAACATTATTAATTGAAGCTCAAAGGAAACATAGGAAGGAGGTAGTTCAACGATCGCCAATCACCAATGATGGGGCCACATGAAGCTGTGGTGTGAGTATTTTTTTTCAGAATTTGCAATGTGTTTTGAGTGTCCCTATTTTGTATGTTTTGTGGATGCTGGAAAAAGAGTTGTGTTGGAGCAAAAATGATTATCAATGATCCTCTAACTGACGTGATCCTTTGGTTTTCGTACTTCATTGGAAGATGGTCTGCTTGTGAATACATTCACTTACAATGGTGACCATGTGCAAAAATATCTAACTAGCAAGATCCAGTCAGTTGTATGTCTTCGATACAGTTTTCTTCTCAGTGTTCGTGTGTGGAAATTTCACATTTTGGGAGGGGGAGGAACATGACACTAATGTTTCATTTCCATTCTGCACCTAAAACAACAAAAGGAAAAGGAAGCTTCTAGCGGCAGTGGCATTTCCTATGTTGTTCAAGATCGAGTGGCAGCAATCGAAAACAGTGGTTGCAACTAAGAAAATTGCGATTCTTAGAGGTGGTAATGTGAAATCTTTCCAATATATGTTATATTGTTCTAATGTTCTGATAAGCGAGTTTCCTATATAATCTTATAAAGGAATAATGTGGTGAGATCCGATGATATACTACAACATCATGATATTGTGGTTATTAGTAATCCACTGGAAAAACTATCTAGAGGTTGTTGGTATTGTCATAAAAACCATCTGTTGTGCGGTTATTGGTTAACCAATTGGAAAACCATCTAGAGGTTGTTGGTATTGTCCTTGAAACCATCCAGATCATGAGCAAGCTATGAAGCAGCATGTTGCCATACAAGGCAGGTTTTCCCCATGTTCGCACTTGGAGGGGCGGGGGGGGGGGGGGGGGGGGGGGGGGGGGGAGATGTTGGGAAATTATTAGTACTTCATTTTTAAGTGAGTTGTTCGGTTGTTGACCGAATTCATGTAAATAGGATTATAGAAAGATTCACGGAGTTAGCTCAAACAATATAATCCTTAAATATAGGAGGTACATTTCCTATATATGTAACCAATTCCTGGATGAATAATATAACGAGTATGAATCAATTTTTCTGTTTCATTCTGTTGTTCTATTAATTTCTTTGAAGGCGTAAAATATGTGAATTTCTTGAAGTAATGGATGTTATTTAGCTGTATTATAAAGTTTTTTTCATTATGTTTATTATCAGAAGATTTTTGTTCACAAATATCTAATAGGAATGCAAATTCATCTTATAAAAGGTTTTTTTTTAATTCTTGAATGGGGGTTGTCCACAGGTTCCCTCCCCTCATAAACAAAATAAAAAAAGAATTAACTACTACATGCTGAAAATGTATACAAACATTACGGCATCCCACAGATATTCAAATAAAGCAAAAACCTTATTGTTACTAACAAGTACAACAAGCCTATTGTCTTTGTATTTAAGATTTACATCTTTGAAGAAAATATACTCTTCCAACAGACCTTCCCTTCCATGATTAATGCATAACCTTTTAGTCGATAGTTCTAAGCCAAGAAGTTCAGAAGCATCCGTGAAAAATCATAAATATTCAAGAATCACAAGAAGCCCCTTGGGATGGTGCTGTGAAAGGTTGTCATGTTGGATTTACACGTGTCACTTGCATTTTCCTTAAAACACCAAGGCCCTTTCAATTTCAATGGGAATATGCAATTGAAGGTTTCTGAGTATGATTTTATTGTGCAAACTGCATTGGGTAAAAAGGCACAAGGCTTTTCCAACAAGGCCATTTTGTAAATGTACTACCTCCAACAATTTTTATGAGATCAGATTTTTTTGAGGCGTTTTAAAAAATTTAAGAGTCGACTGTGTTCCTCCATATTTTGCAAATAGGTATTGATCAGTGTAGTTTCAGTCATTTTCAACAACAGCATTTGATAAAACATCATTATTTTTTTATGGAACCTCAATCCCTATACTAGAGCTCCCATTTTGGTGCACTATGATATTATCTTTGAAGGCTTCTTCCTTTAACCATATAACTGCAAATAGTGTTTTTTGTGAAATTCCTTGGCTTTATTAACAAACCCATTTTTATATGTCATAAAACATCTCAGACTAGATATGTGTGCCTTTTGTCAGACAATGTGTGCCTTCTGGTTCCAACTACATCTGATAGAAAGCTACCATTCAATATTTTATATCTCTCATTTTGACACATGCAGCTAGCAGGGGCTAACAGAGTATATGATAATCTACCTGCCAAATGCAACAGCTATCAAAGCATGCATCTAGTAATGATTACATTTGCTTAGACTGCATCTAATTAATGTGATTGTCAAACATTTTTGTGTCAAAAGTGAAGTAGATGCAAATTTATTCCCAAACAATTGTTGATCTACATATCTTCTTATTACATAACGACACTGGGAATAAGGTGTCAAATATGGTTGAGTTTAGCTTTACACTTGCCACTTGTGTTTGCCTAGAAATCCTCGAGGGTTTTTTTGTCGACTCCTACGCTCCTTTCAACTTTGAAACCACATTTTGTTTAGGCATATTGTCAAATAATTCTTATGCTCACTGATTTCTCCATACATTGTTAACATGTTCATCTTGGTATTCACCCCAACATCTGACACAATCCACTTTTGATTATTTTCTATGGATCTTTTATACCTTATTTCTAAGCTCACATTTTTGCATCCATAAGTAGTATGCAATTGAAGGTTGTTGATTTTGGATTTACAAATGCTAACCACATTTTCTTAAAAAGATGAAATAAGCAGTGATCCAGCAACTTAACAAGAAATTTCACTACGTAAAATCCTGACAATAAAGATTTATTTTGCGACCTAAACGAATATACGGTCAGAAAATCTTCATTCTTGCAATATTTACTGCTTCTTTATCTGAAATAAAACCTTTTTTCTCAGAATTTTTTCCCATGGGCTAGTAAACTCCACATGGCATCCCAAAAACGTGACAATTTATCATCTTCCAAGTAAATCCCTGAAGTACATCTGAAACAACATATAAAAATCACTGTCAAGCACTCAAAACAGTAAATAAAACACACAAAACTAAAATCCTCCAATGAAATTGATCATCCGAATTCAAATCGCCAAAATCACGCATAAACATGAATTTAAAAACTTCAAATACTTTATAAATTACTACAAAACAATAGAAAATGAAAAGTTACTATTTTGTAATATTCAGCAGCACTTTCTTATGGTTCTGATTTATCTTTTTATTTTGTTTTTGTCTTAATTTCTGGTTCTGTTTCGACTGCCAAAAATGATTATTGTGGTTATAGTTTTCCACTAACTCATTGATGGATTTTTTAATTGTCAAACTCGATCCTTTGTTTCAAATGTATCCTCCAAGATAGGGTGGGCAGAAGCATGTACAATAATAAAATTCAAGACACACCAAACTATGCATGTCCAATTTGCAAGCAACTACACTTTAACTACAATATGGTATGCCTTCATTGATTAAAACAAAAAACATGTACTTGAGTTTGACCCGAAAAGAAGAAACGAGAGTATCAAAGTGAATATGCAAACATTGTAACCAATCCTTGAAAGGAAAAAAACTTCCCAAATTTTCAACACCAGAATCCATTGCATTGAACAAGCCACTGAGTTTTGTTAATATGCTTACAAATCTCAAAGAACGGATTATTTTGCTTCACATTGCATTTGCACATTTTAGAGAACTGGGACACAAAAAAAAGCAAATTGGGCTAAGTGGGGCGATTATCAATGTTCCATCAAATATTGACATTATACAAAAGGCATCACCACGATCCTTGGACGAGGCATCTACTATTACAATAGAACTTAAGAGAAGTTTACATTATAAGAATATGTAATAACCCCTTCCTAATCGAAGACCCTTATCCTATTATGTCTTCCCGATGGCTAAGGAAAATTTTAAAGGGAGACTTAAGATATATTATTTTATTATAAAGTGAAAAAATCTAAATAAAACATTATAAAAAAGAACTTATAATAAAGTAATAGACTTAATATTAAAATAAACATAAAAACTACACTAAAGGTAAAAAGCACTTGTAAAAATTATATTTGCTAAAGGAAAAGTGCGACTAGCCTAAGGGGGAATAAAAAAATAGTTGAGAATGTAAAAAGCTCATGGGTCCTATGTATCCCCTATAAGAAATGCAACTTGGCCTAGAAAGGATGGAGGGTAGAAAATGCATAGACAAAATCATCGTATGATGATTGGATATTTTGGAAGTTGTTTTGGGTCTCTTCCTTCTTTATAATGTCGACTTGAAAGAGGGCATTCTATGATCATATTATAATTTCTTAAGTGTGTTTGAAGCTTAGAGCTTTGTCAAAAATATTCTAAGGATGGAAACCTTTAGTATATTTATCTCTAGAGGACAAAAACCCTCTTGGAGAATTTGGGGATTTTCTATCCAGAGTTGTCCATTGTGCTTGCAAATATTTTTGGTTAGTTTTAGCAATGAATAAAGGAGATTTTACAGATTTGGTACAAGGGTTTGAAGGGAAGAGAGAGTAGTTGTGTTTCCAGCATTATTTTAGCCTAGAGGGACTTATCTATTGCATAAATATGAATTGTTTTGAGGTATTTAAAACCATATTTGTATTGCTATATCCTAATATTATTTTTATGAATTAAAGTAGCCAGTTTTCATTACTTTTTTAGCCCAAAACCCTAGGGGAGAGTTAGTGTTTTGGTTGTTTATGGATTTTATGGTGGTGATTTGCATTCATGAGTAACATCATTGCATTCTCCTTAATTTCATGAATCCGTGCATAGATTATTTTTGTTGATTGGAGCATTTTTAAATGAGTTATGAATTTTGGAAGTGGCCATAATTTTTTGTAGACTAGGGTTTCAAAAAAATATATATCAACCTTCTTGTGCATCAAAATCTGTATTTTTCTTCATATTTTGGATTTATAAAATTGAGGGATAAGATTAGAGTGGAAATATCAAATTTTGAGTGTTGGTTGTTGTGATTTTCCTTTCATACCCTAGTCGCACTTACCATGTTTAATTCAAATCTACATGATATTTAATTGGTATTTTGTCTACATGTTGCATTTAGTGGTTGGGGTTTTCCTAAAATCCATTTAGGGAAATTACGATGTTATCAAAGCTTGAAATCATCCCATCCTGTGTGAGTAAAGAAAAAACAGATTTGAATGCAGTTGAAGGTGAAGATGAAGTGGACTTAAGTCCCTTTCTTTCATGGAACTGAGGAAATAACTGCTAGATGTTTGTTGAATGAATTTAAGATTTTTTTGTGGTATAATCATATTTGTCAAGATGATGCCCTCAAGCTCATCTCTAAATACATGGTTGGAGAATCACATAAATGGCGGTGTCATTTGTTGAAGACCCAAGGGGTCAAATCCATTGATTCACTTATAGATTTCTCATAGAGATTTCTAGAGATATTTGATGTTATGATGGTAAGGATGAGGGAAAAAGTGGAACCATGGATTCTATACCGACAAAGGAGGAAAAATCAGATCTATTGGATGGAAAAAAGGGGGCTAAGTGTTAGGTTCATGAATGTAGGTTGTGGGACAAACACGCAACACAGTGCTACAGTAAGGTTAACGCGCCTAAGATCAAGATTTAGCCGCTTCTTTTGTGAAGGCTATTTGTGGAGTTAGCATGTTGGGAACACAAAGAAAAAAAGACTTGCAGTGCACACAATGGTATTTTGGGAGAAAGCGTCGGTTAAAGCGCCATGCGTGATTTAGTATAACAATATGATTTCTTCTGTGAGTTATCTATATGAAGTCTATTGTTAGAATACTTACATTTTTTTTAAAGACACATAGATATTATTAGCATGTGACCTATTTTTGGGAAAGTGCATGGGCAGTGAAGGGTAAGGCCCCACCCCTATATATATGGATTGATATGCATAGTTTTTTGTGTGTGAATTATTGTAGAGTTATGCTACTAGTTTTGTCACACACATGACTTGTGGAGATACTTATGTAATGAAATAAGCTCATGATTTTTATAGTATTTAATGCAATGGTTCGTATTGGATGGATAATGGTGTTGAAAATGACTGGATCTAGTTCTTTCTTGGTAAATCTTGTTATAGTAATTGTTTAGTTCATCTTACATATATTCTAAGATCTAGATCTGGTTTATGCATTGTGTGTTGTTTACTATTGGTTATGAATATAAATACCTATATGCACCATCATGCTAACATTCTGAATAAGAAACCATAAAGAGGGACCTAGTGCCTTGACGTGCTTTGGGTGAGTGCTCAGCTTAGACTGATTGATGTGTCAACACACCTGGGTTATTCACAGTGAATACTAGGCTGCATTATTGGTTCCGTTGTCGTGACCTCTTTTTCAGTTATTTTTAGGATGTTGCATGATGAATACGTAATAGTTGACCTTAGCAAGTTTTGAGGAGTGGATAGTAGATTTGGAAGAAGAATACAAAAGAATAATTTTAGGATCTCCATGATGTTGGTCTAATTTGGACATGCACTATGGATACTTCGTTCTACGGTGTTCTGAATAGCTATATTTTAGAGTACTTAATTTCCACTTACTCTTTTATGGAGGTAGCTAAGTTTAATTTTTTGCGTTATCCTAGGGGATCATATCTACATGGAATTCCACTAGTGATCAAGATCTTGATGGTAACCTTGAATTTGGAAGAGCAGGTGTGGCGAAAGATGGTAGACCTAATGGTAGAAAGGAAAAGAGAAGAAATGTGACTTAAGTTCAATGAGGTGTGAGAGAGGGATTTAGAGAAGCAACGTGAGGTTGTAGAATGGATGGAATTGTGGAGAGAGATGGCTCGTGAAGGATTTGGAGCTCACACAGAGGATGTGGAGCCAAAGCATATAGAACTACCCCATTTGGGAAAGCATGACAGAGAACCCTCATCAGCCTTTTATGAGAGTGCACCAGCAAAGAAAACATGGGCCATGGGCATGCATCTAAACTTACCTAACAACCTAGCCTTTGCACTTGGTTTTTCATTTTCTAGTACAACCAATAGTCAGTAAGCTAGTTTTGGTAGTAGAGTAGTAAGAGGTAAAGTTGACTTATCAGCAGGATCAAGAGTAAATCAGATAGTAAGTACATTTATGGATAGGTAGACATCTTCCTTATTATTTGGAGGTCTGATTGGAGGTACCTTTCCAGGTGTGTCATCAGCACATAACATAGGCATGCAGAAATTTGGAATCACATCTGGGAGCAGCGTAACTTTGAAAACTGTAAAATTTCAGTTTAGCACCACTATTAGTACACAAGGCAGTACATCCTCTAGTCCAATCCCTATTACAAGGGGAGGATCAGACAGAACAGGTGGGTCAGGATCTAGAGGTGGAGGTAACATAGTATCTTATGGATCTTGTGGGCATGGTCCTCATCATCCCCAGAATATTTACATGGACATGTCAATTTTTCTCCAAGAGTATAGGGGAATAGAATATGTTGCTGAGCATATCCATATGTGTGAGATAGTTTGGCGCGCGAAAGGAATTACATCTTCAGAGCACAAGGTCAGTCAGTTTGAAACTAGGTTGTAGGGATGCACACACAGCTAGTACAGGAAGTTTGACCCTGATCAAACTTATGTGGATTATATGGTGTTACAACATGCTTTCCTTAAATAATTTTATATCCCTAAGTTTGAGCACAAAATTATAAGCATGCTTAATGTTATCAAGCAGGGAACTACTAAGAGTGTCTGAGAATATGATTCCCATTTCAAAACACTTTTGTCTAAACTATCATATGATATCCATGTAAGTCAACATGCATAGTGGTTCATCAGAGGCTTAATCATGCCTTTTAGGAGGTCGCTCTCACAAAAGACTTATACAGACCTGCACTAGGAACTTGAAGTAGCTTTGCGCGTTGAGGCATTCAGGAGCATAGAAACTAGAGTGAGCCCATTCTTGGAGGTTCAAATTGTAGCAATGGCAAAATAGTTGGAGAAACTATCATCCAATACAGCACATGAGACACGTAGTGGAATTTTGTGCACAGATTGTGAAGTAGAAGTGTGTACTAAGGATAATTTTCCTCGTAGATCAGTGTGTTCCTTGTTATTGGAATATGAGATACGTCATTTAGACCATGATGTGATTTTTTTCCCATTGTTGGAATGCACGATAAGGAAGAATGCATCATGCTATAGTAAGATTTTTCTGTCCACAACTCACAATGTTGAATATTACATGTTAATTGATTATATCCATGATTCCATTGATATTGTTGTACAACAGACTGGAGTTGTGAATAGCTCTAAGGATAAAAGTGAGCAGCATGATCATGATCAGACTCAAGGTTGCTATGATCGTAATGAAGGGAATTTTGAGGGAGGTCATGGTAAAGGTCAAGGATACCATGGTGGTTTCAGAGATCAAGGCCATGGTGGTCGATGAGGTGATTTATCTCATGGAACATGTTATACATGTGGATCTCCTAACCATTACATGTGTGAGTGTCCTTGGAGTGTTATTTTTTATTTTTGCAAAAATAATCATAACTATGAAGAGTGCCCAGACTTACAAGAACATATGAGAAAGAATCACAAACAAGATAACAAGGGTGTATGGATGGTTAGAATAAATCAGGCCGTGGAAAACCAATGGATGCCGAAGTTAGCACTAGATCCTGAGGTTGTACATGTGAAGATTACTACATGTGTTGAGGTTATGCATGCAAGAGAAACGTTGCAATAGAAGCCTACCATTACTAAGGAGGAGGTTTTACATGAAAAGAACCCAAACCCTACGCATCAAAAGGAGGTTTATTAGGAAACCATGGAGGTACTAAGAAATCTGTAAGGTGAAATACAATGTTTAAAGGAACAGTCGCAGAAGTTGGAACAAAAGAAGGTAGTTGAGACTTTCTAGTCAAATGTTGATGATCTGAAGGAAGTATGAAAGATTTTGTGTTAGGAGAACATTATTTCATTACTAAGAAGTTAGTTAAAGGGAAACACTCCACACATTGGTATTGAGAATGGATGACAAATTTAATATGTTAGTCTCCCTCCTCATAGCTTGGATTATGAAAATGAGATCACTCTGAATTCTATTGTACACAGATGACTTTTGAGAAATATTTTTATTGACACAGTTGCAGAAGTAAATGTATTTACCTTATATGCATCGTTTCAAATGGGAAGACGTCCATTGCAACCATCTTCCAATGTATTGTGTACGGAGAATCAGACTAAGGACATGCCAATTGGAGTCTTGAAAGATACATCCATTACTATACATGGAGCCAAGTTCACTGGGGACTTTGAGGTCTTAGCACTTGCAGAATTGAAAAAATTCCCATATCTACTTGGGCATCCTTGGTGCTATGAAAATAATGTTGATCTATAGTTCAATAAGGGATATATCAATTTTGAGAACAAGGAAGAATGAGTTATTATCCCTTTGACAGATGGGAAATATGCACCTTATGTTGAGTCTTTAAGTGAAGAAGACCTAAACAAAATTTATGTGTGAAACATTTGAGATATGTAAGCACTTGATCTATTTAGAGAATGAGTTCTCTAGTGGGATGATGCATAGTCCATCAGTGATACTACAAGTATTTCTTGTGACAAGTGGGCACACGACACTTACGAGATGGTTGGGCGCGAGGTAAGAAGCACAGTTGTGCACGTAAGCAGACCACGTTGTGTTAGGTGGTTAGGAAAAAACCTTGTACCCCAGTACACTGGTGAAGGAAACCCTAAGGTATTCTTGCGATCCATGGAATTCCAATGGAAGGATCAAGTGGAAAGAAGGAATATGTTATTTTATACCTTGTGTGGGATAGAATCACGCTGGTGGATGGTTCATAGGGATAATCTCATAGAATGGAGAGAGGTGAGAATTTCCCTGTCAACAAGGTTTCTCAGAAGTAATGCATCTACTTAAATCTGTGAATATCATGGTAATAATCATGTTCATTACCAGGTTTAGCAGTGTGAGAGATTCTAGACAGAAGGGTAGGAATATTTACCACCTTTGTGGGTGCACAAACTTTATTTCACCAAGGTTGTGTGTGCGCTTGGTATGTTTATGCGGAGTTGCATAGAGAGACTTGAAATTGGAAAGACTTGACTGTAGGAATGATCCAGACTTTTGACTAATTCTCCATTAAACCTCCAGTGAAAGAGGAATTACAGGTTATGAATCACTTGACTATGGTAAATAGTGAAAAAGTTGAAGAACTCATTCAGGAGTTGCTTGGTGAATCAGACCTAGAAACATGTTTTGAAAAAGTAGATGAGATAGATGCAGAACTGCTTTAGTGTGATTTCCTAGAGAAGGAGAAATGAAATATGGTCTACATGGTGGATGATGAATAAGTGGAAAATTTGGACATATATCATTTAGAGGGTACACGCGACGTCTTAGACAGTGCGGATGAAAAGGAACACACCTAACATGAACCTATTTAGTCGAAGAAAGTAAAAATTGGAATGGATGTTGAACCTAAGGAAGCCATAATTGGAGATTACTGGTTAGACTCTGAAGTGGCTAAGATAATGTAGTTACTACGTGATTTACATGATCTGTTTTCTCAAGGCTACCATAAGTTGAAAGGAGTGCATGAATCTTTTGGCAATATGAAAATTAAGCTAAAATAAGGTGCGCACCCAGTTAGGAAAATACCTTATAATATGAACCCTAACATGTGTGTAAAATTTAAATAAGAGATTGACAAAATCTTGAACTATGGCATCATTGAGCACATAGGGGAATCAGAGTGGGTTAGCCCTATGGTAATCAACATAAAGAAAGATTGAAGAATTAGGATTTGTGTGGACTACAAGGAGCTTAATGATGGATGTGTGATTGATCCTTTCCCTACACTATTCACTGAGGAAATATTAGAAGGCGTTGTAGGGCACAAAATTTACTCTTTTACAGATGAATTCTGTGTATTATCAAGTAAGAATTACTAAAGAAGATCAAGAGAAGAAAACTTTCACCACTGAATGGGGAAGTTTTTCATACACAATGATGCCCTTTAGATTGAAGAATGTGCCTGTAGTATTTTCATGCATTGGTGTTCAAGCATTCAAGAATTTTATTCACAAATTCTTGCAAGTTTAATTCGATGATTGGACCATGTATGAGCTTATCAAGGATCATTGTGACAATTTGAGGTTAATGTTTGAGAGGTGTAGAAAGTTAAGAATCTCTTTAAATATTAGGAAGTATGTATTTTCTACACCTTTTAGAACTCTCCTTGGGCATTTCATTTGTAAGGAGGGTTTGTTGGTAGATTAAGCTAAGGGTGCAGTCATCTTAGGCTTGGATGAGCCTACAATTAAGATTTAGGTGAGTGGATTCTTGGGCCACACAGGGTATTACAGGAAATTTATCAAAGGATATGTTAAGAATTATGCACCCTTGGAGGAGTTATTAAAGGGTAAAGGAAAGTTCTATTTCGGAGAACCGCAGCAGCGCACAATTGAAGCGCTGAGGATGGGCTTACTACTACACCTATTTTGCATTTTCCTTCATGGAATATACCTTTTCACATACATGTGGATGCCTCTGGTATGGCCATTTGTGCAGTTCTAGCTCATCCTATAGAAGGTATTGTAGATCATCCTATTTTCTTTGCTAGCAGAAAGTTGACTCCTACAGAACAGAATTATGCCACTACGGAGCACGAGGCTTTGCCAATGATGTACGCACTGCATAATTTTATATAGTACTTGTTGGAAACTCCCTTAATTTTCTATATGGATCACATGACATTGAAATACTATGTGAACAAGCATGTTTTATAAGGGCACATATGTCGATGGGTTCTCTTAGTTGAGGAATTTGACTTTACAGTACTGGTAAATCCAAGTAAAAGTGATTCTGGTCTAGATCATTTGTCAAGGATTCAATTAGGAGAGGACGTGCATAGTATTGAAGATACAATGTTAGATGCACATTTATACAGGTTAAACCACGCACCCTTAGAATTAGAGGATATTTTTGTCTTTTTACGAACAGGTATGGTGCCCGAAGGAAAGAAGGCATTAGAAAAGAAATAACTTACAATTCGCGCTGCACCTTTCATGCTAATCAGTGGTGGCTTATACAAACTAGGTCGAGATGAAGTATTGTTTCGATGTGTACTGGAGAATGAACGAATGATAATTATGGAGGAATCTCATGGCGGCATTACAGGTGGACATTATGTAGGGGACACCACCATGCGCAATATTTTACTAACTAGTTTGTGGTGGGAGACCTTTTACAAGGATTGGAAAGAGTATTGTAAGGCGTGTGAAAACTTTTAGTGCCTTGGGAAACCTAGACAGTAAGATGAAATTCCTTTGAGGCCTATTGCTAGTGTAGAACCTTTTGAGAAATGGGAAATTGAATTTATGGGTCCTATTTCCCCAGTCGTGCGCAAAACCAAATCATGCTACATCATCACTTGTACAGATTATCTTACAGGATGGGTGGAAGCAACACCTACAAGGGATTATACAACAGCTATAGCAGTAAGGTTTTTGTGGGAAAATATTCTTGCTAGGTATGGATTTCCTTTAATTTTGATAAGTGATAAGGGCACTCATTTCCTTAATGATACTATCAGGATATTATTAAATGAATTTATGGTTACACACCATAAGACAACTCCCTACCATCCTCAAGAAAATGGGACTACTGATGATTTAAACAAGGTATTGAGCCAAGCGTTGACAAAAATTTGTGATGTTGGAAGGAAAGACTGGGATGATAAAGTTTCTAGTGTGCTTTGGGCATATATAACAACCTAAAAACGGTTGAATAAGGTGACACCCTTTCAATGGGTGTTTTGCGTAAAGGAAGTTTTTCCCATAGAATTCATGTTACCTTCTTTGTGTATCGCAAGTGCAGGAGGATTGGGTGATGAGCAAGCATTGGAAGAATGAATTGACAAGTTAATACAATTGGATAATAGGCATGCAATAGCATGATGTATTTAGAAACAAGAAAAATCCAAAAATAAGGCATGGCATGACAGGCACATTAGGGATGTAAGAAGCTTGAGGTTTGGGTAGATGGTACTTCTTTATGATTCAAAGTTTCTATGCCACCCAGGAAAGCTTAAGGTGCATTGGTTTAGACCGTATGTTATCACTCATAGACTTGACTCAAGTGCTTGCCAGCTAGAGGTGCTTGATGGAACTCAGTTTCCTGGTTACTTTAGCGGGAGTAGACTAAAGCCCTACTATAAATCATTCTTCTTGGTACATTTGTAATAAGGCATTATTTCCATAGATTAGATTCCCCTTAATTTATTTTTCCTTCAGATGTATTTCCTTCTTTGTTACTATGATTTTTCATTTGTATTCTTTGTTTTGAGTAATAAGTGTGCTTGCGCGCCGAAAGATTTTTGCAATCTAAAGTGGTTTTATGTGCAGAGGACTACACATACCCTTAGTGTGAGGTGGATAAAGAAGGTTATTATGGTACAAAAATAAATAAACTCATGAGTGACCATAAATGGAACAGACATTGAAAAGTGATGAAAAATTCAAGAGGTTTGCTCAAAGTTAAAGACCACACGTAAGGCAGTGAGCACTCAGTATAACTTAAGGACACTGTAGCATTTGTGACTATGTATGTTTAGGTCACATTGAATAAATACTTCAGCATAAGGAGGTGCAGGGAGAGGAGACTTGTGATGGATAAGTAGTTGGAAGGCCAGAAATTTATGACTGAGGTGCAAAATTTTGAGGCACAAGAGATTTTGGTGAGGGAAAAAGAGGCACAAAATGTGCTCAAAGGAAATTAATGCCATGTATAGTGGTAGGTGGAAAAATTAAGGAAGGTGATTTTTAAAACTTGTAATAAAGCCGGTGTTTGTAACGACATTTGTAACCTTGCGAGTTTGAAGAAAATTATGAGGTGCGCAGAAGAGCTGAAGACGAGGAGCATTCTACATATTGATTCTACATAACAAGATTCGAAGCATGTTGATTGAGAATCTAGGCACAAAAGGACTCAAGAGGTGGTGCAAGTCCTTAGGGAAGGGGATTAAACATGATTTGGGTCTACAACAGCTAGGGTTTTAGTGCACTTGTGGATTGGAAGCAACAATGGCACCACGAAAGGCTCTAGCTGTGGAGAAGGAAGTTTATGACCTAGTAGAGGAATGGATGGTAGAAATGCTTTACCTAGAAGAGGTGATCAAGGGGTGCCCATGGGAGAAAAAAATAACCTTCTGTATGGTTTCCAACATTAACCATTAAACTGAAAAATTATTGAAGGATGTTGCTGCAGAGGTTTATAGGAAAACTAACTAACGTTTAGCATATGACACTAGAGTTTTAGACACCTCTGTGAAGAGGTTAGTTGAAAGTGAGGGGGTCATGAAAATCCTGGAGTTTCCCTATTTTTGGAAGCCCGAGCAATTGTGTCAATGGCTTATGGCATGCGTTTATGAGTACTTTTACTACTTCACGGGAAGGAGAATGAGGATCACCGCCAAGATGATTGGAAAGGTGACAGGTTTGCATGACTCAGGCTCGGAGATCACCAACGATTTATTTAAAGATGAGGGTATTGATGCAACAACCTCCATACATCAGTATAATAAGGGGGGCCAATCCTTTAAAGTAACCAACATTGTAGACATGGCCACCAGGGTTGTAGCATGCTTGGAAAGAAGTAAGTTGGGGGCAAATGAATAGTGGAATGAGGTGAATATGCACTGGTTACATATAGCACATAAGATGGTAAACAAGATATACAACAACATTGTGGGGTACATTTTAGAAATATTGGTAAATGAGTTGCACGTCCATGTAGATAAAGGTGAGAAAATAAATTTGGGTGCCATCATATTGTTGATTATATGAAATTGGCATATCCGACGGACCAAGAGAGAACATCTGGGAGTTTTTGTTGGAGAATAAATCCCCAGCAAAGAAATTTTCCAAATACACTCTATGTGGAACTATTTCTAATGCGTATAAGGAGCTCCTGGAGAAGTGTTTCAGGATGTTGCGCAGGGTGTTTGAAGTATAATGGTGTATTCTACATGAGCTACCCAGAGTAATGAATGGAGAAGTTGAGTTTGCAGTCTACCAACACTTTAGCTTGGGGCACTTCCATATGCATTCAAGAAATAAGAGCCCATGGTGTAAGCTTCCCTTTTCTTTTACTGCCATATATTTTAAGAGTTCAGTGAACAGGTTCCACAACACGTGCAAGTTCTATTTGACACAGATAAAGTAGATGCAGATATTCACATTCTACACAAGACTTATGTATGACCATAGAAAGAGGCCTATGTGGAAACCATGGAATCAAAACATGTAGACATCACGTCAGAGATTTTGGCCACAGGACAAATTGAACCAGCGTGCATGTACATTTATCTAAGGCCAAGGTCCAAGGATGGCAAGGTGGTAAAAGGCACATATATGACACTCCCAGGACCTCCAAAAAAGGTGCAGACTATGGGAACATCAAGGAAAATTGCATTTATACCCCCAACTCGGGAATATCTAGTGGCTCTAGAGTTGTAAAATGTCCTAGAGTAGGTGGAACAAGAAGACAGGGCAGGACTAGATCGTATAAAGAGAGTCCTAAGGAAAAGGCCCACAACCAAAGACATCGGTGCAAGGACTTCACATCCTGTGAGGAGGTCACTATGTGTCACTCCTGTAAAGAATGAGGAAGAGAGGATAAAGCACTGAAAATATGTTCCTGTAAAGGATAATGAGGAGGAAGAGTCCCCTTAGCAAAGCGCATAAGAGAATGAGGACACCCCTAGCATTGAGATGTAAGAGGATCAAGATATTGGGGACCCGGTCATATATGAAACTATTGACAACAATATGAGTACCCATGAGCAGCACTTGGGTGAATGGGAAAGTAGCACTAGTGGGGATACAAGAGTCCTAGAATTACCTACACCTGAAGGAGAAGAGAAAGAGGGGGAAGTGAGCTATAATCCAAGAGGAGGAGAACAACAGGTTGCAGGAGATGAAGAACCAAAAGTGGAAGGCATGCATGTTGAAGAAGATGTGGGGGAATAGAAAGGTCAGTATGGAGGTGAAGAGGCAATGGGAAATCAAAAGTTGGGCTACTTGGATGACCAAGAAAAAATCATTCACGCCCACTTCCATAGCACCCTGCCCAATATACAATTGTATGGATGGGATAAATGGACCCAAAGATGGCCAATATGTGCACTCGTAAGAAATTATTATGGAGCATGCAGACTCATATGGAGTAGCCTGAATTTGATGTTTGCGAGGAGGCATGCAGCTCAAAGAAGATGAGGAAGGTGCCACATACGCACCATATGACCATAAAACTCATGCAATTTTCTAATGAATAGGTGAGTAACGCATTGGTTAAAGTGTCAACTAAAGTAACATGCCAAAATATGTATAAGGCAACAACAATACGGGCACTCCTATAAGATAAGGGAGATAAGGATAGAGAAATCAAATGGCTCACCCAGGAGTGGGATAATGTAGTGGCCAAGGCACAAAATGTCAAAAATATGGTTGAGCATATTGCCAATGAAATCTTACAAAATAGGTCTGATTTTCAGCATAAGGTGCCCAAGGAGTTCAAGTCGGAAGTACATTACCTCTGTATGATAGTTCATTTACTTTTAGTGGATGAACCAGTATGCCTCCTTAAACCAAAGGATGATGTAGAAGAAGCATCAAGGGTCAATGATTCAATTACAATAAAGATATCTAGCGATTAATTTTTTTTGCAAGCCTTAAGGGATGAAATAAAGAAGGAAAATTTTGTGTTGGCCATTTGTACAGTGCCTGATAACTTAGCTCAGGAAAGAATGAAAGAAGAGGAAAATGAATCTCTGTAGGAAATAAAGGATGAAACACTCAGGCACACAGAATGGGTTACCCTAGTAAAAATGAAGCACGACGAGCTGGATGTTGTAAGGAAACAACACATGGATCGAATAAAGAGCATCAGAAGGCTCATTATTGCAAATATGGATTTCATGGAAGGAATGGTCTTAGGTATGGCTAACATCCTTATAATTTTGAAGAGTAAGGATGGAAACATGATTCTAGATGAGTTATATCGTATAATAGTAGATATCCATGATAAAACAAATGTAACACTTAAGGAATAGTATGAATTTGAGGGGGAAATTCAAAGTGAATATCCAGAGTTCATTCTACCATAGGAGGAAAAGGTTAAAAAATAAGAAGACTCAACATATTCTTTATTCTTTCATTCATTATATTATATTCTTTGGAATGACAAGGTGATTACCCATTGCCGGGGTGGCAATCCTTTTTAGTGTGGGGTAATGTTGAATAGAAAAAAGGGGGCTAATTATTGGTCACATGAATGTAATACATGGGACGAACACGCGGCGTGGTCCTACAGTAAGGTTGATGTGCCTAGGATCAAGATTTAGTTTCTTCTATTTTGAAGGCTATTTTTGAAGTTAGCATGCTGGGCACACAAAGACAGGAAGACTTGCAGTCCATGCAATGGTATTTTGGGAACAAACATTAACTCAAGCTGCCATGCATGGTTTAGTCTAATAATAGGATTTCTTCTCTGAGTTATCTATAGGAATTCTATTATTAGAATACTTGCATATTTTGTAAAGATGCATGGCTATTATTAGCATGTGACCTAATTTGGGGAAAGTACATGGGCGGTAAAGGGAAAGTCCCCATCCCTATATATATGTATTGATTTACACTATTTTGTGTGTGTGAATTATTGTAGAGTTGTGTTGTTGGTTTTGTCACACGCATGAATCATGGAGATACTTATGTAATGAAAGAAGCTTCTACGTTTTACATTATTTAATATAATGGTTCATATTGGCTAGATAATGGTGTTAAACATGATTGAATTTGGTTCTTGCATAGTAAATCTTGTTATAGTCATTGTTTAGTTCATCTTACATATATTCTAAGATCTAGATCTCGTTTATGCACTATGTGTTGTTTGCTATTGGTTATGAATTTGAATACCTATATGCACCATCATGATAACATGCTGAATAAGCAACCATAAAGAGGGACTTGGTGACTTTGTGTGCTTCAGGTGAGCGCTCATCTCAGGCTAATGATGTGTCAGTGCACTTGGGTTATTCATAGTGAATTCTAGGATGCATCAAGATCTACGCTTGGAGATAAATCATCTCATTGTGTATTCCACCATGAAAAAAGAATAAGCTTCAAAAGATATGATTTTCATTTAACAGAATAATTGTGTTAGTGAAATTTTTCTTGCTAAATAAATTGATAATAGACATGAGAATAAATTCATATATACAAGCAAAGAAGATGTTACGAAAACTCTAAGAAAGTGTGAGGAATGGAATAGCATAGTTAGAGCTTCTAGGTTGATAGCCCCTCAATCGAAACAACACTTACAAAAGTTCAAAGAAAATACTTCTTCACTTAGTGGGTAGCAGGGTATGAGGAATGATAGCCTTCAAGTTATGGCAGCCAAAAACATGGAAATCCCTTTCTAAGGAGGGTAGATGGTATGGATTGAAGAGTGTGTGGAAGAAGGTATGTCATCTTTTTTACTGCAGCAGTTGATTCTTAATGATATTCAGCCCATTGTTAACAAAAATGATGAGGAATTTTCAGAAGGTGGTCAAATTCTCGTGAATACAAAGGATGGTAAAGAACTTGAAGGTACTCCAAGGTATGAATGGAATAATAATGGGTCATATTTATTGTTGCATAATTAACCATTTCAGATTAAATTTATTCATGAGGTGTACGGTAATGCAAGTTGTAGAATAAAACATGTGGATTCCTTGTTCCAAATTTATGAATATGGGCATTATGAGAGCTACCTATTTTTGTCAGAGCTCTCTCATTTGATAGGTATAGCCACAAGGATCTTGGATCACTTCGACATGTTTTGTCTATTGTGCATGGTAATTAGACAAAACAAATGTGGAATTTCTTGAGGGCAAGCAATTTT
The DNA here is from genome assembly GCA_019776745.2 of Taxus chinensis. NCBI lineage: Eukaryota > Viridiplantae > Streptophyta > Pinopsida > Cupressales > Taxaceae > Taxus > Taxus chinensis. Next base: position 328,867,267 of record CM034155.1, on the reverse strand, counting down.
GGGAAGGGATGACTGTAATATTCCCTTCCCAATCGAAGACCCTTAGCCTATTATGTCTTCCCGATAGCTAAGAAAAATTTTAAAGGGAGACTTAAGTTATATTATTTTATTATAAAGTTCAAAAAAATAAATAAAACATTATAAAAAGCACTTCTAATAAAGTAATAGAATTAATATTAAAATAAACATAAAAAACTGCACAAAAGGCAAAAGAACTTATAAAAATTGTATTTTCTAAAGGAAAAGTGTGACTTGCTTTTGGGGGCAGTCAGATTTCCAGGGTTTTGGCAGTATTTCATTATCTTTTCATTTACTAGGACGTACAGACGTCTGGTTATTTTGCCGTAATTATTTATCATTAAAAATCAGATTTTAATTCACGGCTGAATGAAGGGTATTTATTTATGAAATATTTGTGAAGGGTTTCTCATTAAAACCCTCGACGCGTTTCCTTTCATCTAGCCAGTATTGCAGGGTTCGTTTTTATTTAATTTGTATGTATTGACATTGCCAGTATAGTTCCAAGCCTGAAAATTATATTAAAGATTAAAAATACAAACAACAGGGTTGGGATCTTTCAGCATCCTCTTCTTCTTGGCAATAAAGTCAAGGGCTAAATAATACTATATGTAGAATTCTAAGGCAAACAACCTTTCAGTCACAAAAGCAGGCATTTGGTTCATATGCTTTCTCCCACCTCGAATGTGGATGTAAGTACTGTCTCATGATACCATAGTTTGCAAGAAATAAGAGATTCTAGTTGAGCATTTGATTGCGCTGCAATGTGTCTGCACTGCGGAACTACATTTTGACAAGTTGGGGGGCTACCTGTGGCTCTTTTGTTGTCACAGTAGTTTATGCAACAATAGCAACAGCAGGTTCATTTCGGCTGCGTTGGTGGTCCTCGCAGAGTCATTTCTGCTGGCAGAAAACTTCCAATGAATTCAAAGTTTGTGAATTATGCATAACTTTTGCTGGTTTGGTTTTTTATTAAAAAAAACTATGTTCTCCTTTCGACTGTCCAGTTCTATGTAACCGTCATAGAACTAAAATGAAAACAACCATGTAAATTGCAACGTGTGTATCTTTTCTGCCTGACCTACAGTATATTGTCTAAATTCATACTATGGTTTTTTGTTCAAAAGAACTATGATCTCCCTGAGAACTAAAATATAAACAATCATATGTAAATTGCAATGTGTGTATCTTTCCTGCTTGACCTCCAGTACTTGTACGCAACCTTATGTTATAAGTTTTGTTTTCACGTCTGTTATTAGCAGTTCCACCTGTTAAAAATTTCTGGATTCTCGAAATAAAATGCATTGACAAAACTTAAAGGAAGTACGTCAGTTATCCTCAGTAATTATCTTGGAATAAGTATACAATGTTCAATGTGCTCAAATACAGCTTTGGTGCCCAAGTCTAGAAACTTTGGTTTATGTGGGAGATCAGTAATGGTTTCATTTTCATATATTTCGATGTAAGAAAACTTGCTGAAGGTTTTGTGAATTAGATAGCAAGCTAAGTGAGCTTGATTGTCGGTGAAACTCTATATTTAAATGCACTTGAGCTGGAACAGTACTAGGATGGGCAAACTCCTCACAAGTTCCGGTGCTTCACTCCTGTGAGCATCAGTAGATGTAATGAGTGCCACTACTCTGTGAGATATGGGTCAATGTAGATTGAGTTGAAATTATGCAGTTGAATCCTGAAAATCATATCATATAATTCGATGCACTACGAAAAACACCACTTGAATAAATTGAAAGAGCCATGAAGCTGTATACTCAGAATGACTCATAAGGCAAAACATTTGCTGAAAGTTTTGCAAATGGGGCAGCAAACCAGGTGGGCCTGATTGTAGGGGAAACTCCATGATTAAGTTCTCTTGAACCAGAGTAGTACTGGAATGGACAGGCTCCTGGGAAGTTCCATTGCTTCACCCTTGCGAGCATCCCCTAGATGCAATGAGTGCCAAGTGGACTATTCATGCTCATGAGATATGGGTTCTTGTGGACAACTCCTCGTGAGATATGGGTTCCTGTGGACCACTACTCGTGAGATATGGATCAATGTAGATTGACTTGAAATGACACAGTTGAATCCTGAAAATTATCACATAATTTGATGCATTGTGGAAACACAACATGTATAAATTGAAAGAGTTAGGGAGCTCCATAATGACTGGTTCATAAGGCACACCACTAGCCAAAGGTTTTCAAATGGGGTAGTAAGTGAATTGGGCCTGATTGTGAGGGAAACACAATAGTTAAGCGTGCTTGAGCCAGAGTAGCATTGGGATGGGTGACCTCCTGAGAAGTCTCGATGCTTCACCCATGTGAGCATCACCTATATGCAATGAGTACCAAGTAGACCACCATTCATGCTCATGAGTGACGGGTTCTTGTGAACCACTACTTGTGAGATATGGATCAATGTAGATTGACTCAAAACTACACAAATGAATCCCAAAAATTATATCACATAATTCACCAAGTTCTTGAAGAAAGACATTCCCTTTATATCCCTCTCTGTTAAGACATCATGCGCTAAGACTCACACCAACTGATCTATGTCAGCTAGCCCTATGCCAATGGTATGAAAAAAGTGTTCAGACTTCAGCACTTAGCTCAATCAGTGCCCTGGGAGACATGAAGAATTCATTGGACTCAATGCCGTGGGAAGATATAGGACTTCACTATCTCAATGCCTTGGAGGTTTCAGGACTTCTCTTATCATTTCCTTGTGGGGTTCGATGGGCTTAACTAAACCATCTCAAGAGTTCACTACACTATCTCAGGACTCCATACCATATCAGGGCACATGCATCGGGAACTTCACAAATATCAATGCCTCGTGGATTTCATTGTAGAATTAAATGTGTCTGAATAGCCCAAGATAAGTACAATAAAAAATACTCACCACAGATTCATGGGTATTTATGATAATCAATATTTGTACTTCTCCATTTGACCACACTGAAATTTGGTCAATGCTTTTACAACTGTCAACGTTAACAAGAAAACATTCAAAATAGTCTGTTCAGGCGACAGTAATGATTAGAGAAGATCTTTATTACTTTTCACAGCTATTCATATTTAAACAAGCAATATCGATTACTGGTCAACTGTAATGAGCCCAATGCTTTTCAGTAAGAGGACTCTTGATGCAAGAAAATGTGACATGTGAACAAAGCATAAGCTTCTTCTTGGAACATAGGACGAGAGTAAAAGAATGAGTCTATTGTAGCAAAATAGGACGAGGATAAAGAATGAGCACCCGTTGGTTTCAAAAGGGTGCCGAAGAAGAAGTATAAAAGTTGTTTGGTAGCAAAGGGATATTCCAAGGTGGAGGGAATTGATTTTGGCTGGATTTTTTAATGCCCACTTTTGATTTGCATTTCCCATAGTTTTATTCGACTAGCAGCAAATATTTTGATATGTTTTGTTAGCATTTGACCTTTTGATTATGATTTATTACGATGCATATGTGGATGAGACCCTACTTGGATTATCATGCTTATATGTATTTCTTATGGTTATTGACATTTATAGATTATGCTCATAAATAAAATTTCGTGCTTACTAGATTGTGTTAGTAGAATGTGATGGTTTTATAATTATCTATGCTTTTGAATTAGTTGAAAAATGTAAGCTTAATCGTAGCTTGATGAATATTTGAGGATTTTGATTGGCATGTGATATGGTATTATGAGGTGGATTATTTTTTGTACCCTTTGACGGGATGTTTTGGACCTTGAGGTTTGTGGATTGTGGATGTTTTCCTGGTGGAACGAGCGTGCCTTGCATTCTATGTGATTGTACTTTTTATATTTGATTATTTAAATTATACGTAAATATTTGTATCGGATGTTTTGATGTGTGCAATGAGTATGCAGGGAATAGATCCAACCAAGAGGTGTAATACCAAAGGATCTATAAGCACACTACATTGATCATGGACCTAGTTGATCCACACTAGCTTGTAATAAGAGAACACCTTATTAATTAAATTTGTTGTGTCCACTTTAGTTAATTTTCCTCTCCTAAAATTAAATGTGACCACCTTGAATTAAATCCACACATAAATATAAATGTGCTAATCTTTATAACACTTCCCCTAGCTTTTCCTAGATCATGACCCTTTCAGTAGAAAACAAAATAGGATATGCTTAAGAATATGCCTTGTCCCCTTCCATACCTTAAACATGTGACCCCTTCATTAAAAGTCGTGGGATATGCCTTGTAATATGCTTTTTAGATAAGTTTTGACTCCATGAGATTCTCGAAGAAGTTAGGGGTCGAATTTGAGGGTAAATGATATTTTAAAGTGGCTTGGAGAGCAAGTAAAAGAAGATAAGCATGGAGATATTAAGTGGGACCCATAGGGACACATGTAGGCTTATTTTGTGAGCGGTTTTTGGCCCTTAGGAAACTTAGAAAGGTCTAAGGGGTTAGAAGCTTGAGGACGTGTTGGCTAAATTTTCTGCACAGCTGAAAACCCAGGAAACCATGAGATAAATCTCCCTCATTTACCGGTGAGGCTCCCCTGTAAAATTTTATCAGTTGTATGTCCTAATATCTATTTGTTGGTATTACTTTAACTATGTAGCTCATGAACCATAACTAGACAATTTTGCAGCAAGTAAGCAGTGGTAAGCAATATGTGCAGGAAAGGGAAATAATTAAATTCGAGAAAAAAGGAAAGAAAATGTGGAACCTAACCAATAGTTGACAGAGTTGATCACATGCACATAGACGAAACAAATAGATCTTAAAATGCAGAATTTGAAGCAAGGGAAAGTTTCAGATCTAGATCTAAGACAACACAAAGTTTATGCTTAGATCTAAAAATAAATAAGAGACGAATGCACCGTTGACACAAAGTTCTCCGGAAATCTCTTCTCTATTCTTCTGCTTGCAGAAAACTATTAGGGGTTTTAGCGCAAAGTCTGGAACACAAGAATGTTGATTACAAATTGCGATCCTTTAACTCGTAGGCTCTTCCTCTATTTATAGTGTATAGAGGACAATTACAAATAGGAAGTTTTAAATGAATTCCTACATGCGGAAGTTATGAAAAGAGAAGCAATTGACAATCTTCCTCCCAGAATTCCTCTTTGCATGACATGCATGATTTATAACTGAAAATAAAACCTTTTATTTTGCATGTTTGCCACCTATTTCCAAGTAATTGACTTCTTCAAGTAACGGTTTTTAAACCAATCACTTAAGTTTTATAATTTAATTGATGGCTCAATTACTTTGTCGGAGAAAATAAGAGGAAGAAGAAGAAAGAGGAAAAAAATTAGAAGAAAGCTGCAATGCTTCCAGTCTTGTTCTTTTTCCATATTCTGCATGCGGTTGACTCTTTTGCCTTTAATTCTCACCAAACTAGATCTGGAAGCAGTTGACTGTGATTTGCTTGCGGGTACTACCTTTGACTTGTCTTTCCTCTTATCCTTGAATTTTTTTCAGTTCTTCTACAGTACATGCACCAGTACAATATTTTCTGTAAATAATTTAGACAAAACTCATCATTTTTATTTTTAATTGCATATGAGCAATTAAAAATTCTAGAAAGTCCTCTGGGTGAAGGGAAGTACAGGTAAATTCAATGAAGGCTTCAACTGAGACGCTTGGGAGCACATGCACAAGCCCCTGAAAGGAATTTTCCATGCACTGACTTTCACATGGGCTGGGATAGAAACAAGAGGATGAACTTTTTTCGGAAGCCTTTTGCAACTATGAGATCTGGATATGTCAATTAAATTGGTGATAGGTTCAGGGCCTCTGTCTATATTATTGACTTCAGCAAATCTGGAAGCTATGCATGATTTTGCTGATCCTTTTCTTTAATCATGGCTGGAACAATCTTTGTTTGAGCTCTTTTTCTTTTAATTTTGTCAGACTCCCTTGCAATTGGATCAATTTGTGTAGATCTGACAATTTCTTCTGATTTGGAAGATATATTCAATGTATCTGATATTAATTTGAACTTTCTTTCACTAATATGAGCACCTGTGATGAATACTTGCAATTAATTTAGACAAAGATGGAGTCTAGGGCATGAATACTTGATTTTTATCACCAAAATCTTCATATAAAGTCTGCTGCTGTAAAATTTGAGGCTTTGCTTGCATGCAAAGCAAGCAAAAATATTATTTAATTCACCTGGGCACATATACCAACATGCAGACACTTAGAATAACAAAAATCAAGCTATTCCAACCCTAGGCGCTAAAATTGGAAGCTTTCCAGCAGTGGAAAATATTCTTTAATGCAAAATCTTCCTTCCCTTGGCGCCAAAACCTGTCCGGGCTGCAATCTTCTTCAAAAATAAATAAGTGCTTCTCCTTTATGGCATCCCATGCATATATAGCTTTGTGCTTGCTATTTTTAATGATTGCCTCGTTCTATTTTTGGGAATTTAATTAATTAATAGCCATGTTTATTCATCCAATTTGGGTGCCCAAGTCTGCATGCTGCTGGTTGTTTTTTAAATAATTTATTTTATTTATTTTTAGCATGCATCTTTGACTTCTCTTTAGCTCATCCTTTTGCATTGACTTTCCTTCTATTTATGGCGCCAAAATTGGGTGAATAAACCATTAATAAATATTATTAAATGCATTGTTATTCACCCCAGGTGGGTCGCACTTTTTGGCAAGGGTAGTTGCTAAAAAGAAGTCAATTTGATGGGAATTTCCACCCTGCACTGCAGCTCCAAAAATCTTCTCTTCTATTTAAGTGATTTGACTTTCATCATGGGAATTTTTACCCTGCAAGGCAGGTAAGAAATTCCTTCCTGCCTGCCACCTCTAATATTCCCATTGTAGCTTAAGTGACTTTGACTTCATGGGAAAAAATACTCTGCAAGGCAGGTAAGAAATTCCTTCCTGCCTGCCACCTCTAATATTCCCATTGCAGCTTAAGTGACTTTGACTTCATGGGAAAAAGTACTCTGCAAGACAGGTAAGAAATTCTCGCCTGCCTGCCACTACCAAAATTCCCATTGCAGCTTAGATCTATTTATTCCAAAAAGTACGACTTGCCTGGGAGAGGTTTTTTGTGCTTGACTTCATCTTTTTTGATCAGAAGTTTGCTTTCTCAGGCTGATTCCTTCTGGTGCAGCGGTCGTAAATGATCTCCAGATGTTCCAGGCAATTAAACATATTATACAGTTCAAAGAACGGACCCAGGGGAATTAAACAAAAAGACAATGGGGAAAACCAGAGAAAAACACAAAAGAAATAAATAAAAACAAAAAACATTGCCAGAAGTCATTGACAAAGCTCTGAATTCATTCCTAGTGAAACCCCTATTGAGATGTGTGAATACTGACATGCAAAACTTCAACAGGATTCAACCGGAGCACAATTTACTTGAAACGGGGCATTATTTATTTAATAAATAATTAAATAAAAATTTCCCACAGACAAAACTTGGTGTAGGGATAAAATGAGTTTCGGCGTCTGGGTATTTGTTGAAATTGGGTCATATGATTCATTGGGAATATCTTAACGTAATAAAGACAACTTCAGGAAATAAAAACACAAAAAACCTGTTATTTTAAAAAGAACGAAATTTTTTCTAGGGGTAGTCCTAGATTTCAGGGTGAAATCTAGGGACACCAGTTGACTCCTTCTATGGACATCTTTACCTCTGTCAAAATGAAAGGAGTGAAGATGAGATCCCATCATCTTTGGTTTCATGTCTTGTTCAGTGGGTTTGGGGTTAGGCCACAAAAAAAACAAAACAAAAATAAAATAAAATAAAACAACAAAAGCTTTATTTATATACAAACAGGTTTTACCCTGTATCTCAGTTCATTAACAACTTCAGATGTTGCCCATTGAAAGGCAGTGGTAACTCAATTCCATCTTGGTAGGAAAGGAATAAAGTATCCATTCCAACAGCTCTCTTGATCATTAAGGGCCCTTTCTAGAATGAGTCAATTTTTTCTTGTATAACCTTTGGTTCATATCTCTTATCCCACCAGAGTACCCATTATCTGCTTTTAAACCTCCTTTTACTGGACTTCTTGTTAAATAAAATGGGAAATTCCTCATCGAATTCATCTTATGGTGGCTCATCATTTCTTCTCTCTATGGTGGGTAAGTCTTCATCAACATCCTCCATACCCAAATTTACTTGTTGCATTCTTGAGGAAGAACTATCACCATGTTCTTTGTTCTTCTTTAGGTACTGATTATGTATGGCGAAAGTCTCCACTAAGGAAAATAAACCCTTGGGGATTTTTTTACCTTTCAATTGGATTACTCCACTACTGTCACCATAATATACATCAATTATGTATGTGAATATTTTTTGTGGTGGCGATTTACTCACTTCAATACACAACCTGTCAAAGTTATCTTGTTCTAGACATGTAGATGTTTGTTTGTCATCATAGAAAATTTTCCACTATTCAACATTGTCAGGGACTTTAGGGTGGTAAAACATCTCAACTTTATAGTTTCCTTGTCTATCTAGATTCAATAGTGCAATCGTGACTGCCATATAGTCTACCTTGGAATTTTGATTGGTTGGAATGAAGTCGATAGAGAAGGTTGTGAAATCGAGCATGGCAGAAAGCACTCTATCTTTGTAATGCTTCATCTTTTCTCCTTTGACTTGATTTTCCCCTCGAACTTGCTTTACTAGAAGTTCAACATCTCCTTGGGATTTGAGGATTTTTACTCCTTTCTTTTTATCTTGCTCCATTCCTAGTAGCAATGCTTCATACTCTGACATATGATTGGTGTTCTCAAACATCAGCTTCTGGGAGTATGAGAATATCTTATGATCTGGAGATATTAGTATAACACCGATTTCTGATCCAAAAGAACAACAGGTTCCTTTAAACTCCAGAGTCCAAAAAAAAATTTCCTCTTTTTTTTGCTTTAGCTCTGGTCAAAGTTCCAGTTATGGTACATTTTTATCCATTTCTAAGAAATAGACCCCACGGTCATATTCCTAAAAAATAATCTGAGATCTAAGATCCTCATATTTTGTAACTGTATACTTGGACTTCTTTTCTAGCTCTACCTTCTGATGTATTCCTTTGATAAGAGTATGAGCACATAACCTATCCATCTTTACTTCTCCCACAACTCTTTGTAGAAGTTTCTACTCAACAAGATCCCATAGGAGACATGAATATATGTAACTAAGATTGTCATCTTTAATCTTTTGTCAGGAAAAGTTGTCAGAACAGCTTGTGCATCTTTGATTTATCTGATTAAAGAGAATTGTCTCTCCATGGAATAATACTTTTAATGGTCTTTTTCAAGGTAATCCTAAGAGCATCTACAAATTTAGCTAGCATGACATTGTCAGAAGCACCCGAATCTAGAACACAGTTCTTAACTTGAAACCTATAAGAAATAGGGAAACATAAAATGGTTCCACTCTTTCAGAAGATGGTGAGGATTTAACAATTGCAGTGTTATTATGGGGAGGAGTATCCTTGGGCTTAGGAAAAAGGTCTTTTGATGTATTGGATTTTCCTAGTGATTGTACATATTTTACTAGCCTATTTAACTACTCAGGAAAGGCTCTCATGTATTCATCTTCTGACATTTGAATCCCATTTTTCTTGACATGATCAACAATTTAAAAGGAAGGTATAGATTCAGATATCTGATCTGCTTTCTGTGGTTGAGATGAAGAACTCACATTCTTATTTCTAGGATCTAAGGAAGAAGGTAAAGGGATGCTCCTTTTTTGTTCATCAGTTAATGCCTCAGCTTGACAAGTTTGTGATCGTGTAAATACTGCATATGTATGACCATGATCATCTTCATGAAGCTTCTCATCATCATGTTCATATTTGTAGTTTAGGTAATTAATGTTGGAGTCACCAGCATGACCTACAAAATCATCATTCTTGATCTGATCAGTGTCATCTTCCTGGTCTTCTTTATTCATCTCCACATTGTTTCTGGGAGTAGCTTCAATTGTTAATCTTTGGGAACCAATAATGAAGTTCCAATTGTTATTGTTGAAATTCCAAGTAGGGTCAGTGTTGTTTCCATGAGCCATTTGAGCCATTTTTTTCTTTATCTGTGACATCTCATTTGCTAACTTTTGCAATAATGAATTGGAAGTAGTAGCAGAGGATGAACTTTTAGCTCTAGAAGTGTTGTTCTTTATCTTTCTAGCCATGATGAGGTCATCTTCAATTTCAACTGCCATTTTTTGAGATGCTAACAAGTCAATAAGACATGCTCTTTGTAGTTGATAGCTTACTTTAGGAAGTACATCATTGATGAATAATACTTTTTGACTCTCATCATTTAGAGAAGCAGAACCAATAATTTTGTAAAGTAATCTTTGGAATCCTACATGTGCTCTTGTGGTTCCTTTTTAAGTTGATTCAGTTGAGTTATCAATGTGCTAGAATCTTTAACTGCCTTGAACCTTTTCAATAATGCATCTCGCATAGTATTCCAGTTGGTTATGGAGCCAGGAGCTATCTAGTAGAGCCATTCTCCAGCCAAGTCATGCAGAGTATCTAAGAAAAGTTTGACAGATACATCTTCATGTTCGACTACAAGCGCTCCACAAGATATAAAGAATGTGGCCAAGTGGTCATGTGGATTTTGCTTTCCATCTCCAAATAATTTTGGAAAATTATTTCTTGTCCCTTTAGGTAGATCATGAATAGGAGGAGTCAAATTCAGAGGTTTGAAAGTTACGCCCCATGGAACAAGTGTTGCAAGGGCAAGTGGCTGATTCTACATCATGAAAGGAGCACATCTTATTTGAGAATAGACTAGGTGAATGATCCTATTTGTTTGCTTATGTTGGAAACGATCCATATCTGGAGGATTTTTCACTCTTCTTCATGGTGAAAGACTAGATTTTTTGCTTCTAACTTGAGGAGGATGATTGAAATTGAATTGCTCCTACAATATATAAAAATGACTAGTCTTTCCTTGAGCTCTACTAGACCGCATGAATGGACGTTCTGCCAGAATGAACTTATACTATAAAAGGGAACTAGCAAGAAAAAACTCTGATCTTCTAAATTGTGTTCTTCTCGAGTGAAGTCACAAAAAACTGTTGGCTATATTTTCCGCACAATTGAAAACCTAGGCAGTTATGAGATAAATCTCCCTCATTTACTAGTGAGGCTCCCGTGTAATATCTTGTCGATTATATTTCCTTTATCTATTTCTTGGTTTACTTTAACTGCATAGCTCATGGACCATATCTACAAAATTAAACAACTGTAAGAAATGTATATATGTAGAAGAGGGAAATAATTGAATGTGAGAAGACAAGAAATAATATGTGCATCCTAACCAATAGTTGATAGAGTTGGTCACATGCACATAGACGAAACAAATAGATCTTGAAATGTAGAATTTAAAGCAAAGGAAAGTTTCAGATCTAGATCTAACATAACAAAAATTTTATGCAAAGATCTAAATATAAATAAGAAACACATGCACCATTGACACAAAGTTATATGGAAATATTCCTCCTATCTATTCCTTAGCTTTCAGAAAGATATCAAGAGTTTTAGCTCAAAGTATAGAACACAATAAATTTGATTACAAATTATGATCCCCTAACCCATAGGTTCTTCCTCCATTTATAGTGTATGGAGAGAAAACTACAACTGAACTAGAACATGTGGAAGTTGTAACAAAAACAACTGGCAATATTTCTTCTAGAATTCCTCTCTAACTGGCATGCATCTAGAGATTAAGTCAAAGTTGTGCACATCATCCACTTATCTTAAAGAACCTTTCTGAATAACTTAAAGTGATGTATTTTAAACCAATAACTTTAATCTTGAAATTTCATTCGGGAACATAAGAAATAAGAAAAGAAAGAAGGAAGAAAACAGATCTACCAGCTGTAACACCCTACGCTTTCTTTTTGTTCTAATATTGAATACACTTGTCGAACATATAAATCAGCATTTTCCCATCTACTGCAAGCATCTTGTATGCTAATTGTAATCACCACTAGTCGTCTCAAAATCTTTAAACAATAATTAATGAATTGTGCATCCAACTAGATTATTGTCTTTTCTACATTATCTCATATTGCTCTAGAAAGAGGATGATAAAACATTGCACACTTCATAAAAAAATTAGGAAATTAAGTTGTGACAGGGACATTGAATCTTGAATAATCTTTCTACTTTTAATTGCACGTATAAGGGATGATCTTCCATCTTTGGATCTGTCAATTAAATCAGTGATGGGTTCAGCACCTATGTCTGTATCATTGATGTCACCAAATCTGGAAGATATGCATGAATCTTTTGACCCTTCTCTTTCATCATGCTTCATCATGCCTGGAATAACCTTTGTCTGAGATCTTTTTTCTTTTAATTCTACCAGAATCCCTTGTAATTGGATCATTTGTGCAGATCTAGAAATTTCTTCTTATTCAGAAGATATATTCAATATATTTGACATTGGTTTGAACTTCCTTTCACTAATATGAGCACCTATGATGAATACTTGTAATTAATTCAGACAAATATGGAGTCCATGGAATGAATACTTGATTTTTATCACTAAAATCTGCCAATAAAGCGTGATGCCCTAAAATTTGAGAATTTTCTTGTATGAAAATCAAGAAAAAATATTATTTAGTTCACTTGGGCACTTATACCAATATGTAGACAATCAGACTAACAAAAATCAGGTTATTCTAACCCTGTGCGCAAAAACTGGAAGCTTCCAAGCAATGGAAAATACTCCTTAATGCAAAATTCTCCTTCCCTTGGGCACCAAAACCTGTCTGGGCTTGAAACTTCATTAAAAATAATTAACTTCTTCTCCCTTATGGCATCCCATGCTTATATAACCATCTGCATGTTATTTTAAATAATTTCCTTTCCCTATTTCTGGAAATTTAATTAATTCAAAGCCATGTCTATTCATCCAATTTGGGTGCGCAAGTATGCATGCTTCTAGTGGTTTTTTTTACGAATTTATTTTATTTATATTTAGCATGCATCCTTGAATTCTCTTTATCTCATCCACTTGCATTGACTTTCCTCCTATTTATGGTGCCAAACTTAGCTAGGAATACCATTAATAAATATCCTTAAATACATGCATTAATGTCAAGGTGGGTCACACTTTTTGGAAAGGGAAACAACTAAAAATAGGAATTCAACTTGATGGGAATTTCCACCCTGCACTGTAGCTTCAAAAATCACATCTTTCACTTAAGTGCTTTCTCCTTCATCATGGGAATTTTCACCCTGCAAGGTAGGTAAGAAATTCCCGCCTGCCTTCCATAGCCGAAATTCCCACTTGTAGCTTGAGTCACCTCCCAAAAAGTGTGACTTCCATGGGTGAATAAACCTCTTTGATGGGAAAAGTTAGCCTACTACAAAGGAAAAAAATTCTCATGGATGCTTTAAGTGATTTTTCCCTTTATAATGGGAATTTTCACCCTGTAAGGCAAGCAAGAAATTTTCACCTGTCTGCCACTGCCAAAATTGCCATTGCAGCTTAGATATATTTACCCAAAAAGTGTGACTTTCCTAGGAGAGGCTATTTCTTCTTAAATTCTTCTTTTCTGGTCAGAAGTCAGCACTTTGTGATTAATTAATTTCTTTGCTGAGGCCAGGGATGACTTCCAGATGTTCTAGGAAATTAAAGAAGTTATACAGAGTACAGAATGGATCAAAGGGAATTTAACAGACAGACCACGGAGAAAATCAAAAACTAAAGTAAAAATAAATAAATAAAAATGAAAAAAATTGACATAAGTTTGAGATAATTTCTCTGAATTCATTCCTAGTGAAGACTCTATTTAGATGTGAGAATACTAGCATGAAAAACTTCAAGAGGGTTCAACTGTAACACAATTCACATTAAACTAAACATTATTTATTTAATAAATAATTAAATAAAATTCTCACAGACAAAACACGATAGAGGGATAAAATGAGTTTTAGCATCTAGGTATTTGTTGAAATTGGCTCATATGATTCATTGGGATTATCTTAAGGTAATAAAGACAACTTCAAGCAATAAAAACATAAAAAGACCCATTATTTTGAAAAGAACAATGTTTTTTCTAGGGGTAGTTCCATATTTTAGGGTGAAATCTTGGGACACCATATACAGACTCAAGAAATCTCTATATGGCCTTAAACATGTACCCCAGGATTAGTACATGAAAATAGATGAGCATCTCTTACAACATGGATTTGTCAAAAATCCATACGATCCCAATCTCTACCTCAAAAAGCAAGGGGGGGAGATTATTATTGTTTTTTTCTATGTCGACGATCTAGTCATTAGTGGTAGTTCAGTGAAGGTTATTGATGCAACGAAGAAATATCTTAACCGATCGTTCGACATGACAGATCTCAGGCTGATGCACTACTATCTTGGATTGGAAGTATGGAAAAAAGAGAATCACATATTTGTTTCTCAGTTGAAGTATACCAAGACAACATTTAATAAATTCAAGGTGATGGATTACACACCTATTGCTACACCTTTGGAGAACACACTGTAGTTATCTCATTCAGATTCATCTCCTGTGGTTAATGCAACTCTCTATTGGCAGTTGATTAGGAGTCTCATTTACCTAACCTACACTAGACTAGATATCAGCTTTGCAGTGAGCTATCTATCAAGGTTCATGTAGGAACCCATATTTTTTCATTTGAAGGCAGGAAGGTGGATCTTGAGATATCTCAAGGGAATAGTAGATGTTTTCCTAAAGTACAAGAAAAATGACAACTTATCCTTGACTGGAAATTCATATTCAAATCATGCAGTAAATATTAATGACAGGAAATCTACTTCAAGATTTGTATTATTTTTGGGATCTAGACCGATATCATGGGGAATCAAGAAACAACACTTTGTTTCTCGCTCTTCTATAGAATCTAAATATTGTGCTACAGGTGACTTTTTCTACAAAGTTATATGGCTACGTCACATACTTGAAGGACTTGGAATACTAGAGGACAAACTGACCACCTTGTATGTTGACAATGAAGGTGTTCTGAAACTTGTTCGTAATCCAATTTTTCATGAGAGAATAAAGCACATTGAAGTACATTTTCATTTCATACCCAAGCATGTCTTAAAACACAACATACAACTTCATTTTTTTGCAACAGATGAATAACAATCAGATATCTTCACAAATTCACTTACACATGACAATTTCAAGTTGTTCAGAGAGTTCCTCTACTCATCCCTTTAAACAATGCAAAATTAAGGGGGCACATGATAGGTAAATCATAGTTTACTATAGTTAATTTTGCATTTACTATCATAATTAGGTAACTATGTAGTTTTTCAAAATTTTATATGTTTTTATAACCATATTTGTCATGTTATATTCATAGGTTTAATTTTTACGTAGTTGTAACAATTATTTATGTTTTTATTCTATTTTATTCTTCTTCTTTGAAAGCTTTGTTATCTCCTATACCATCGTATTTGTTGATTTATTTTGTTTTTATCTTGCTTTTTGTTGGTCTGTCCCCTATGTTTGACTACCATTTATAATAAGGATCTTCGATCGCTTTATATATTATTCACTCTATTTTTTTTGTATTGCAGGAATTTATATTTTAGAAACTCAAATGTCGTATTATACAACTCTATCATTCGTTACATGCAAGGTTTTTTGATGCGTTCACTAGATCCACAGGTTTTGGCTCGATCATTTAGAAATGAGTGTTTCAAGCTTTGACTCAGATAAATGTATGCATCTCAGTTTTAATAGAACTTGATTAAGATTTTCGATGCAGTTAGGTCACCCAGGTGCTTGTGTAATTGGAGATAGGCCATTCTGTGAGATCAGTAGGATAATACCGGCTTGGCCCTTATAACTCGACAGATCTCAGTGTGAGCTTCTTCCATCCAACTCTTGATCAACTCGGTTTGGGTCTTTGCAAAATCCAACTCGATGAGCTCCAAAGCATGCAAAGAGCAACTCTCCAATGTAATGTATGGTCTTCGTCCCTTTGCTAGTAGCTCGATGGATGACTCAACCTGCAGAGTTTCCTCTAAATACAGAGGTCTGCTAACAATAACAGAGACTAAATGCACCTCTAAATTAGCAGTGAAACCTCTATTGGGGAATAAAAATGATTTTTTTAAATTAATTCTTGAATTCTTATTAGCTCCAGGAACAAAATTTTCTTGCTGCAAGGGGAACCAAGGAAAAAAAAGTTCTTTTACATGGAGAATCACAAGAGGTTGTGGGGATGCAGGGCATTCTGGGAAGTTGCGAGAGGAAACACTAGATCTCCTGTGACGTAGTATTCTTCTTTAAATAATTTATACCTCTACAACCTCTCTCTAACCTATAGGGTCACCTGCTCTGGTACTAAATGTAAATATCAAATAGGGAGGGAAGCCTGATTAATTTATTAATGTTCCAGAAAATCATTTACAATAGTGCAGACTACAATATTTATAGATATTGGACAGCCGAATACAAACAAATACCTAAGTTACACAGGTGCAACAATACATCTAGGAAGTAGAATAAAATATAATACAAACCTAAATAATTCTTACAACTACATAAAAATTAAACCTATGAATATAACAAGACAAATATGGTTATAAAACCATTTAACAAATAAATACACTACATAGTTACCTAATTACCATAGTAAATGAAAAATTAACTATAATAAACTATGATTTACCCATCATATACTTTATTGGTAGTTTGTCTACAAGTTGTATTTAGTGGTTATGGTTTGCCTGAAATCCATTTAGGGAAAAATACGTCGATTTGGGTACATTACATAATCCGTACAAAGAAGACAGAGTATGAGAAAACATGATCATGCGTGTTTTGCATATGTTGTCCAAAATAATATTGTATCAAACTAAAAATGTATGTATTAGAAAACATTGGAGACAGTTATTGCATAATGTTGTTCAAAATGATCTATGTGATAATGAACCATTCGATATTGAAACCACAAAAAATAACGATGAAAAATAAGATCTTGGAAAAAGAATCGTACACGGATTCACAAATGAAAATTGTATTCATGACTTGCAACAAAAAATAATACAAGTTTCTCTAGCAGAAAGACAACAACCACTCAGAATTTTCAAAGATAAGTATGCTAAAAAATGAATTTTCCAACAATTTTCATTGACAATCCGCATACTGGAAATGTAACAAATTCATTCTCATATTCAAGAATTACACAATGGGAATTACAACATGAATTTTTTTTATTTTCATATCATATAACCAATATATTCTTCAAAGATATCAAGGTTATGATTGGCCAAGTGTCGAGAAGTATCTGGATACGAATAAGAAAGGCACAACTAAAAAGAAGAAAGCTACTCACAAAATATGTGAAATACAAACTAAACCTTGAAAAATTATTGCAATCTGATATTGGATATATCGATTTCAAGTAAATACGCACATCTCCTGATTACTTACAACAACTAAGGAGAAACACCTTCACAATGATATGACATTTGGGAACACCAACTTTCCTCCTCACATTTACAAATGCGGAACACAATTGGAAACCGTTGACTTCTACTTTGTGGGAACTATTTAAGAAACATGAAAGAACAAATAAAATAATACGAAATCACTACTTCACAAAAGTGGATAACGAATTTCTAATTAGGAAAGATCTTGTTACATGTAGTCACTATTACACACATAGAATCAAAACAATGATCCAAATGATATATCGAAACACTTCTTTGTTTGGAGAGATACAAGACTATTTTTCTGTATAGAATTTCAAACCGTGGTAATGAACACATGCATATCATGATATGGATAAAATGTGCAACTTTTTATTGCGAAGACAATAACATTGACGTTGAGAAATTTGTAGATATGTATATAACTTTTGATATTGTTGACCCCGACCCAAATATTGCTAAATTACACGAGTATTATCACACTAAAAGCTACTACAGAAACTCAAAAAAATGTTGTAGATACAACTTCCCGATGCCTCCAATGAGAAACACGATGATTATATAGTCATGCATTGATCATGATTAAATGGACCTTGAAAATTCAAAACACATCTATACAGCACTAGAGGAAAATTGTTACGAAAACGACATCGCATTTGACATGTGTTATGTTGAAAAAGTAACACCCTAGGATTTACACATTACAAAACCCTACTGTTGACTAACATGGGATTTTCTCAAAGTGTGGGACCCTTGTGATTAAGAAAAACCTCAAGAGAAGGTTGGTTCCTTACCTATTCTAATGCTAACCTACTCCTAAACTATCAATTCAAAGGGGCCACAGAGAGAGAGAGAAATACATAAAATGTAAATCCTAAGTTAATGGGGGTGATAACACCATAATAAGACTAGAGATATTCCTAGTGAGTGAAAGTAGAGGAAATATGGGGAAGAAGAGGGCAGACAAAGTTTCACAATCCCAAGACACATTCAAACCTCAAATTTCGTGGAGCACAACAAATTTAAACCCTATAAAGGAACACAATATACACAATATACCTACAAAATATAATAAATGGAAATAAATGCAATATAAATCAAGTTACGGAAAGGGGAACCACAAAACAATAATTTTATTACCTAAAATGATCCATTACAATATAGGCACAAGGTGATAATCCTTCAAAAAATGCATAAATTTAAGGCCTGCATCTCACAAAAGTGCTAGAACAATTTTAATAGATTTCATTTACATTCCAGAATGTCTCCTCCTTCAAATGAATGGGAAATTACCCATATATAGAGAAAAGGAGCTACCAAATGACATCTTTCATTAATTTCCCGTACGGAGTTATGGGTAACCATACTGGTTCGCTTACCAATGGTACTTTGTTTACATGGAAAACATGGTTTCCATACTTCATTAATCCAGTTGTTGAGCTACCTATCATGATGTCATTAATTTCATGTCATAGCAGAAACTCCTTGTTTTCACTTGACAAAAACTACTGGCTCACAAGGGAATGATTTCTATCATGACAAGAAGAAATGTTGTTGCACGATAGTGAGGGGAGGTTGGCGCGCATCAGAAAAAAGTGGTTGACACACGATAGGAAGAAATTTTGTCACACGACGAGAAGGCGGTGGCAATGGTGAAGGTAGAATGACATGTAAAAAGGAGGGGATTTTTCACACTACCTCAAAGTACGCTATGATACAACAAGAGGAAAGTGAAGACATGCATCAAGAAGAAATTTCTGACACGTGTCAGGAAGGAAGTGGTTGACGCGTGTTAAGAAGAAACGACCAATGCATGTCAGTAAGGAAGTGGTTGATGCACATCAGGAAGGAAGAAGTTGACGTGCATCAAAAAGGAAATGGCTGACAAACATCAGGAAGGAAGTGGTTGACATGCTTCAGGAAGGAAGCAATTGACGTGCATGAATGAGGAAATGGTTGATGTGCATCAACAAAGGTGTTGACACACGTCAAGGAGGATGTTGTTGATGCACGTCAAAAAAGGCATTAACGCATGTCAAGGAGGAAACTGTCATGTGAAATGAAATTGGTGGTGATGCGTGACAAGGGGAAATTGGTTGACATGTGGATGATGCACGTCAAGAAGATATGGATCCAAACCCTCTCTGTGGCTTGCCAACTCATCGTGAAATCCATTGTAAATTGATCTCATTAACTATCAATGCTCAGACCTATAGGTTGATCCATTCTGCAAGGGGGTGTAAATGTGGATAACAATTTGGTGACTTACAGGGTGATCTACCTGCTAGATCTTAAATACCAGTGTTTTTGTATCCATTGGGCATGGAGTCATTTTGATTTCTGAAACTAGTATGATGTCTGAAACCTCTTGTTTCTCTAAAACATTGTTGGGACATTATTTCATCACTAGACCTTGCCTAAAACTAGAAAGTGCAATAGCAACAAAGCACAACTATGTACAAATAATAAAATCATGTGTATCCCAAATAGAACATGTAGAGAGTGCACAATCACTTATCTGAAAGAAAACATAACTACAACAAAACAATGTGCTACATGCACTTGGAGGAATTAAGAACCTAAACTAGCATGTATAGAAATGAGATTCATCTATAAAAGAAATGCTTTAAGTAGATCCCATTGGTTGGAATCTACTCTAAGTAGATCACATTGACTTTAACAATTGGAAAGCATTGTTTCCTTTACACCTTGAGATCAAGTAAGGGCCACTCCATATTGCATCAAACTTGGAGTGACTTCCTAGTTTGGCTCCATTTGCATCCCATTTCAAAACTAAGTTTCCTTCCTAGAAAGTTCTATTTTTGGATTTTCTATCAAAATTCATCTTGATTTGAGCTTGGTCCTTCTCCATTTTTTTATGGCCTAGTTTCTTAGCTCTTCTAGCTCAATGAGCTCTACATACATGACATTCCATAGCTGGAAACTTAAACAAATCCAACTGTTTGATAAGCTCTAAGGCTAGTAGTTCAATGGATATTGGCATTCGTGCTTCCCTTCAATGAACCAACTTGAAAGGGGAACAACCAGTTGACTTCTTGGGAGTGATTCTTTTAGCCCACAAGGCTGATTTCAATTTGGTATGCCAAGTCCTCTGATTTTCATCGAGGGTTCTTCTTATGATTCTCAACAAGTTCTTATTCATGGACTCTGCTTTCCCATTAGCCTAGGGGTAGTAATTAGAAGAAGTGTCAAATATATGCTATTCCTAACAGACCAATTAGATATTTGTGCTCCAAGGAAAGCTAAGGCATTATTTGATATTATAGTGGAAGAAACACCAAACCTTGTTGCAATACCTTCATAGAAATCCAAAATGCTAGCTTCATTTTCCTCCTTAAGTGAAACTACTTCTGTCCACTTAGTGAAGTTTTTTATGGCTATAAGAAACCATTTGTGACCTAGGCTAGAAATTGGATTGATCACCCCAACAAAATCTAGACCCCATTGCATGAAAGGTTGTTTAACTGAGATCAGATGGAGTGGGAGGGTTGTTAGCTTCTCTTTACCTATGAATAAGGCATACTTCTTGCATTTCTTGATCCATGAGTAGTAATCATTGAAAATATTAGGCCAGTAATAACTAGCCCTCACGATTCTAATAGTTGTTGCTTTTGGGTGAAAATGACCACCTACCTCTCCATCATGAAATTCATGCAATACCCTCTCTATCTGATTTTTCTTAATGCACCTTAGGAGGACACCATTCACATCCTTCTTAAACAAAATAGTATCTACAAGCACATATGAGATGCAATGAAGTTTGAATTACCTCCTTTTGGACTTAAAAAATCCTTAAGGACTTTGACTTGTTTGAAGAAAATATACAATATATTGAGTCCAACAAGGAATGGGTATGCCATCTGTAGCTTGTTCTTGATTATCTTTTAACACCATTATAGCTGCTACCCCCTCTTTTGATTTAGCATGCTGGTTAGAAGCTAGCTTCTCACACAGCCCTTTCCCCCTAGCCAATTTGGTCACATTTATATCAATATCACATTTCACGGCCTTTGTTATCTAACCATCTCTCTTTTTATTAAGGTCCTTGTTCCAAAGAAAATATTTTACACCAACATTTGAAATTAATAGATGAATTTTGTTATTTGACACCAGATGCCTGAATTTATTTAAACTTCTAGTCACAGTAAGGACATGTTTCTCAATGAATGAATATCTCACCTCATAATCCTGAAGACTTTGGCTGAAGAATGCAATAGGCTGCTCTATTCCTTCTTGATTTGGTTATACCAGTATGAAAAATATTGCATATGTTCCTCCAAAAGCATATAAGATGAAGCCCTTCGAGAAATATAGATTTATGAGGGTTGGAGCTTGTGTAATGGCCTACTTTATGAATTCAAAGCTTTATTTTCCTTCAGCAATCCATTCGAAAACCATGGTATTATTTAGCATTAGTGTGAGTTCTTGACAAGATGGGAAAAGCTAGGAAAAAACCTCCTAAAATTTTTAATTTTCCCCAAAAGAATTTAGAGAGCCTTCTTATGACTTGGCAATGGCAATGCTTAAATAGATTCAAATCATTCTGGATCAATTTCCAACCCCTCCTTAGACACGATGTGGCATAAGAGCTTACCCTCATGAGCTAAGAATATGCACTTTTTTGGATTCAAATACACTTTGAATCTCATGCATCTTTAGAATACTTATCTGAGATGAAAGAGGTGACTTGCTGCGTTATTTGAGAATACAATAATATCATCTAGATACACAAGAACTATCTTATTGATCATTCCTTTGAATTTGATATCCATTTTCCTTTGGAAAGTGACTATGTTATTTGACAGTCTAGATGTCATCTTCCTATAAGCATATGTTCCCCACTTCGTAGTGAAGGTTGTCTCAAAGTGGTAATCTTCTTTCACCGTGATTTTATTGTAGCCTGAGTATCCATCCAGCAATGAGAACCTTTCAGAACTGGCTACAACCTACAAGATTTTCTCCATGGAAGGAAGTGGATAGTGGTCCTTTAGAGAGGCCTTATTCAAGTCTCAGAAATCCACACATAACCTGATTTCCCCATTCTTTTTCCTAACCAACACCAAATTTTCTACCCATGAAGAGTGCTTGATTGGAAATATGATGCTTGCCTCAATGAGTTTTTTCAGCTCCTTCTTTATGAGAGGCTCAATGTGAGGGTTTACCAATCTTTAATTTTGTCTAATAGGCTTGGATTCTGGATCTATCTCAATGGCATGTTGTGCCAATTTTGAATTAAACCCTCTCAGATCCTCGTAGCTCTAAATAAAGACGTCCAGGAACTCTTGACAAAGTTGTATGAATTCAAATTTTTCTTGATTCATGCTCACCTTGCCAACTTGGATCATTTTACCATCTTCAACTAAAATGGAGTATGAATCTTCCCTTTTTACCTTACTTTTGGTCTTCTCTCTCCAAAATTGATCATTTGGATTGAATATTTACTCTAGAGTCACTAAACCCTTTGGAAATTAGTTTGTCCATAGTTGTACCACTTGATTCCCATACTGCTGCTCCAATTTATCCTAATTTTTAACTGAGAACTTAGCCTCCTCCTATGATAAATTAATGATCTATTTATCATTCTCAAATACCTTCCAACTCGTGTTATTGTCCGGTATAGCTTGCCTCACAATTACATGAATATATGGCTGCATTGTATCTCTTTTAATAATGTCCACCACATCAAATATTGCTCCAATTTACGCAATCGTGTTTGTCACCTCATTCTTATTCCTCGGTATGGATTGAATATTGAACACTCTAAAATAATGAATTTGATCCCATACCTAATGCTTGTAAGCTTTGAGAAGATAATTCTTAGTAGCATGTTTTCCCCTAACTTGGCTGAGAATTAAATCACTGTCCCTAAACACTTGCAAGTTTTTTATACCGCTCTTTCTTTCCCAATTCAATCCATGTATCAAAGATTCATACGAAGCTGTATTGTTTGAATAAGTAAATTGAAAATGGAAACCTGAGTAGTACTTCAGACCTTGTGGTGATGAAATCATTGCTCCTCCCCTAATGCCTTGCCTACTCCTTGATCCATCAAAGAATATCTACCATACTTCATTATCAACCTTATCATCAAGTTTGTTGAGGCTAGCAAGAGGTGTGTTTTCCTCATGTAAAAAATAAACTCCCAACTCAGCCTCCTCTATTTCCTTGTATGGATCATATATGTTTCTTTTGTTTTCCCATTCATCAATATTCAAATCCAGGATGCCCCTAACTTTGTTACTTTCTTCCTGAGTGTTTGGGAAATCTTGTTGATACAAATCTAAGCAATTTCCATTGAATAGGCTTGGTACATGACGCTGAGTATGGAAATTTGCAATAAGTTCAAACTGGATTGTAGCCTTAGCTCCATACCTTGTCCTAAAGAGCATATACGACCAATTAGCCGATAAGTAGCCTCTATTTTTGTCAATGAAGTCTCTTGATAAGCACAATGAAAAGAGTGGTGGAAATTCAATCATTGATATATCGTGTTGAACTATGACATTAGTAAATGCATATAATGTGAGGTTTAAACCTTGTATGATCCCAACATTCCCCACTGTTGTCCCATCTAACTATACCACTCCTTTGGAAACCAAGTCTTATTTCAAGCCCAACTAATCTACAATCTGTTTCAACATTACCGAATTGTTAGCCCCTAAGTCAATATCATGCAATTGTGTACAAGGTGTTGTCACCAAATCATTACACCCTCCAAATGGAAAGAATGTGAACAGGACTTTCGGTGTGATTAGGACACATGGGATCACCTCTCAAGCTGTGGGACTTGGGCTCGAGGTGAACCTCTTGAGAATTCTGTCTTCCTCTTACTAAGCTAAGTGTTGTACTAATCCTAGTGCAATAAAATAGTTATCTAGACCTATGCTAACATTTTCATGGGTTTTAGGGAAAGAGATTTGTAGAAATGAAACTATACTAGGGATGGTGATGCACCAAATAAAGGGTGTTTCTAGAGTCAGGAAGGGTTAATTTGAAGAGGGTGTGTGCACCACAAGTCAACTTCACTTATTGCAACTTAGAGAAGGTACAAAATACCACATACAAGGAAGCACCCATTCCCTTTGTTAAACTCGATCAGAAAAATAAGTTATCATTTTTCCAGTGAAGAAGGAAAAACTTGAGAAGGGTGAATGGGCACCATAACTCAACTGCATGCAGTACTCCACTACTTGATAAGCACAGAGCTCTAAGAACTTGCAATAGAAATGTGAACTTGCACAGTGTACCTGCAAGCATGAGAAAAGGCACAAAGAAGTATAGAAGGATGAAAGGACCGAGATTAGTCATAAAACACACACTTTTATTGCTTCAATAACGTGTAAAATACATCATACATTCAGAAGAGGCAATGGTTTCCATTACAGTCTTTAAAAGGAGGCTTGAAAGTTCCCTCAACATATAAGGACAACTTGTAGAAGAGAGAGGACTCTTGAAAAATACACACTTGCCTAAGATGTCTAACTTTCCAACTTATCTGAACTGTTGGAACCCCTTTGGAATGAGCTTCCAACTTACATTTATTGAATCATATGTGAGAGAGAAGAGGAAAGGTCATAATTACATTCCTAAATTGAAGGCACATGATGTATTTATTATAGTTGGTTAAACCACTTGAGAAGGTTCCATCATGTATCATTAATACCCAGTTGACCTAGTTCTCCTTAATTAATTAAAATAATATTTAAATAATAATAATAAACATTATCATTAAAATATTAAAATTAAAATATTAAATTTTTGGTGGGCTCCCCTGTTGACCGGTTTGTGTTGTAGGGGAAAATTACAAGGAAAAGGCCAAAAAAGACCCCAACTCGGTGGTTGGCTCACTGAGCCAACTCACTAAGTTGGTCTTGAACTCCATCATCCTCCACCACAAACGGGCTCCCATTTCACATCGAACTATTCCTCACAAGCTATGTCTTGACTCACCCTTCAAACTGAGTTACTCCTTATGCATTGGTGATCTTCAAGCATGTTGCAGTGACTTCCGAGCTCCACATCTACCATAACTATGCCAACTCAATGAGCTTGGAATCCTCTAACTCGGTGTTGCACTCAATCTTGAACCCCACACCAAGTCTTTCCTTACCTTTCCAATCGAGCTCTTTTGCATTGAATCCTCTAAATGGTGAGATAACAAACCCGACTCTTATCATGAATTATCTCATCTTCTGTGTCATCGTGGCCAACTCGCGACTCGACTTTATGAGACCGAAACGATTTGACTGTTGAGCTCCACAAGCTTACACCTATGAACTAATTTATTTTTATGGACCGTGTCTCAGGATTATGCATGGCTCAATAATTCATCTCATGTTTTCCAAGAGCTCCTCACCAACTGCTTTCTGTCACCGACATCCCATTACCGAGCTTGAATGAACTCCCTCTTGCAATGTGATTTCAACTCATTGAAGGGATCGCCCTTATCATCTCATAGCTCGGCCTACGAGCTATTCTTAGGGCTAAACTGAGTTCCATACTCCAACGCTAAGTTGAGCTCATTTTCATTGAATGCTCTCACTTGTATTGAAATTTGAATTTCATTTTTAACACACAGACTCACCACAAAACCACCTTTTATCGTATCACCTCGCATCGATCTGAGCTACTCACCATCACCTGACTACCGAGCTTCCCACCGTCGCGTTGCTTTTCTCTTCTATCTGCAATCAAGACGATCTCCATCTTCACACATTGAGCCTCGAGTTGTAAATTCACATTGAGGTCACCAAATATCTCGATGTCGGTCCACGACTAAGCTCATCGTGCATTGAATGGCCAAGCTCATCTGGTCTCGACTCAATTTACTGAGCTCCATATTGACTCAGGTTTATGGTACTCTCCTCTACAATTCCATGCATGTATTCTTTGTTCTTTTTATCAAGTTCTTCTGAAATTACATCGAGACAGGTTTTATATGTATTGGTTAGCTTTGAGTTCGGCTTAACTCGACTCGACAGCTTTTCGAGCTTACCGATCTCGTCCTCGCAGCTGACAAATGATCTCTTTCTATACACGATTTAATCCGACATTTGAGCTACGCCATTGCTGTCACACCGAGATATTCCCCATCTCATTACAATGAACCAAGCTAACTTGGTTCCTCCCTAAGGCTCACTGAGCTTCATTCAAAGTTTTCATGATTAACAAAACTCATAAGTTCACATCCATTCCTGAGATATAGTCTAAAAAACCAACTGGGCTCTATTCAACGCCGAGTCTTTCAATCCCAGATAATCTTTTCTACTTCACCTGCAAACTGTAATTCCTTGGCTCGTAAGTTGAAAACAACGGTTCGTTAAGCATCTCAATGTATTCACATTCTAAGTCGACTCAACTGGGACTCGTTTCGCTCAGACTATATTCATTTGCTACAATTCATCCTAGCTTGAGCTACTTGTTCTCACAAGCTAAGTGAGTATGATCTTCTTTGGCGATGTGATGCCACGAGTTGGCTCTCAAGTTCCTCATTGATGGGCTCCCAGTACTAAACTTGGAAAAGTTACATTCAAACTCTTTATGTCATCCACTAAGCTCACCTATGAGCTTGAGCCATATCTTCCAAGTTCCACACGCAAATGATACTCAACTATCCCTGCTATAAGCTCTTATTAACAATCCTCAACTCACTGAGTGATATTGGTTTCAACTTGGCGATCATACCTGAGTCCAAGCTTCATACGGTTCCTCCATGATTGGATCAGACCTTGGCCTACGAGATCTACTTGTGAGATTGCGACTGCCTTCCTTGGCTTGTTTCAACATTTTTTATTCAACTCAGACCAAACTTTCCTAACTCACTTCTATAGGCTTCATTTTGCATGTTGCACACATCCTACTCAAGCATTCACCATTGGGCTCTAGCTAACTCAAGCATAACAAACAATGCACATTTGTGGGTGAGCTGATTCCCATAACCAATGCACCATTTCACCAACTTCATCATGTTTCTCGGTCTCATTAATAAACATCCACATAACTCAGAAAACCATTCAAACATGCCTTAATTCCTCTAACAACCTTGCATGTTCTTTGGCAACCATCTTAGAGCTCTTCTCTACGTTGAACTATCATCATGGCTTGCCATTATGAAATACCCGATCATATTCCTCCCATTGTTTCATGGGAACCCGTAGATCATCTTGCCATCATGTCATGGATTTTTCATTGCCAATGTCAGCATCCTTATCAATTTGGCATCAATTCCCCTATTGGTCATGATCTTTCTAAATTACCTGAGTGGGGAATGCACTTAGTTCCACCATGTTTCTCCTCAACTTGGATACGGGCTTGAAATTTCTCCACCGAGCTGCCAAGCTCCCATCGAGATCCCTTCTTCACGTCTTGTCTGAGAGATCTCTTTTCTCATGTAATCCCTCATTAAATAAAACTCGTGGAGTCAACCTTTGCGGCCTACATCAACATATTGAGTTTGGAACCATCTGTCCTTCTGAGTAGCATCTTACCTATTCTCAGGTATTCTCACGTTTGAACTAATTTCCCCCACCATTCTAGTTGTCAACTTGAACTCAATACAACTCGGCCTCTATGACGTGGTGATCGACTCATACCTTTCACTATGACTCACCGTGAACTCGCTACACTTTCTCTCTACGGGTTATCTTTTCAAGACCAAGCTTGGTCATTTATGTTATTGTCTCCATTGAGCCCTATAATCCGAGTTCATGTTCCAATGAGGAAGCATTGATCTCCCTATGTTGAATTAAACCGAGTCAAGTTATCCTTCCTCTTCCTCGGTGAGCCAACCATCGTCCTCCAAACGTCGCACTTGGATATTGTCTTGTAGTAGCCTTCTAGTGAATTTTCCATCTCCTAAGCTCATCTCGGTTGTAACTCAATCCCCTCACAAAATTTTGAGCTATGAATCGTATCCCTTTGTCGTGGACTTAGATAGGTCCAAGCTCGGCCATGATTAATATTCCTCCCTTGCTTATGCGACTCGATCAAGCTCCTTTCAATGTTTGGCTTGACTCAACCCATCGAGTTGGGCTCTAACCTTGAGCTACTATGGTCTTCACATCGTACCCCATCTTTTTTTCATTGAGCTCATTTCCACTCACTTGAATTATTGCAACCAAGTACCTCCATGAGCTAGCACTGAGTTGAGATCGAGTTGGGCTAGGTGAGCTCACTTATCAATTTATTAATTATTTTAATCATGTTATCTTCATGATGACTGGAAGTGGGTTCCTGGGACCAATTTCATAATTAGATTGTAATAAGACCCCATTGTCCAATTTTTCCATGTGTGTGAAATTGGATAACACAAGGTTGTTCACAATAATCAAAGATATATAGAATGGGGGAGGATTCATGTTTTTACCTTGTTGTCCCCCATGAACTCCTTCTTTTGAATCTACATTAGTGAGCACCTTCTCTTAATTCTTGGACAACTCATTTGATACTGACCAATTTTCCATGGCTGCTTGTAACAAATCCCGTTGGCCCAGAATTTTTAATGATTCCCACATAGAAATGCTTACATTGGTCTTATTTCTTTGATCAATAACACTAAAAGTAGATGGATTCTCCTTCTATTGTCCCTTACTCAACATGACTTTCTCCTGCACATGAGATACTATAATTGGTGCCTAAGTTGGCTTAGAAGGTAGTTTGGGCTGATTTTGTATGTTTGGGGCTGCACTTGGATTGTTAATATCTCAAAGTGTGATAGAAGGCTGAGAATTACTTAAATTAGATGACTGGCCTTCCTCTATATTCCTCTTCTTAGATCTCATGTTGGCTATCAAAATTTTAGAAGGGGACTGATTTATTCCACAAAAATCCTCAACTTGCCAATTCACAAGTGTTATCTCATTTGGAGGTGATTTTTGATTAGCTACTTATTGCTGAATTTCTTCTTAGTTTGGTTCTTGAGGAACACCCACCGTAGTCACTGTCAATGCTTAATTTAAATCACAATTGAAGCATGTTTCCTTATTATGTGGTTGGCCACATAGGAAACACCATTCATATTCTTTTGCTATGTTTTTTTGAGTTGGAACCAAGGCCCTATATTTTGACACTACATTAGGGTTATATGCTTAGCAACTTTCGATTTCCCTTATATCTATTTATCATCTTGAAGAAGTGGCATAATTTACTGATATGGAGGTTTATTGGGTTGGAACTAATGTTGATAAGGTCTAGAATTTTGAGCTTGTTTCCTCTTAAGAGTTACCAACTCATTTACTAACTTTTCCAATTGTTTCAAAACCTCCTAGAGTTCATTGAAGGGATAGAAGAATAACTGGATGCTTCATTTGAACTCTAATTTCTTGGAGTAGGGATAAGGGATATTGTAGGTGTTTTATTAGGATTAGGATTCCCCATATCTAGATAGAGAGGCATAGGTATCCTAGGTGTAATTTTACCGACTTGAATTAGGGAATTCTTAGCTCTAATGGCTATGGCATAGGCATCTGGTAGATTTATTCCTCCCATTGATTGTATCATAATGGATATATCAGAATTTAGATCTTTAAGAAAATAAAGAAATGTGCATTCAATTGTTGGTCTGACCGCAATTGGGATCCTCTCCCGTGTTCTTTGGAATCTGGAATTAAAGTCTATCAATTTCTCAACTGGTGCCCTTTTAATTGTAGTCATCTTCTCCAAAAGGGATAAGTTTTCATCCCTCTCCCCAAATTGGTCATAGAGAGTTGTGTATAATTGATCCTTCTCCTAAGCCTCTAAACCACTGCAAAGATTTTCCTTTGAAAGAAGAAGCCAACAACTTGACCGCCACATCCATCTCGACAATATCATGTACGACACAGACATTTGTAATGTATTGAATGTGGTTGATGGGAGTTGGGTGATTTTCTCTAGTGAAGTATGGGATATTCTTTAATTTTGTTATCGGGATGAGATTTTGTTCATTAAGGGCAAGTGGATTGTTTCTCGTGAAATTTACATAGGGGTTTGGAGGTGGCTGATTTGGTGGTTGTTGATGAGCCATCTTGAGTGGCCTGAGAACCCTAGTTGATTGAGTAAAGGGTCTACCAAGTGGAGGTGTGGATAATGTTCTGATTGGTGGAGATGAAGACCTTTGTACGCTTCTTCCTCTCCTTCCTCTACCTAGAGATAATTGCAAGTATTCAAAGATACCTTCTTCTTTTGCTCTAGATCGGGTTCATACTTTTCTCATGAACTTGATAAAATTGGGTTGTTGAAACCATTGGCTTTGAATGAGGAATTTGCTATATGTGTTGCTGCAAAGCCACTAAATGCTGGAAATTCACCAAGACACACACCCAATCTTGATAAAAATAAAAATATTGACTTCTATCCCACTAAGCATTCCAAAACTATTATGTCGGAAAAGTAACACCCTAGGATTTGCTCATTATAAAACCCTAATTTTGAATAACATGGTATTTTCTCAAGGTGTGGGACCCTTACAATTGAGACAAACCCCAATATAAGACTAGTTCCTCACTTATTCGAATGCTAACCTACTCCTAAACTATCAATTCAAAGGGGCCACAGAGAGAGAGAGAGAGAGAGAGAAATAAAAAAAATGTAAATCCTAAGCTAAGGGAGGTGATAACACCAAAATAAGACTAGAGATATTCCTACTGAGTGAGAGTAGAGGAAAAATGGGGAAGAAGAGGGTAGACTAAGTGCCATAATCCCAAGACACATTCAAACCTCCAATTTCATGGAGCACAATGAATTTAAACCCTATAAAGGAACACAGTATGCATAATATACCTGTAAAATATAATAGAAGGAAAGAAATGCAATATAAATCAAGCTAGGGAAAGAGGATCCAAAAAACACAAATTTTATTGCTTCAAATGATGCACAATCCTTTACAATATAAGAACAAGGAAAGAATCCTTCACAAAATGCATAAATTCAAGGCCTACAACTCACAAAAGTGTTGGAACAATTTTGGCAGAGTTCCTTTACATTCCATAATGTCTCCTCCTTCAAATGAAGAGGAAATTACATATATAAAGAGAAAAGGAGCTACCAACCAACATATTTCATTAATTTCCCATACGGAGGTATGAGCAACCATACTGGTTCACTTACCAATGGTACTTTACTTGCATGGAAAACATGGTTGTGATACCTCATTAATACAGTTGTTGAGATACCCAGTATGATGTCATTAATGTCATGTCTTATCAGAAACTCCTTGTTTTCTCCTGAAAGAAACTACTAGCTAACGAGGGAATGATTTCTTGCATGACAAGAAGAAATGCTATCACACAATAGTGAGGGGAGGTTGACATGCATCAGCAAAAGGTGGTTGACGCATGACAAAAAGAAATGTTTTCATGCAATGAGAAGGTGGCGATGATGGGGAAGGTAGAAGGATTTGCAAAAAGGAGGGGAGTTTTCATGCGACATAAAAGTACACTGTTGCACGACAAAAGGAAAGAAATGACACATGTCAAGAAAAACAACTGAAGCACATCAATAAGGAAGTGATTGATGCACGTCAAGAATAAATGGCTAACGCACGTTATGAAGGAATTGGTTGATGCATGTCAGGAAGGAATCATTTAACGCTTGTCAGGAAGGAAGTGATTGATGTGCGTCAATTAGGAAATGTCTGACACGCATCACAAAGGAAGTGGTTGACACACGTTAGGAAGGAATCGATTGACGCACGTCAACAAGGAAACTGTTGACATTTGTAAACAAGGAAATGATTGATGCACATCAATAAGGAAATTTTTGACACACATCAATAAAGGTTTTGATGCATGTCAAGTAGGACATTATTAACGCATGTCAACAAATCCGTTGATGCATGTCAAGGAGGATGTTGTCACACGACAAGAAATTAGAGGTGATGCATGACAAGGAGAAGGAAATTCACGCATGGTTGGCATGCGTCAAGAAGATATGGCTCCAAACCCTCGCTGCGGTGAGTTGGAAAATTGATCCCATTAACTATCAATTCCCAAACCTTTAGGTTGATCCATTCTGCAATGGGGTGTAAATATGAATAACAACACGTTATTTAGCATAAATGAATATGATGGATTCTCAATTCATAGTCAATGCATTTTTTGCAGCAGACTATTATACGTCATATATGAAAAAAAATGATATATCAATGATAAGAACATTTTAAAAAATATAGAAAGAGCATCAAATAAGGAACATTGATATTGAAATGATATGGAAACTTGGTAACACATTTCTCAATACACAACAAGTCTATGCTCAACAAGCAGTGCATATTGCTTTATCGTTTCCATTAAATTATTATTCAAGAAAATGTGTATTCATAAACACAAGTCCGTCTGAATAACACACAGTTTTTCTCAAGTCGTCGACACTACTAAATCAAGAACCTAACGAATCAGATAACATAATGTGCCAATCCATCATATACCATTACATAAGGTGACCAACAATGTTAAAAGGCATTTTCCTTGCAGAATTTTCTTTAGAATACAAAACATTGACTAACACAATAAAATAAAAAGCAAAAATCAAACAACATTCGTTTTAAGAAATATAACAAACACCTCGAATATGAAAACTATTGTAGATAAAATTTGTTATTATATGTTCCTTTCGCAGTTGGTGAAAAAACATTACAACAAGGATTCACAACATGGAAAAATTCATACGGATACCATGAAAAGACAATAAAGAAAAATGAATCTAAATTTACTTATCAAGTACATCCTGGTTGGGGAGACATGGATGAAGCTATTACACAACAATATGTACATGATAATAATATTTACAATATGCATGCACATCTAGAAGTAAATGATGAAGACAATGAACAATACGACTTTATATCCAATTTTCAATTGCTTGAGCATCTACAATATAATACATGTAATATAAATTCATTCAAAGTAGGAAAATAATTTTTCTTATCTGATAGCATTGAGTATTACAAAAACAAAATATATTTGAACAAAGAACAACATGAAATTGTCAAAGACATGACGATGAAGAAATGGAACAATTCATCCAAGTCGTTCTACTTGTTTTTAACAAGTGGTGCAAGGACAAGAAAAATGTTTACTTCAAAGGTCATATTTCAAATAATTGTTCATCTCTACAACAATTTTGTTCACAGTGACCCACTCAAGCCAAAAGGATTGATATTATCATATAATGGGAAATTTGAATACAATACTAGTGGAGTAACAATACACTCAGCATTTCTTTTACCATTCAAAAAATAAGACCTCATTCCATTGACATATGAATTTCTTGATACATTAAAAAAGTAGTATGAATAACTAATAATTATTTTCATTGATGAAATATCATTGGTAGGTTGTAGAACCTTATATTTTATAGATAAAATGTTATGATACATCATGCACACACTAACAACGCACTTTGTAAATGTTGAGATGCTCCTTTGTGGAGAATTTTACTAAGAACAACCCATTCATGATTCACTAATATTTGAACATCCCACTTTGAATGACCATGTCATTCTATACAAATTTTGGAGAGACAACATACAATGATACCAACTACAAACAACAATTTTCCAACAAAACAAGGAGTTTATTTTTGTGCTTATTAGAATACGTACAGGGTCACAAACTGATTGTGACATTTCTTTCATCAACGAAAACTTCCTTCGTGCTCCACCTATAGATCCAATATTTCCATATCTATTCTGTAAAACATAGATGCTGATAAACACAATCTGAATATGATGTCAATTTCCCCTATAAATCAAATTACTATACATGCAATAGACAAAGAGGATGAAAACTATAATGGAGACCACATGTATCATTATTCAATTACTCTTTCTCCACATATTGTGTTAAGCCTAATATTCTAGTCGAAATCTATGCATGAAACTATGACATTCGAGATGGATTAGGAAATGGGTCAGATGGCATATTCAAAACATACACTAGTACAAATGAAGTAGAAATAATTTGGATCAAGTTCAATGAAAAAAATATCGGACAACAATAAGCAAAAAAATTGCACATATATATGGAAACTATATTCCACAAGATTGGACACCCAACTTGTGCATTGCAAAACATGTACACAATAAGCATAGGAAAATGTATTTAACCACGTGAAAGAAATTTCCCATAAAATTAGCATGTGCGCAAACAATACAAAGGTCTCAAGGACTAACAATGCATGGCCTCACATTTGATCTAAATGATGTCACATAACATGGATTAACATACATAGCATTATCACGAATAACCAATATTTAATCATTATACCTATTGCCACCTCTAATAATAAATAATTTCATGTTCAAACAAATTTTTTTATTAGATATGGCACGCCTTCAAACCAAATCCAAATGGAAATTAGAAAATGATTTATCTCATCTCATTTTTGAATCACATTTTTCCATAGCATCACTAAACACAAGAAGCCTTAAGGAATGTATGGAAAACGTTGTCAATGACTATGATTTTATACAAGCAGACATATTGTGTTTACAAGAGACTGGCATTGCAAGAACAATAGACAATTTCCACGACAATTTCAACTATATTTCAATGTTCCACGTGTATGGAATCATGACCCGTGTCAAAAAAATATATTATTAAAAGAAGAATGCAATTCAAAATGAAAAATGTTGAAGCAATTTTGACAATTGTGGTTAGTTATATTCAAGAAATAATGTCAGTGAACCTCTATGTAGCTCCAAATGCAAATGTATTGGATATCATATTGCTTCTTGATTGGGCATTGGAATATACATCTACAAAAGAAAACACATACATAATAGTTGACTTTAGCATTGACATCGCAAAGAAATCCAAAAATTTCGTAACACTTGAAGTGTACATGAAAGAATAAAAAATGTAGCTTTCAATGTAGCTAAAATACTTGTTTCCAAAACAAATAATCAATCACATATGGTCTAATGAAAATCCACATAAACTACACATTTTCAACATAGAAACTTATTGGAGTGACCATGATGTAATTTACTTAGCCATATTTAAGTCTCCACAATGCAAGATACAATCTTCCAATTTCTAAATACTTAATCAACAGATAAAAACATCTACAAATACACTTAATACAATCACAACTACATGCATAAGAAAATAAAATTACCATCTAATTATGTTACATTTTTTTCATCCAGCTACATTTCCGTGCATAAAAAATGAAGAAATCAATTTAAATCATTGAAGGACATGAACAAATGAAGAATACAGAAAAAAGACACGCACCAGCTCAATTACAATCTCTACAAATCTAATTTTCTCTCCATGTGCTAACAGTTATTTCTTTATAATTTTCAAGAAAACTACATTAGATTCCACATTGACATCCATAGATGACCTCAACATCTTTAGAATTGGAAATTTCTTCCATGGATACATCCTTTTTGTGTACAAAACAATAGTCCAAAAGGAGAAAAATAGGTAGTTTTTAAGTGTTGATCTAACAGATGAAAAAGCACAAATGAAAATTACTCTCAATGTCACCAGTGAATACATTTCTACTATGCCCTTAACCTATTGCTTGTATTAGGATATGAGTAGCTGACTTGTGCCTTACCATACCATTTTATTATATCATTTCTACTTTCTCATGCTTAGTAGGTCGGCCTTGGTGATGGCCATAAAATATGAATAGTATATATAGGGGATTGTAGGTAGCAGTTTATCATCATTAAAAATTTTAAGTCTTATTGTATGGTTTGGAGGTTGCCCCCTCGAAGTGGAGAAGCTATTCTAATTTCATGTTGAGATCATTATTCTAGAATATTGTGTTATTTGGTGTTATATTTTTGCTCATGATCTGAGTTATACAAGTAATTTCGTTACAAGTGGTATCAAAGCTACGATCTAGGCCAAAATTAGGGCAAAAACCCTAATTTTTTGTTTCTGCCATATATTGTGAAAAAAATGAATTGGAGGGAGATATTTTGACCTGAGTTGTGAAATATTTCAAGTAAGATTACCTGAAAAATTCAAACATTTTTTATTTATTTTGCAAAATTTATTACAAATTTAGGGTTTTTCATAAAATCGCTCCCTAGGGTGCAAATTGTGGAATTTTTTCAAATTCATTACATTTTCAGAAAGAAAAAATAAATTATTTGGGATTTGTTCTTTAAGTTTTTTATATTTGGCTGAATTCTTATCGAAATATGAAACCCTAAAATTTGACCGTGATCCCTACATCCTACTATTTTGAGGCATCATGGCAGGGCCTTCCACAAGAGGAAAAAAGAATCCCATCACTCTTAAGTAAAACACAGAAAAGGATGAGATAGTAGTTGAGGAGTTGGAGATAGAAGATATAACTATGGATTCCTCAGGGTTAGGGTTTACTTTGACAAACCATAAAGTAAGCCAACTTGAGTTTAACCTGAGAGACCTCGAAACTTAGGTGGCCAACAAAGAATATGTGGATAGGATTGGAAAAGTATTGGAGGAGTTCATGTAAAAATTTAATATGCATATGATGGGTAATCATACTTATGTCAATCAAGGTGGATCCTCAGGTCAACATAATAGACACATGAGCTAGATTGGATCTTTGAGTGGGCACAATCCAAATACAAGCACTCTATAGGCCCGTACTGTGTTTCCAAAAGTGGACATGCACAAGTTTGATGAAAAGGATCCACTCACTTGGATCAACCAAATGGATAATTTATTTGAACTACATCAGATTCCATCAAGACAAAAGGTGACCATGACAACTTTATATGTTGAACCTAACCAATTTGTCTAGTATCGATGGTTATGTGCTCAAAGGCAGAAGAGTGGTCTAAATGTTACATGGATAGTATTTATTGAAGAGTTGAAATTACACTACAGTTCTAGTGTGTCAAATAATTACTTCAGCCAATTAGCAAACTTGAGATAGACAAGATCTATTAAGGATTACATTCATCACTTCCAAAACCTTTCTCTGTGGGTGGAAAATATTACTAAAGAGAATCTAAATGACCTATTTCTTAGGGGTCTTAAGGATCACATTGAGTATGAGATGCGAATTTTTAATCCTCATAAGGTTTCTGATTCGATGATTATGGCAAGAAGGGAAGAGGAGAAATTTTTTCAAGTAGGAGACAACATTTCACTTATACCAGAGATCGCAACACCTTGGCCCTAGCACTACCTCGACCAGTTAGATTGACACCTCAAAAAATTGAAGAAAAAAGAGAAAAAGGGTTATGTTTTAACTATGACAGTAAATTTGGACCTGGACATAAATGTGCTAAAAATAAGTTCTACATTGATGGGCCTAATGAAGATGAAGAGAAGGATGAAGATTCAGAGTCAGAGGTCTTGGTTGAGCCAGAGGAGAATTCAGGAGATCCTTAGCCAACAATATCATGTCATGTAATTTCAGGTATTAGCACCCCCCAAACCCTAAAGGTGGTTGGAATCCTACAAAATAGAGGGTCACAGTGTTGATTGATTCAAGAAGTACTCACAACTTTATCAATCATAAGTTAGTAGTGTGCCTAAACTGTTTCATTTATCCAGCTCCTGAATGTCAAGTAATGATTGCAGATGGAGGTATTGTTACTTGTTCTAGAAAATTCCATAGCATTAAGCTTTCCATGGGAGATTACATACTAAATATTCCCATGTATGCCATTTCTATGGGAGGAGCAGACATTTTGTTAGGGGTTCAATGGCTTACTACTTTGGGAACCATTGAGATGAACTTCCAAGACTTGTTCATGTGATTTCACTCTAAAGGAAGGACTTTTGAGCTAAGAGGATTAAGAGAAAAGTCTCCACAAATAGTAAGTTCTCATCAGATGCACAAAATGCTAAAAAAGGGTGTAGAGGGATTTGTGGCACAACTTGTTTCATTGGAGGCTCATCATTCTAAGGACATTATACCATCAGATATGCAAGCAGTGTTGGATGCACACTCTGTTGTATTTTAAAATATACCAAAGGGCTTAGCTCCAAAGAGAGATCATGATCATGCTATTTAGTTTTTACCAGGAAGTCAACCGCCTAACATCAGACCTTATAAGTACTCATATTTGTAAAAGAGTGAAATTGAGAAGATTGTACAAGAGATGTTAGAAGCAAGAATCATCTGTCATAGTCAGAGTGCATATTCTTCTCTAGTAGTGATGGTATAGAAGAAAGATGACATGTTACGCATGTGTCCTAGTTATAGGGAACTTAATAAGTACATAATCAAAGATAAGTTTCTTATTCCTGTAATTGATGATTTTCTTGATGAGTTGCATGGTGTTGTTTATTTTACAAAGCTTGATCTTCATTCATGATACCACCAAATCATAATCAAGGATGAGGATGTTCATAAAACTGCCTTTCAGACATATGAAGGCCATTATGAATTCCTGGTAATGCCTTTTGGACTCACAAATGCACCTTCTAAATTTCAAAGTTTGATGAATTCTATTTTTGAGTCATTCCTGTGGAATTTTGTCTTAGTTTTTTTTATGATATATTAATTTATAGAAAAACATGGTAGGAACATTTGCATCATGTAAATAAGGTTTTGGAAACCCTTGAGCAACATCAATTTTCTGCAAAGCCCTCCAAGTGTTCTTTTGGACTCAAGGAGGTTGAATATTTGGGTCACATTGCCTCTCATGAAGGGGTTAAAGTGGATCCTAATAAGATCAAAGCCATGATGGAGTGGAAGGTTCCAAAAACCCTAAAGAATCTACGAGGATTTTTGGGGCTTACAGGTTATTACCAAATATTCGTAAGGCATTATGGAAGCATAGTTGTACCTCTCACAACTTTCTTAAATAAGGAATCCTTCCATTGGAGTGAGGATGCAACCAAAGCATTTGAGCAACTAAATGAGGCCATGTGCACCATTCTAGTCTTGGCTACTCCATATTTTTCCAAAACATTCATTGTTGAATGTGATGCATCATGGGTGGGTATGGGGGTAGTTCTCATGTAAGAAGGCCATCCTATTTCCTTTTTGAGCTATCAATTAAAAGGTAATAATCTTTCCAAGATGACTTATGAGAAGGAAATGCTAGCCATACTTCATGCAGTAAAGCAATGGAGACCATATCTCATAGGAAGACACTTTAAAGTGAAGACAGATCATGATAGTCTGAAATACTTCTTGGAGCAGTGTTTATCATCTGAAGAACAACAAAAATGGGTCTTCAAGATGTTGGGATATGATTTTGAGATTATTTATAAGAAAGGGAAGGAGAATGTAGTTGTAGATGCTCTGTCACGGAAATATGAATTAATTGTAGCCTTATTATGTGCCATATCCATATTACAGGAAGATTGGATAGATGAGGCAAGGTATAAATGGAGAAATGACCCAACCACACAAAACCTCATTCATCATCTCAAGAATGATCCAAGCATGTATGAAAAATTTGTATTGAAATGGGATGCTTTATGGTATAAAGATAGATTATACCTATGTAAGAACTCCACTCTTAAAAATAGGATTCTATTTGAGCTTCACTCTTCTCTAGTAGGGGGCACTCTGGATTCTTGAAGACTTATCATCGAGTCAAACAATATTTATTCTAGGAAGGCCCCAAAGGGGATTTCCAAAAATTTATGGCAGAATGCATGGTTTGTCAGCAAAATAAGGGTGAAAAAATGTCATCATGGTTTTGATGGATAGACTTGCCAAATATGCTCATTTTTGTGCCTTAGCACACCCATTTTCTACAAGCATGGTAGCAGCAGCCTTCATGGACACAATTCAGAAGCTTCATAGGACACCGAAGATTATAATAAGTGATCAAGACCCTATATTTACTAGTAATTTTTGGATTGATTTATTCTCATGTTTGGGTACTCAGTTATCTCATAGCTCTTCTTATCATCCATAGTCTGGTGGTCAAACAAAAGTTGTAAATAAGTGTTTGGAGGGATATCTCCATTGCTTTACATCAGATAAACAAGCAAGATGGGTCCAATGGTTACCACTTGCAGAATGGTATTATGACACTTCCTTCCATACTTCATCTAAAATGTCTCCTTTTTTGGCACTCTAAGGGTACCATCCACCATCCATCACATCATCATTGAGAGGACAACCTTAGGTTAGAGCATTAGAAGAACAAATTTAGTATCAACAAGAGGTCCTCTCTAGTCTCAAGGAGAACTTGTCATGGCACAAAACCACATGAAGCAACAGGCTGATCAACATCACACGGAAAGGCATTTTGAAGTTGGAAATTGGGTTTTTGTGTGGTTACAACCATATAAGAAAATGTCTTTGAAACAACAACAAAAGGATAACAAACTTTCACTAAAGTATTATGGCCCCTATCAATTATTGCAGAAGATTGGTATTGTAACATACAAATTAGAACTTCCAAAATCAACTAGAATACATCCAGTCTTTCATGTTTCTTGCCTAAAGAAAGTAATTGGATAGAGAGTATCAGCCCAAACAGTGTTACCTAAGCTTGATCAGGAAGGGAGAGTCATCTTGGAACCTGAATGCATCCTTCAAACATGCACTAAAAGATTGAGGACATGGGTTATTACTAAGTACCTAATCAAGTGGAAGACTACGGAAAATGAAGATGCAACATGGGAAGATATGACATTCCTTTAGTAGTACCCAGAGCTTCTCAACATTGGGGACAATTTTACTTTGAAGGGGAAGGGCATGTTACTCCCTTAACCTATTGCTTGTATTAGGATATGAGTAGCTAAATTGTGGCTTACCATATCATTTTTTATATCATTTATACTTTCTCATGCTTAGTAGGTCGGCCTTAGTGATGGCCATAACATATGAATAGTATATATAGGGGATTGTAGGTAGTATTTTATCATCATTAGATCATGTGAGTCTTATTGTATGGTTTGGAGGTTGCCCCCTCGAAGTGGAAAAGCTATTCTAATTGCATATTGAGATCATTATTCTGGAATATTGTGTTATTTGGTGTTATTTTTCTACTCATGATCTGAATTATACAAGTAGTTTCATTACAATTTCAATGTATGAGGACAAAATTTTACCAGAGCATGGAATATAAATCACAAACTTCGATGCTACCCCAAAAACAAGTTATGACCGTGGAGACTGCAACATGATATAATTTCTTAACAAATCTAATTCCATACAAACAATGCCTCCAATTCGTACAGAATACAAATTCATTCCATACATAAAAATCAAATGACTACTGGATAATGATGAACCATATACAAGTGGCACAGTTGGTGCGATTGTCACAGATGTCAGAAAAATTGGTCTACAACTTATTCTTGAAATCAAAGATGGATGCACTGAGCACGACACATCAAAGGTAATCTTACACTCTCTTGTTCAATTCGTATTTTACACATTACTTATCATAGAATCCTAGTTTTTTTACTTCTATGTGGCACATTCACATCTCTTTTTATAGAAATAGAAAAAGAACTCCAAAAAAATTTATCTAATCTACTT
Organism: Taxus chinensis; assembly: GCA_019776745.2. Taxonomy (NCBI): domain Eukaryota; kingdom Viridiplantae; phylum Streptophyta; class Pinopsida; order Cupressales; family Taxaceae; genus Taxus; species Taxus chinensis. Next base: position 328,825,416 of record CM034155.1, on the reverse strand, counting down.
GTTAAAAAATATAGTCAAACAAAATGTACTTGAAAAATCTTTAAGGACTATTCAATCCACATTTATCATACCGTTGAAGATGGAAAAATCACTAGAGGACTTAAAAAAAACCTTAAACAAAATAACTCAGGTATCTTTTTTTTTTAATTACCCAAATTTATATTCAATGAAGACATTAATTAAAATCCTTCCTTCTACAATAATTTTACTCTTTTTGCTTTATGCATCTTCAAATTTCACCATCATGACCTACCACTCCTAAGTACACACTTTCACTTTGTTGTATTAAAAATTTATTGACACTGCAAAATTTTCCTTTTACAGGTCCAAGAAAAATTGACTATTTCGAACATATACACACAACCCTTTGAATTTATTTACAAAAAATATGGCGTACCAGTTAAAATATTTGAATATTTACAAGAAGACCTTATCCAATACTTGGTTTGCCAACAATAATGTCCATATGGGTACATATATTGACTCATATGCAGTTTGAAAAGTGTACAAAATAAAAGCATGCAATGTTTCCTATCTGGTCTTCCACTCAAAACCCTTCAGCCAATACTTTCATATGGATGAATGTAAAGAGAACACACAACTGAGGTGGCTCTTTATGGCCCCACCCCTAATACATAGACCAAATGGAGTCGACAAAATCCCACAAACTCTCATTTCCATTAGCTCTCTATCCACATCAGTGTAGGACTCATAGCACATCATCACTGTGTGTATCAACATCATGACAAGGTGTGTTATGTTCTCCAATGTTGTACCTAGTGTTCATGTAATAATTTTCAAAAAATTTACAAAATGCATGGGAATCAACATTGTTGGGTGCGATGCAACATTTTTTCTGTTCCCCTTCCCAGAGAAAATGGTTTTCCATTGATCTTTTGGATATTGAACATGTGCTAGAGTAGAATATTTTTACCCAAGACTCCCCTTCCTACTACAATAATGATCTGATATCCAGCAAAGATTAGCCATTTGATAAGTATATCAATATCATTTTACATTCCCACCATCCTTGCCACCTCCATAAGAAGGAAACTTGATTTTCTCCTATTCTTCATATAGGTGCGCATGAACTCATCATGAGCACCTCCATGGTAAGTACATCATATTGTAAATAAAACTTAAGTTTTTGTTTTATATTATTATTTAGTGTGCTTTGGGTATGTGGATTGATCACAACAATCTAAAATCACACAGAGAGGTAATGCACTTTGTTTTGAACAAGGATTAGAAACTGATGACTTGATGCAGAGACCTAGTTAATACCTTCATTGTGTTCTAATTATCTCAACAACCAATACAATACCTTCATGTGCATGACCAAGTTAATTCAATCTCATAACTATGATTTCCTTCTCACATGTTTCCAATTAAGACTGTCACAAAAATCCTAACTATGATTGGATAATTTTCTCTAATTTCTTTGGAATCCTCTAAATGACCATGAGCCAAAGGTTTTCCCAAAATTTCAAGATTTTTTGAGAAAATAGAAATTTTCCTTCCTAAACCCTAGTTGCAAGGTTTAAATCTCTAAGTGAGCCCGACAATGGTCAAATGAACATAAAAACAAATTGTTTGCTTTCAAAACTTCTATCCACCTTGCACAAGAATGTGTTAACTTACCAAAGCTTTAAAAATTGACAGTAATATTAAAGATCTCCTAATTGACCCATCTAACCAATGAACTCATGCTTCTTCTCTCAAAAAATAGAGTATGCTTCACCTTTTGGGGTTTGTAGTATCACAATGATCATTCTTCACTCAAGTAGGGCTTCTGAGATGTTTAAATTTCCCCATTACTTGGTTTTGAATATCTCAACACCTTTCCTCAACCAAATTCACCCTTCAAGCACTAGAAATGCATGAATAAGGTTGGCATATATCACAAACTCTTCATTGTATCAATATTTTTCTCATCCAATATATTTATATGTTCCAAAAATATTGAAAAATACATTAAATTAGTGAATATCAAATAGTTTCATTGCATATATCGATACTATATTGGAAAATAATAATCATTGGCCAAATAATCATAAACATTGAAAATATTTCTTTTGTATTATTCATAAAAGTGTGAGTACAAACACGTGAAAATATTTTTCTTGTAGTCTGTTCCCCTGAAATTTCTAGTGAATTGTGACTACAACTAGAAAATTCAATAACCATATTTAGATTGGTCATGGCTCATGTGATGTGTATATGAGAGATGAATGCAATACATGAACATTAAATGGTTATACTATTAGGCACTCCATGTCTTGTGAGACCCCCTAATTTTGATAGATTGGTAGTATTGGGGTAGAGTAAGGTATAAGGAACTTTTTTAGGTCCATGTAAGTTCTTATAAAAAAGCATATTAGCATTCCTCTTGGTGATATTCCTCTTAATGTTTTTCGTGTTAGCTAAAAATATCTTGAAAGCTTTCTCTACACCTACATCCTGCAACTACTCCATATATACTTAATTTTTGTAATGCTTTGAAAAAATCTTCAAAACACCCATAATTAGAGTATCCTTTGTTGGATTAGATATTTTATTGAGGAAATATTTATCTGGGTTCATAATAATTTCATCATATTCAGGTGTTTCTTTTCTAGAATTAAGTGTCTTGTCATGGTTGGAATTTGCCATGTATTCTCCATCGGACTATTATCCAAAGCTCACATCTGCATGATGATAAGATGTGTTCCAGATGATAGTGGTCACTACTTGGATTACATCATCTAATGAATCCATCTTGTACCATCTACTTGGATCATCCTTTAGATCTACATGCCCCACATTTACAATTTCATCCCACCATGCCTGTAATTTCTTATCTATTTTAATAGAGGTGTCATCCTTGTAAAAAAAATACAAGTAGTCTAAAACCCATTGTTTCAATCCAAACCATATTTCAATGTCCTCCACGGCATTTGGGTAGTCCTCGATCACAAGCCTTAAACCATGAGGTGACTCTAGATCCGGAACTGCCATTCCCCTAAAGAACATATGTTAAATGAATGGATATATTTAGTTAACCCTGTGAATAATATTTAATCAAAATACAAACTTTCTTGCATGAGAACCTTTAAATTCATTTAATTTTCAACATTACCATTGGTGTACTGTGCCTTGAAACTTCACTTATGAATGGACCAAATGGAATAGGCCCAATTAAACTGATTAATGAAATTTATGTCTCTCTTACCTTACAAGAAGGTCAATTAGCAATCCTTACCATTTAATTTATTGTTTTTGTAGACTTTAGATGACATTTTCATAGAATATATGCCCAAGGTAAAGCGTTGTTCAATAATACCTCCTACATTTATCAAAGCTTGACAAGTAACTTGATTGATGTCTATGGTATCAAGGTAAAGGGGGTTCAATAATTTGTAAACTAGGCACATTATTATTAGTTGTATGTGAGTTTTTATAATGAGAGGCTCTGTGATGCAATGAGTCCTCAACCTGTAATCCATAATTAAATAGAATTATGCATATGATTATGCATGTTGTGGTTCAGGGAAAATTCTAAATTTCTAGTATGTTCATGATATTTACATTAGTATATTTAATGTAACCTTGTCCACTCACTTTAATAGAAAACCAATTTCATTTTTATTACACGTTTATGAAAACAAATGAATCAGCTAAGGAAATCACACTTTGTATTTAAAAATTTGTTAGTCTTGTTTCCAGTTGCCATTTCCCACATTAATGTTGTCAGCCATATGGTAAGAAAATACTATCATACTTCAGAATGTTTTCCCCCATAATAAAATTCTATAAACATTTGTTTTGGCTAGCAGAGAGCAGCACTAAGAAAAAATCCCCAAGTGATAATGCTAATAAACAAAGCCAACAGAAATAAAAGTATCTTTACTAAAAAAAAGAAGTGTATATCCAATCCTTATCCTAAACTCACAAAGCAACAAATAAATATATTTTTAAATACAATGGACTCCAAAAACTGTTGCAAATCCTTGATGGTGCATCCACTAAAGAGGGTGGGATTCAAATTGGTTACAGACAGTTAATGCTATTTTGGGACAATTGTCAACACACATTCTCTTACCCATCGTTGTATTTACCATTTTCCAAACTTTGGAATTTTTTGCTTCTCATAAGTATCACACCATCTCCAATTGGAACTTGAAATTTTTTTTCACCTTTCTCATATTTCTCACTCTCATCACACTATAATAATAGTAATTTTTATCCAAATAACTCTCCTAGCTATTTGGATGGCTTTTACTCTTCATTCTGATTCTGATGCTTTACATTTCAAGGTTGTGTGCATGCAGGCTTTCTCATTTGGCACTTTGCATAGGATGTAGTCCTCCCGCACAATATCTGCGCCATGTAATTCTTCCAAGTTCCCCTCTATATATGTCTTTTAAATTGGCTATGTTTTAGGTCTTCCTGTCGTGTGAACACTATTTTCTTTCTGCCATTGCACTTATTTACAAGACATGCATCCATACTCTTATTTTGAATTCTTCTCTCCTTCCATTTTCCCCTTTCACGCTTCCCTCTTATCAGCGCATGCTTCCCGCGCCTTCTCATCACACCCTCTTTGTGCGCCCTTCTATATACATGCCTTAAAATTAGCCATCCCTGTTTAATATCCATCTCAATGCACCAATGGGATACATCCTATTCTGCCATACGCCCTCCTCACATGCGCCTTCCCTCTGTTTCTGTTATGCACCTCATTCCTATAATCCTGAACTTCAAAATTTAGGGTCTTAAAAATGATCCCATAATGATTCGACTTCGAAGCAATGAGGGGGCCTAGTCTCCGACAACCATTATATTTCTAAGTGGTGAATATTTTTATGATTAGTGGAAGTATAACTTTAAAAAAAATCGTAAGTCAAATTATTCTCCAAATCTAGCTTCACCCCTTTTCTTCCTAGCAAACAAATCCCCAATTGATGATGTTAGCAAACAAAGCCAAGGGACATAAAAGTATATTTACTCAAACAATGAAGTGTATATCCAATCCTTATCCTAAACATACAAACCAAAAAATAAATATATTTTTAACTACAATGGACTCCAAAAAATATGCTACAAATACTAATGATGGACCACTTGAGTTCTAGGTACAATTATATATATATTGTTGATTTCAGGTATAATCATATGCATGAAAGCCTTACGTGTTTCTTTTTCATCATTTTAATCATTAAAATACCAAAGGTTCTAAATGAAAAGATAATACTCTCCATGTTTGTACAATCCTAAAGAAAACTCTATAAAAGTTACATCCAATGTTGTTAATGTCAGCGACCAAGGGAAACACTAAGGTAGGTATATGAGACCCCAATTTCTATGATGGATTTCTATTTATTTTATATATTGTTTGATCAAACATGGAAATGAACACAACCATAACTACCCACCTAAACCATATTCTCAAAGGGAATATTTGGTATAGTGTAATTGAAATGCTAGAACTTAAGATTATTTAAGTGAATGGAAAAATTATTGAAAAGCAAAAAAGAAAACAGTAGAAAATTATTTTGTTATCAATATTTAATTAATAGTAGATTTGTCTATAATTACTAATTTGTTCACTCATATAATTTACAACAGATTTTTCTATAAGTAATGATCCATGGATTCATATTGCAATCAATTCAGGTTGGCCTTCAATATATATACTCAGATTTGAATAGAGTTTTTTAAAGCTCTTGGTTTGAATACTACATCATTCTATTTTGACTCCTTATATTCTATGTTACTTGAAGCATTAGTTTGAGTTTGATACCACTTCCTCTATTAATTATATGAGGATTTATTTGTGTCCTTAATTATGTTCTTTGAAATAACAAGTGACACAAGATCATATATTGGCATATGAAATATATGTACTTCACTCAAAGAAAATACAAAGCAGGTACACCAAGATGATTAGAATGTGAAAGATGCCCCCTAAAATTCTTACACAAAAACAAGAACTTGATGTATGTCCATTGGCTGAAATAATTTTCTATCCATTAACAAAACCAGGTACTTGAAACTCTAGGAAATTTATTTGCATCTGCTACACATATAACACCAATAACATGTTTTTCTTACTACCAGTAACATCTTTTTCTATTTCAAATTTATGATAGATGACCCAGAAGGAGTCTTAGAAGAAATATTTGTGAGTCGGAGTGCATTTTAAGAAATATCAATTTTTTGGTAATATTAATTTCATATATTGATTCAATTTTTTTGCTACTAATGTTTTTTTTTCAATTCGTATAGGAGATAGAAATCAGTAGCTAATCATCATTACATGTGTGCCTTGATTTTTGACATGTTCATCGGCATAACTAAGGTCCTAAGAGGCTATCAAAAGGTTCATCCACTAGTGGGGGGTGGGAATCAGATTGGTTCCAGACATGTAATTTTATTGTGGGCAATTTTTCAACACTTCATTCACCTCCCCATCACTATGTTTACCATTTCCAACCTCTGGGAGATTTTGCTTCTCGCAAGTATCTCACTATCTCTAACTGAGAGCTTAAACCCATTGATTTGACCTTTTTCATGTTTCTCACTCTCATCACACTATAATAATGCTAATCAATCCTATGCTTCTTGAGTATTTTTCTCTATAACTAATTAGTCCTATGATAACACTAACACTAATCACCATTCCCTCATTCTACTACACATCATACCATTGCAGGCCTCTAGCAACATGATCAAACCATAAGATTACTCAAAAGCTCCTGTTTGAATAAAAATACAGTCCTTACATAGATTTTAAAGATATTTTCCTTTTTTTAAGTTCTTGATCATGTATTCCTCCGATTTAGACCTCTAAAAGGATAATTAATGATTACAAACTCACCTTCATGGATTTTAGAAAATGTATCTCTTTTTCTCCCTGATGAAACAAGTTATAATTTGCCTATCCTTGTTTCAAAACCATGTCATATCGAGATCATTATTTCTAGGTGTCTTAATATTTTATCCACATAGGTCTTAATCCTTCACCTTCACACAAGATGAATTTACTTCCAAACTCAATATCTTACAAATATGTTTATATATTGTTTTGAATATGTCTACAAACTACTTACGCTTACTTATATTGATTGTTTAAGGATAAACAATGCTCTATTATGCCACCATTAATTTCTCAACATCCCATAAAGGAATGTGGGTGGGAATTTTATTATTTCCCAAACATGGTAGCAGGTGAGGGGACAACACAAGTAATATTTGGCAAAACTCATTATTTGTATTTGTTATATATTTTTTTTTGGTTTTCATGTATTTGATGACCTCTTTGGTAGGATGTGGAAGAGCCAAACAACGTTGAGAAGGGTGGTAATGTATGCCAAGATGAGGACAAGGATGAGGAAGACATTAACAATCTCGCTAACGATGTTGACGTTGATATGGATTATGAAGATGATGATGATTGGCTTCCACATTCCTCAATTCCGATCCTGAGGAGGATGATACTGAAAACAGTAAGCACACTTTGATATTTTTAAGGATGATTTTGTATTCTAGTTTATTTAATAACATTTGTAAGGATTATAACCACGTGATTCCTTCATTTGATGATAGTTTTTTGGTGAGTACAATATTTTCGACATGGGTATTGGTAAACGAGATACCCACAATTTTTTTTTTTTACCCATGCACCACATTTTATGATGATGGTATCAATCCATTTGGGTCACTAGATAGGCTCAATGCTCATCAGCATAAGATTCATGGAAGACTTCCTATTCCAAGGAGTCCTTCAGGTCATCCAAGTAGTGGGAAAATAAATCCAAGAGGAAGGGCCTACACATTGAAGAAAACATAGCATAGGTCAATAGACTGGCTTGTAAAAAATTAGATTTTTAGCAAGATGCATAGGCTAGAAGTAGCATGGATGGAAAAATAAAATGTCTCAAAAGTTTCTAAACTGAGTAAGAAATCCTTAAAGGCTATCAATCAATAGATGTGTGCATATGATTCACCTCAAAATATTGTCTAGAGAAGGGAATTGTCAATAAAGAGGACAGTATATTGCTAGAAAATGGAGGAAGAAAGTAGGAGGGTGGAAGGAGATAGTATAGGAAACTACAAATATGAGGTGAGATGCAAACTATTGAATTTTTTACATGTCCTTAAATATAAGGTGATTTTTTAATGACTAACTTAATTTTATCCATAGAAGACCTCATTGGAAACTGATATACCTAATCCAAACACCCATTATAGTGAGGATGCCAACCACACATTGAAGGAGTACCTTTCATAGAAAGGGAATAGGGGTTTTCATAGCTGAGAAGAACAGTGTCTTGGATACTCTCACTGTAGAGAATAATGAGTTAAAAAAATACAATTTGTGCACTTAGGGATGAGAAATTGAAACTTGAAAAGAAGTATGTTACCCTACAAACTTCCAATGCCTACACAAAAGCACTCCATGACTGCAGGGGAGACATAGTGAAGGTCCTAAACATTAAGTGCAATGACATTATTGATTTCTATGAAGAAGATTTGAAACACTGGAAGACAGAGTTTGAGAAGCTAAGTGGGTGAGTCCTACGGCTGACTATGGGTTGTTGTGGTGTTTCTGATAGCACACACCATGTTTAGTTGGTTGAAATGAAACCAAAAATATATATTATAATAGGACATGCCATGTTTATATTTTTGGATCATAATAAAGTATATATCATTTTATGAAATCATGTAATATAAAATGTAACACAATTTGCTATACTTCTATGTTTTTTCTTCTATTTTCAATAAAATAAATAAAGTGTGGACTAAATGTTTTTTGTATTTTTGTGTGTTTTCTTCTATTTTCTTATTACTAGCTTGCCTTATTATGGGTTACTTGATTGTTTATTTCTTATAATATGAATAAAAGAGATGTCCTTCATGAATTCTCCTTTACATGCATATAGTTACAGTTACAAAATTAATAAGACATTGTTTTTTTGTGATGTAATAGATCATAATCTCTTATGAAGTTTGATGTTTGTGCTTGAATATATGAAATGTTCCCTATAGTGGATTATGGCATATGTCTCAGATTTGTGAACTTGAAGAGTAGTACTTTGTTGGGAGTTATGAAGCAAGTTTGGTTGTGTATGAGTCTCATAAGACTGTTAAACCTTGTATAAGCCTTAAGCATAGAATAGATAAATACCATGATGCATGAAGCTATTTGTAAGAAAGTACCAACCTAAGAGAATGGGTGCATTGTTCTGGTTTAGTAGTAAAATGTCTTGCATGACTATGGTTGCCTCAAAACTTGTCATGTCTAAAATGAGACTAGGGAGTATTGGGACTGTACAATCTGTTATCAGTCATTTAGATTAATGTATTTAGTGTATAGATGTGCATGAAATGTTAAATTTTCAATGAAAAACACATTTTTATTTACACCAAGCACTTGGTCGATATTCTAATGACATTGGCTGATAGTTTTATTTGAATTATTTTATTTATTACTAAGTATGGTCTCTTTCTTTATTGTTAGAATTTTTCAAATGATTTTCTATGGATTACATAATTAATATATTTAATTTTTTCTTGCTCTCTTCTGAAGCATTCAATATTTATCCGCAAATGTTGTTAAAAAGGAGTTGCAAAAATGTTCATTAATATTTAAATAGTATTCGTGATCCAAAAAATAGTGTTATGCATTTGTTTGCTTCAAATTTTAAAATCAAACATTTAAACAAAATATGAAAGTATGATTCTTATTGATGTTTGCATCCTCTACTTGATGGTGCTGATATGGAACCTGTATTTTTGAGTAAAGGGTGAAATCACTTATTTTTAGAAACATTTGTGATATGAGACAATGGAAGTCCTTCCTCATTTTTTTGTGGATACGAGGTGAAAATGGTCTTTACCTGAGATATGTAAACTAATACTATCTATGAAATTTTTTAATAAATAGTTTTAATTCACCCGTGTTGCACAAATATTTTTAAATATTTTTCATAATTTGAACTGTAACCACCATGATATTGGTGCAGTCAAATGTTGTTCCTTGTCTTATTCACTTATACCCTTCTAGGATCGAAGGAACAATACTACAATCCTACTCAAATTCTAAGAGGGTTCCAATATAATTCTTTGATTGTATAAGCTCTACAAGTCATCAAGACTCCCAAGTTTTTTATTACTTCTCTATCAACATCTCCAAGGTATACTAACAATTAAGAAAGGAAATTTTTGGATCAAATTTTTACTAGATAAACAACCTTCTCTCTTTTTTTAGCTCTCCTTCTATCTTCCTACAATCCTCTGTTTGTGTACAGATGATGATTTCCTTAACATGTAGTAGCTATCAGAAAAAAATAAAAAATTTCAAGCTTCAAATCAATCCTTTAATCCCAAATGAATGATTCTAAACTTCACAATTGGCAATGACTTCATTTAACTGCAATGTCCCTGGTTTTAGTTGACTGTCACGGTTTTCCTAAAGAACTGGTAAGAAAATATTCCTCTAAACTCCATGAATCAATTTATTTTATTTTACAATTGATGTATGGAATGTGTATAAACATTTCTTCTAAATTTAATATTTTTTATCGGTGCAAGTTCAAAATTTCACAAATTTACTTCACGAAATTCTAGTTGCAGGTGTAGTAAAAAAATCACGCACTTACTATTACATTAATACCATTGGGTATGTTATTTTATATATGGATCTTGCGTAATAAAAGTATTCACTAGTGACCCATCCATTAATCTTGTTATCAGTTAAGCAAGGTGTCATTAATATTTGTCTAATTTAGTTGTCACTTGTGTTTATAGTTTATGGGAATCTTTTAGGGTGTCTTGGGTGTCGTAATTTGCTCATTTGTTGTATTTAAGTCTATGTTGGGGCACCCCAGGGTGCCCCAAGCCGTGATTTTAGGCACCCATGTCATCATAATTTGTGGTCTTAATTTATTTGTTTGAGGTCAGTCTTAACAGTTACCCCATGCAATCCCATAGGCCGTAGTCGATAGTTTCGGATCACTAGTGTCAAATTTTGAACAAGAGATCCCTATATAAACATAACATACTCACTAAATTAGGGGAAAACATATTACTATCAAGGGTACCTATCTACTAAGGCAAGGGACTACATTTGGGCATCTTCTACATCTACATCACACAAGCACGTGGGGAAAGGGTTTTATTCTTTCTATTCCATCCACCATTTACATTTTTACATCTAGTTATTGTCCCCTACTACCACATCATTGGCGCTAGGGCATCGTAGGAAAAAAATTACACACACGTATATAGAACTACATTGGGTCTGAAATGTAGTGTACTACTCAGTCATAAGACCACTAGTTTGGCAACTGAGGTCTCTACGACCTATTCATATGCATTTTTTAGGAATTGATGCTTTGAATAGGATTTTACAGGTAGATCTTCATGTGACATCTATAGTGATATAGGAAACATTATTGCAGCACATGTGTGACAGGAATGAAGGTATTACAAAGATATTACAACACTACCAAATTCAAGTTTCAAGATTTTCTGTAGTCTACAGTTCCCAGATTACAGACTAGGGCACCCTGTGGTGCCCCAATATCCTACCAGGTGCCTTAATACAAGAAAACATCTAGCTTCTTCCCTTCCCAAGGCCATTCACTCACATCTTTCCCAATCTACATACTAGCCTGCTACAGTCCAACACACAATGAGGTAAGTTAACTTAAGGTTAGTACCATATCCCTCTCATTTCTATTACTTCAATATATTCAAATACTAAAATAAAATAGTTAGATATAGCACTTCAATATAAAATTTAGTTTCTATTTAGATTAACTTAGAAAATAGTCAAAACCTTTTCCCACATTGCAAGGGTATGCACATAGTTAGTATAAAAAATATGATCCAGCCTAGAATTGTGTAGAATATACCGCACTATGTGATGCTTTTTTAGTAGATTTTCACATACCTGAGTTTGACATGAAGAACATCAACACACTGAAGGACATCAAGCAGGATATGGCAGAGAGTGTTAGGGAGTATGATGTAAGATTCAAAACCCTTTTTTTGAAGATATCTTATGAAATTCACCCGATTCAACATGTTCAGTGGTTCGTTAAAGGTTTTATCACACCTTTCAAAAGGGCACTCTCACAAAAGATTTATATAGACCCACACAAGGCACTTGAGGTAGCTCTACATGATGAGGTAGTTGGGAGCATAGACACTAGAGTTAGCCCATTTTTGGAGGATTAGATTACAGCTATGGAAAAGCAAATGGAGAAATTGTCAGCTAATTTATCCCATGAGATGCGCAATGGTATTTGGTGTATGGACTATGAAGTAAAAGGACATACTAAGGATAGTTTCCCTCATAAATCGGTGTGCACCATGTTGCTAGACTGTGAGATCTATCACTTGGATCATGATTCAAGTAGGTGCCCACTATTGTAATGTGTGATAAGGAAGAATGTTTCCTGTTACTGTAAGATTTGCAATTCTACTACTCATGATATAGATAATTATAGGTTGATTGACCATATTCATGATGCCATTGATACTGGTGTATGAAAGACTAGTGTTAGAAACAATTCCAAGGATAAAGGGGAGAAACATGATCATAGTTATAATGAAGGTCGCTCTGATGGTGGTGGTAGAGGTAGAGGTAGATGCTACTATGGAGGATTTAGAGGATGAGATTGCGGTGGTGGAAGAAGTGATTTCCCCCATGGAAAATGTTATACATGTGGATCCCCTTATCATTATAAGCGTGAATTCCCTCAGAATATTATTTTCTCTTTTCATGGAAAGAACCACATTTATGAAGAATTCCTGGATTTTTATGAAGATCTGAGAAAGAAGCACAAGTACGATAAGGGCACATGAATGATTAGAGTACAGTGTGTTGTGGAAGATTATTGGATGCCAAAGGTAGCACCTAATCCTAAAATGTTACTTTTGTTGGTCACTATTGATGCAGAATCACAGCACCCACAAATGGCCTGAGTTTGAAATGGGGAATTCGGTGTGATTGCACAACATTAGACCATCTCTCAAGTTGTGGGACTTGCAAAACTTGAGATGGACCTCCAGAGAAGGTTGGTTCTTGCTTCCTAATATACTTGCCACAAGCTACTCCAGTGCAAGAAGAGCTAACCTATCCTAATCTAACAATGCAAAGGGGACAGGGAGAGAGAGAAAGGGTGAAAGAGAGAATACACTAAGTGGCTATACACTAGAAAAGTAAGTGGATGATCACAAATCTAACTGCTTGAAGTGGAGAGAGGTGAGCAAAGGAAGGGGTGGAAAAGATGCACCACAAGCCAAATATGAATGTCACACGGAACACCATTTCAAAACCCATTAAGCATAAATCCCAAAACCTACAATAAAAATCAAAGTATGCATAGTATACCCTGCAATGACGAGAGGAAAGAAGAGAAAAAAAAATAAGCAAAGGATGGACAGATGCATCATGAAACAGATTCTACTACTCCAAAAGTTACATTGTACATCATCAGTGGGCAAGGGGTGAAAAAATGCCATTACAGAGCCATGAGAGGAGGCTTAGACTCCACATTATACCCTAAGAAAGAAAGAGAGAGGGGGGAAGGAGAGAAATAATGACCAAATTTTTAGAAAATTCACCTCCTTTACATTATATAGAAGAAAGAGAGAAGGAAGAGAGAGGGAAAATCGAACTCTGCTCCAACCACCCGTGGAAGCACATTGAATCCACCTACCACAATGAAGAGCCTTACTTCAACACCCATGCCCACATCATTGTCCCTTATTGGGAAAGAAAGAGGACAATTATTCATCATGGCGGCAAGTGGGAGACTTGACAGCCCCCAAATTTAGTGATCCGAAACATTAATGGAGGTAGGTGAGAAGCCGGCACCGAGATCTTTCAAAAAATTCCTCTAACACCCAAATCTGAGTTTCTAGTCAAAATATATGGCTATCTGAAGATCAGGGTCAGGCGTTTAACTCAGACACATAATATTTAAAATATTCGGTCCATATAGGGTCCACGTGGCAGCCCCGCACATCTTGAAGATTTAGCCGTCGCCTCTCGCTCTTAAAAATACGCTGGATTGACACATGACAGCTTATGTAGGCTCCTTTTTTTCCTTTGTATTATGTTTGGGTCTCTCTTGTTGGTAGAGACAATGTGCCTGACCTAAGACACGTGGAGGCTTGGCCCTTGATTGAAAACTACCCCCTGGTTCTTCTTTTAAAGTTACGTGGACGAGACACATGGAGTCCTCCGCGGGATCTTGGAATTTTCAATGGTCAACCTACCTTTTCAAACTCTGACCATGTGGTAGGTTAGTGCTCTTTTAGTGACTACCTTTTGGGCCGTGCCTTAGAAATTACGCTAATGAGACACGTGGTGATTTGGCGCATGTTTGGGGATCGCCTCTGGATTCACCTCTTAAAAGTGCGCCAAAGAGACACGTGGCTCCTTCCAATGACCTGTTCCTTTATTTATATTTTGGCTAAGTCCCTTTTACTTGGTGGGTCATATATCTGACCCTGGACACCTAGAGGCTTAGCATGCATTTGGGAACCCGCTCTAAATTTTACTTTTGAAGTTACGTCGTGATGACACTTGGCCCCTTCCACTGGCTTTCCTCTGCCTAGAATTTTTAATGACCGCCTCTGCCTTTTTGGGATCTAAACATGTGGAGGGCTAGCACTTGTTTGAGTCTTTGCTTTGTGTCACACCTTTGAATTTGTGCTGATGCGACATGTGGCGCCATCCACTGGTTCTCTATTCTTAGCTGATTCAAGCTAATGCCTTTCTCGGACCCTTTTTTTGACTTTGTTGGACCCTAGACACATGGAATCCTTGCGCTAGTTTGGGAACCCACTCTTTGGAACCAACCTTGGTGTTGCGTAGATGAGACATGTGGAGGCTTCCACTGACACTCTTATACTTAGTTCTTTTAAACGGTCTGCTTTGTCCCCCTTTTGGATCTCGGACACGTCGAAGCTTCGTGCTCATTTTGAAACTTGCTCCAGATTTTACCTTTGAAATTGTGCCAAGTCAACATGTGGTACCCTCCACTATATTTTCCCCATTTGACTTTTCAATTGTCGACTCTGTCCCTTTTTAGACCTGGGACACGTGGAAGCTTGACACTTGTTTGAGGTCTTTGTTTGAGATTATATCCATGGAGTTGTGCTGATGAGACATGTGGTACCCTCCACGGGTCTGTGACTTCTCAACGGTCAATGACACCCCATGGACTCATAGGACCACACTTGAAAATTTCACCATTTTGTGAAAAGTGAAAAATTTTCAAAGTCCCCCACACACCCGTCGGCCTACATTCACACTTGGGAAAAATATCTTCTGCGGCCCCGCAGACCCGCTTTTACACTTGGGAAAAAATTCCTCTATGGCCCCGCAGACCCACTTTTACACTTGGGAAAAAATTCCTCTGCGGCCCCATAGACCCACTTTTACACTTAGGAATAAATTCCTCCGCAGCCCCGCAGACCCGCTTTTCCTAAAAGTCACTCCTAGGCTCATCGGCATGCATTTTCCACTTCGGACAAAAAGACATCTTCGGGCCCGCCGGCCCACTTTTTTCCACTTGTGCCTTTTGTGAAAAGTGTAAAATTTATAAATTATCTCCCACCGCCCTATCGGTCCATAATTTCCATGGGCAAAAAATCTTCCCTAGGCCCGCCGGTGCGCTTTTGGCAAAAAATCCTTCCAAGACCTGTCAGCCCATAACTTGTGAAATATGAGAAGTTAGAAGGGCTTCTTTATATCTCTGGAAAGGGGAATAAATTTCCTATTTGATGGAAATGTTTATAGGGGGCCTTAAGTGTTTAAAATATGTAAAAAAATCAGATTGAAGCAAAAAGGGGGAAAATGGTGTTAATTGACCCAAAAGGTGAGCTTATTTTGGTCAAAAATTTGGGGACTGATGGGGATCACCTTCCTGCTAGGTGAAATGATCAGTGGCCTTAAAGCATCCATTGGGCATGAGTTCTGACTGTTAAACACAAATCTAATCTGATCTTTGAAAATCTAATCCCTGAGCAACTTGGAATGTCACTGGAACTAGAGCTGACCTCACCAAATGTTACTTCCAATGCACTATGCACAAGCAACAAAACACCACAACACTATATACAAAACTAGAAATCATACATGCTCCAAGTGGAACATGTAGAGTGTGCACAAGTACTTCTTCTACTAAAAACAAACCTAAACCTACTCTTACACTAACCAGAGAGAAAGGGGACTCAAACAAATCCTGTAGCTGGCAGGGAGAAGTAGCTCCCCTTTCTCAAAAGGGGCAGCCATGTAAATGATTTAACACTAAATATGGCTACTTGTATGAGTGAAAAAATGACCATAAGCTGGTCCTCCACCCAAATCATCAAGGTGTCAGTTGGAAACAATACTAATGCCTCTTTTAGTTGCTCTTCATTTGGGTTGAAGAGGCATTACAGCTGATCCTTGGTACTTTAGATCTCATCCTCATGCCTTGAAGTGGGCATGACTGGTTTTGAATTCTCCCTTAGCTCCAATGAAACCAAGTACCTGATTGGGCATAGTCTAATTTGATGGATGTGCCCCTTCCTTTGAATTTCAACTCCAAGAATGGATTCTTCTTGCTGAACTTCCTAGGTGTATGGTGTGAGAGAGATGATTACATCCTCTTGCTCCTTCCCTTCCTTCTCCTGTGAAAAACATGGAAGATTCATATCTTCCAACCTTGGTTCTAGAGAGTTGTCATGAGGTTTAGGCTATTGTCTTTGAATGCTCTCCTTCATGACACCAGGCTCATGTGCTTGGAAGGTGTGTTGAGTTGTGGAGCTCAATTCCTTCAGTTTGGCATGGAATGGAAACTTGCTAGAAAATACAGTAACCATCATCGGTTAGGGGGGAACTATCATCGGTCACCCAGGACCGGCATTGGTCAGGTAAGTAAGGAACTAGCAACAGTTAGGTCTAACTGGCATCTGTTACCTGTGCGAGGATGTTTTTATTAACTCTCAGGAATTAGATCTATTTTTAACATTAAAGTATTTCTATTGATTGTAATTGCATGGCTAAGTTCCCTAAGTCTATAAATGACTATATAAGCATTAATTTAGGGTTTAGAAGTAAGAAAGAAGATGATTAACAAGAATTAGAAAGAACTTGCAAAAATTTTGGTGAGAGAGAGAATTCTTGGTGATGAAGCAAAAACTTGAGGGAAATAAAGTATTGAACATCTCAGAGGTGTGGAAGATTGTAAATCTTCATTGTATATCTTGTTAAAGATTTAGATAATAGATTGGATTGTTTCTTAGTGGACGTAGCCCACATTGGGTGAACCATGTTAAATCTAGTGTTGATTTATGTCTGTTCTTTTATATATTTCTTCTGGTAGAATATCCACTTTTATTTACATGTTTGCTTAGATCTGATATATTAGCTGTACAACCGGTGTGATAACCCCAACAACTGGTATCAGAGCTTTGTTTGATGGTTTTTTTTGTTGATAGATTTACTCATAGAAGGTTTTTTGATTGAGTGGGAGCTACAACAATGACAGAAGAAAGAAAATACAAGGTAGAGAAATTTGACTACTAAAATTATCAATTATGGAAGATGCAAATTTAGGATTATATTTATCAAAGAGATTTGTATTTACCGTTGGATGATAATTCTAGACCTATGAAGATGACTGATGAAGAATGGAATATTCTTGACGGAAAGGCTTTGGGATTTATAAGGTCGAGCATGGTAGTATCCATGACTTCTAATATTATAGAAGCAACTTCCACGATAGACTTAATGAAATCTCTTGCTAATTTATATGAAAACCCTAGTGCTTCAAATAAATTTTATTTGATGAAGAAACTATTTAGTTCTAAGATGCATGAAGGTGGATTTGTATCTACTCATTTGAATGATTTCTGATCTATTTTAAATCAATTAAAATTCGTCACTATACCATTTGATGATGAAGTACAAGCACTTTTATTCTTATGTTCTTTGCCTGATAGTTGGGATAACTTGGTAATGGTTATTAGTAGTACAACATCTGCTAATAATATTTTGAAGTTTGATGATGTTGTCAATATAATATTGAATGAAGAAATTCACAAGAAGAGTACAGAGGAATCATCATCTAGAAATGCTTTGCATGTAGAAAGATGGGGCAGGCAGAAGGAGAGATCCAAGAGTAAGAGTAATCAGAAATCAAAGTCAAGGGACAACATATCTAAATCCAGAAGTAAGGTAATTACTTGTTGGAAATGTGGAAAGAAATGACATGCAAAGAAATATTGTTGGTCAAAGGATAAAGAGAACCAACAAACAGACAAAGGTAAATAATTAAATCTTGTTGCATCAGAGGTAATGCAAGATGCTCTTATTCTTTCTTTAGATAGTAGAATTGAATCATGGGTTTTAGATCCAGGAGCTTCTTTCCATGCAACCCCTAATAAGGGTTATTTTAGAAATTATGTCCAAGGAAATTTTGGGCATGTTTATTTGGGTGATGATGAACCTTGTAGTATAACTGGTAAAGGGGAAGTTCATCTAAAATTATAGAATGGAAATACATGGGTATTAAAATATGTGAGGCATGTGCCAAGCCTCAAGAGGAATCTTATTTTTGCAGGGCAACTAGGTGAATCTAGTTGCATGGTTACTTTTACAGGAGTCTCTTAGAAAGTCACCAAGGGTGCTTTTTTTGTAGCAAGAGGTAAGAAGGTAGGAATGCTATATTTATCTACCTATATTACTGATTCCTTTTCTGAATTATCTACTTCAGATTCAGATGTGTGCATGTGGCATAACCGGTTGGCTCATATGATTCAAAAAGGAATGCATATCTTAAAGGCTAAGGGTAAGCTATCAGATTTGAAAGATTTAGATCACGATTTTTGTGAGCAATGTATTTTTGGAAAGAAAAAGAGATTGAGATTTCTTAAAGTTGGGGAAACTAAGAAGGAGAAAAAGTTAGAGCGTGTACACTCAAATGTGTGGGGACCAGCTTAGGTAGCTTCTCATGGAGGATCTTAGTATTATGTTACTTTCGTTGATGATGCTACAGGAAAGGTATGGGTTTATTGTATTAAACATAAATCTGATGTTTTGAGACTTTTAAAAGATAGAAATCCCTTGTTGAGAATGAATCAAATTCTAATTTAAAGTGCCTTAGATCTGAAAATGGTGGTGAATATTGTAGTAA
Organism: Taxus chinensis; assembly: GCA_019776745.2. Classification (NCBI taxonomy): domain Eukaryota; kingdom Viridiplantae; phylum Streptophyta; class Pinopsida; order Cupressales; family Taxaceae; genus Taxus; species Taxus chinensis. The sequence goes on along the minus strand of CM034155.1, from coordinate 328,806,229 downwards.
GGCTTTCAATGAATAGGATACATCGAGAGAGAACGGTTCCAAGAACACCATAGGAGAATGGTGTTACAAAAAGAATGAACAAGAAAATCATGGAATGTGCTAGAAGTATCAGGATACATTCTAGATTGCCCTTGTAGTTTTGGGCAGAAGTAGTTGATATAATGGTTTATTTAATTAATTGTGGACCTTCAAGTTCACTAGATGGAGGAATACCAAAGGAAGCTTGGACCAGAAAAGAGGTAGATCTTTATTTTCTTAAATTTTTTGGTTCATAAGCTTTTGTGCATGTTGATAAGGAAAATAGAAAGAAGTTGGATGCAAAATACAAGAGGTGTACTTTCATTGGTTATGGATTTGGTGATTTTGGTTTCCATTTTTGGGATTTAGAGAATTCTAAAATTATTAGGAGTCGTGATGTTGAATAGATTGAAAACAAAATGTACAAGGATCAAATTTTGGTACCCAACTATGAACTGATTGAGAAGTTTTTGAATGAAAATGAACTCTTGGATTTAAAAGAATTACTGACAGGGTTACACAGTAACCAGTGTCAGTTGACCCCTAACCGGCACCGAACACACGAACTGGTATCAGTTACAGGGGATCCAAACTGGCATCGGTTAGCAGAACTAGCGTCGGTTAGAGGTGAATGGCATCAGTCACTGTCATATTTGGATAGGAATGTCCAGGAGGTCCAGATTGAGCCTTTGGTACCCCAAACTCCTATGAGAAGGTCACAAAGAGTAAGTAAACTTCTAGAAAGATTTACACCTTTTCTATTTTATTTATTATTGACTAATAATAGTGAACCAAAGAGCTTTTAAGAAGCAATGCAGGATAAGACTCACATTCAGTGGGAGCGTGGAATGGATGAGGAGATGGATTCCTTGAAATAGAACTAGACTTGGTATTTGGTTAAGTTTCTAGCATGTAAGAGAACATTGCAGAACAAGTGGGTTTATAGGATCAAGGAAGAAGAGTGTGGACAGAAAAGGTATAAGGAAAGGCTTGTAGTAAAGGGATTTTCATAGAAAGTAGGTATTGACATTGGTGAAATATTTTCTCTTGTTGTTAAGATTACTTTTATTCGTACTGTATTGAGTTTAGTTGCAATAGAAGATTTACATTTAGAGAAACTTGATGTGAAGACAAATTTCCTTCATGGTGATTTAGATGAAGAGATTTATATGCAGTAACCGCTTGGGTATGAAGTCAGGGTAAGGAGAAACTAGTGTGCAGGTTGAAAAAGAGCCTATATGGGCTCAAGAAAGCTCCAAGAAAATGGTACATTAGGTTTGATAGTTTTATGCATGAGCATGGTTACTTGATATGTAATTTTGACCATTGTGTTTATTTCAAGAAGCTTGAAAATGGGAGCTATATTATTTTGTTACTATATGTGGATGATATGCTTATTGCAGGATCTAGTATGTAGCACATTGGTGAGCTTAAGAGAAAGCTAGCTCACACATTTGATATGAAGGATTTAGGAGCTGGAAAAAGAATCCTTGGCATGAAAATACATAGAGACAGGAAAAACAAGAAAGTATATTTGTCTCAGGAGGATTATATCTACAAGGTGTTAAAAAGGTTCAACATGCAAAATGCAAAACCTGTTAGCACATCTATGGCCAGAAACTTAAAATTGAGAAAAGATTAGTGTCTATCATCACATGACGAGGTCAAATACATGACATGAGCGCCATATACTTTAGTAGTTGTAAGTATCATGTTTTATATGGTTTATACCAGACCATACATTGCACAGGCAGTAGGAGTTGTGAGTAGATATATGGCTAATATAGGTAAAGAGCATTGGAAAGTAGTCCAATGGATACTAAGGTATTTGAAAGGGACATCTAACATGTAGTTATGCTATGGAGGTTTGGATATTTCATTACATGGCTATGTTGATTCATATATGGCTCAAGATCTGGATGGTAGGAGGAGCGCTACTGGATATATTTTCATAGTAGGTGGGATGACAGTTAGCTAGATTTCAAGATTGCAGAAAGTTGTGGCTTTATCTACTACAAAGGCAGAGTATGTTGCAACTACAGAGGCTAGCAAGGAGATGATATGGATGAGTAGGTTCATGGAAGATTTAGGAAAGAAGCAAGGTGATTGTAAACTATTTTGTGACAGTCATAGTGCAATTCATTTGTTAAAGAACTCAACGTTTCATTTGAGAGAAAAACACATTCAGTTGAGGTATCACTTCATACGGCAAGTATTGGAGGATAGAAATTTGAATATGAAAAAGATTCATAGGAGGAAGAACCCTGCGAATATGCTAACGAAGCCATTAACAAATGAGAAGTTGGATCTACACTCCACTTCTATTGGTCTTCGAGTTTGAGACTTGAAGAGGAAGAAGCAAAGCTAAGGAAGAATCTAAGAATGACACTGTACAAGTATGGCATAGTAATTAATCTCCAAGTGGGAGATTTTTGAGTTGTGGAGCTTAATTCCTTCAATTTAGCATGTAATGGAAACTTGCTGGAAAATACAATAACCATCATCAGTTAGGGGGGAACTAGCATCGGTCAGGTATGAGCGTCATCAGTTAGGCAAGTAAGGAACCAGCATTGGTTAGTTCTAACCAACGTTAGTTACCTATGCGAGGATTTTTTTATTAACTCTCAGGAATTATATCTATTTTTAACATTAAAGTATTTATATTGATTGTAATTGCATGGCTAAGTGCCCTAACTCTATATATGAATATATAAGCATAAAAGATAGGGTTTAGAATTAAGAAAGAAGATGATTAATAAGAATTAGAAAGAACTTGCAAAAAGGTCGGTGAGAGAGAGAATTCTTGGTGATGAAGAAAAATCTTGAGGGAAAGAAAATACTAAACATCTGAGAGGTGTGGAAGATTGTAAATCTTCATTGCATATCTTATCAAATCTTTGGATAATAGATTGGCTTGTTTCTTGGTGGATGTAGCCCACACTAGGTGAACCACGTTAAATCTGGTGTTGATTTATGTCTCTTGTTTTGTATATTTCTTCTGGTAGAATATCCACTTTTATTTACATGTATGCTTAGATCTGATATATTGTTTATATAACCGGTGTGCTAACCTCAATAAGGTGGATTATGGAGGAACAAATGATGTTATCTCCTCAGGCTCCTCTCTATCAAAGGAATCTTCCAAGTTAGACAGATAATCTGCCTCCTTGTTGTCCTGTGGCATGTGCTCGACCTCCTCTATGATGTCCTCTTGATCTATAACTTTCTCACCATGGTTCCCCTCTTCTTCAAACATGGATTTTGAAATCTCAAACTCTTCTTAGACATTAGAGCTTGAGGGGGATGATGTAGTAGGAAGCACTGAAGGTTCTTTTGTGTCCTTCTCTGCACTTGGATCCTCTAAACTTGTATGGTCCTCCTCTAGAACCAGAATGCACTCCTCCTCTCTTGGATTTGGAGTAGCTCCTTCTTCCCTCATTTTTGCTATAACTGAAGCTTCCACCACTTGTGGGTTGACCCCAGCCTCCTCCATAGGCTTAACCAACAAGGGTATCTTTGTAAACTCAAATCTAGCAACCCAACTCTTCATATTTTCTATCATTTCTTCGCTGTTGGGTTCCTCTTCTTATTTCTCTCCTTGAATGGTTTTTGAAGTCTCTCCATGACATGGAATTGGGAGAGTAGGAGGAGTGGTGGGTGGGGTATCTACTAGTTATTTCCTTGTTTGTGGTGGAGGGGAAGGCATTGCTTTTGGCTCCTGTGGAGGGGACTTAGATTTGTAAGGGAAAAGGGAAGAAGAATCAAGATGAGATGGAAGACTAGAAGATGGGGAAGGGAAATCGACACTTGGGGCAGCAAGTGAGGGGCTTGAATCTTGATCATGCTCAAATGATGGAGTTTGAGAAAGTGAAAATGAAGGACAAGGAGCTGGTGACTGACTTACCCATTAACAAGGTTGTCTTGCACTTTTCTTGTATGCCTCAATATCCTTAATCCACTATGCAAGTTGAGCTAGCACTTCAACCATGAATTCAAGCTTCTCCTGAGGGCTGTAATGTCTTGGCATAGGGCTAGCCCATGGACAAGGTGCCCTATAGTCAATTTTGAACACTTTCATGTCAGTTGTGGCCCTTGATTGCACCATGTGTGCCTCCATTCCTTCAATCTTTTCCATCAGATCAGCATTTTCCATGTAGTTGTCACAATTATATGCATCCCCTTGTTCTTTATAAGATCCATGGCCAAACTAGTTTTGACCCTGCTCATATGCGTAAGCATAATGGTTCTAGATTTGATCATAATGCTGATCTGGAGGAGTTGGGAAATACATTGGAGGCAGACTGCATCGTGGTTACTGCAAGCGTGATTTCCATAAGGGGAATGAAGTCATCATTGCACAACTTCATGGAATGGAAGAAAATGGGAGAAATGGAAAGAAAAGTGGGTAGAAATGGATGGGAGAAGGTCTCCAACTTTAGAGATGGGTTGTTGACCAGATGGAGTTGTAAGATGTGCTTTGAATGTGCCTCTAAAGGTTGAATATCACCAAGAACACATCAACTTGATAAAATTAAGTGAAGACCTCTTGGTCCCACTAGGCGTGCCAAAACTGTTGAGTCGCACGGTGGCTTAAGATTTGTTGTTGACAATGAGACACCTTGGAAAGATGAGAAAATTCTAACCTCTGTGTCCCACCGGGCATGCCAAAACTGTTGAGTTGCACGGTGGCTTAAGATTTGTTGTTGATAATGAGACACCTTGGAAAGATGAGAAAAAATCTAACCTCAGTGTCCCACCGGGCGTGCCAAAATTGTTGATGCACATGGTGGCCTAAGATTTGTTGTTGATAATGAGACACCTTGGAAAGATGAGAAAAATCTAACCTCAGTTTCCCACTGGGCGTGCCAAAACTATTGAATTGTATGGTGGCTTAAGATTTGTTGTTGATAATGAGGCACCTTAGAAAGATGAGAAAAATCTAACCTGTGTCCCACCGGGCGTGCCAAAACTATTGATGCAGAATCACAGCACCCTCGAATGGCCTGAGTTTGAAATGGGGCATTCAGTGTGATTGCACAACATTAGACCATCTCGCAAGCTGTGGAACTTTCAAAACTTGAGATGGACCTCCAGAGAAGGCTTGTTCCTACTTCCTAATCTACCTTCCACAAGCTGCTCCAGTGCAGGTAGAGCTAACCTATCCTAATCTAACCATGCCAAGGGGATAGGAAGAGAGAGAAAGGGTGAAAGAGAGACTACACTAAGCGGTGATACACCATACAAGGAAGTGGCTGATCACAAAATCCAACTACCTAAAGTGGAGAGAGGTGATCAGAGGAAGGGGTTGTCAAGATGCACCACAAACCAAAGATGAATGTCACACGAAACACCACTTCAAGACCCATTAAGCACAACTCCTAGAACCTACAATAAACATCAGAGTATACATAGTATACCCTACAATGAAGAGAGGCAAGAAGAGACAAAAAAAATATGCAAATGATGGACAGATGCATCATGAAACAGATTCTACTGCTCCAAAATTTACACTGTACATCATCAGTGGGAAAGGGGAAAGAAAATGCCATTACAGAGCCATGAGAGGAGGCTTAGACTCTACATTCTACCCTAAGTAAGAAAGAGAGAGGGGGGAAGGAGAGAAACAATGACCAACCTTTTAGAAAATGCCCCTCCTTTACAATATATAGTATAAAGAGAGAAGGAAGAGAGAGGAAAATTCGAACTCTGCTCCAACCACCCCTGGAAACACATTTAATCCACCTACCAAAATGAATAACTTTACTGCAACACCCATGCCCTCGTCATTTTCCCTTATTGGGAAAGAAAGAGGTGCACTCTTCATCATGGTGGTAGGTGGAAGACTTGACAGTCTCCAAAATTAGCGGGTCGAAACATTAATGGAGGCAGGTGAGAAGACGGCATCGAGATCTTTCTAAAAATTCCTCTCCCGCCCAAATCTGAGTTTCAAGTCAAAATATATGGTTTTCTGAAGATCAAGGTTAGTATTTAAAAGATTCAATCCATAGAAGGTCCACGTGGTAGCCTTGCGCATATTGAAGATTTAGCCCCCTCCTCTCACTCTTAAAACTACGTCGGATTGACATGTGGTGGCTTCCGTGGGCTCCTTCGTTTCCTTTGAATTCTTCCTAGGTCTCTCTTATTGGTGGAGACATTGTGCCTGACCTAAGACATGTGGAGGCTTGACCCTTATTTGAAAACTACCCCCAGGTTCTACTTTTAAAGTTTTGCGGATGAGACATGTGGAGGCCTTTGCGGGATCTTGGACTTTTCAATGGTCGACCTACCTTTTCAGACTCTGACCATGTGGCAGGTTGGCACTCGTTTGGGGACTGCCTTTTGAGCCACACCTTAGAAATTACACTGATGAGACATGTGGTTAGTTGGGACATGTTTTGGGACTGCCTCTAGATTCTCCTCTTAAAAGTGCGCTGAAGAGACACGTGGCTCCTTTCGCTGGCCTGTTCCTTTCTTTTTATTTTGGCTAAGTCCCTTTTTCTTGGCAGGGCCATATATCTAACCCTGGATACGTGGAGGCTCAACGTGCATTTGGGAACCCACTCCAAATTTAACTTTTGAAGTTGCACCATGCTGAAACTTGGCCCCTTCTACTAGCTTTCCTCTTCTTAGAAATTTCAATGACCGCCTCTGCCTTTTTGGGCTCTGGACACATGGAGGGCCAACGCTTGTTTAAGTTTCTACTTTGGGTCGCGCCTTTGAATTTTCACTGATGCGACACATGGCACCATCCATTAGTTCTCTATACTTAGCTGATTCAAGTTGATTTCTTTCTCGGAACCTTTTTTAACTCTATTGAACCCTAGACATGCGGAAGCCTCGCGCTCGTTTGGGAACCCGCTCTTTGGACCCAACCTTGGTGTTGTGCCGATGAGACATGTGGAGGCTTCCGCCGACACTCTTATACTTAGTCATTTTAAATGGTCGGCTCTAAACCCCCTTTTGGATCTGGGACATGTGGAAGCCTTGTGCTCATTTGGAAACTTGCTCTGGATTTTACCTTTGAAGTTGCGTCGAGTCGACACGTGGTACCCTCCGTTGGCTTTACCCCATTTTTAATTTTCAACTGTCGACTTTGTCCCTTTTTGGACCTGGGAAATGTGAAATCTTAATGGTTGTTTGGGGTCTCCATTTGAGATTCTATCCTTTGAGTTACACTGATGATACATGTGGCACCCTTCACGGGTCTGTGACTTTCCAACGGCCAATGAGACCCCATGGGCTCGCAGGTCTGCACTTGAAAACTGCACCATTTTGTAAAACGTGAAAAAATTTCAAAGTCCCCTACGGCCCGCAAACCCACTTTTAAGCTTGGGAAAAAATTCCTTCATGGCCCCGCAAACACTCTTTTACACTTGGGAAAAAATTCCTCCGCGGCCCCACTGACTCGCTTTTACACGTGGGAAAAAATTCCTCTGTAGCCCTACAGACCCGCTTTTCCCAAAAGTCATTCCTAGGCCCGTCGGCCCGCATTTTCCACTTGGGTAAAAAATAAATCTCTGGGTGGGCCCATCGGCCTACTTTTTTCCACTTGTGCCTTTTGCAAAAAGTGTAAAAGTTCCAAAGTATCTCCCGTTGCCCCACCGGTCCGCAATTTCCATGGGCAAAAAATCTTCCCTATGCCCGTCGGCCCGTAACTTGCGAAATATGAGGAGTTAGAAGGAATTATTTATATCTTTGGAAAAGGGAAGAAATTTCCTATCTGATGGAAATGTTTTCAGTGGGCCTTAATTTCTTAAAATATGTAAAAATTCAGATATAATCACAAAAGGGGAAAAATTGTGTTAGTTGACCCAAAATAGGTGCGAGCTTATTTTGGTCAACAGTCACTACACGCATTGAGACTGTGCACACCATGGAAGTTCCAAAGTAGAAGTATCTTATTACAAAAGAGGAGGTATTACATGAAAATTATATAGACCCTACTTATTAGAAGGAATTTTATCAAAAAACCATAGAAGTTATTATAAATTTACAGGGTGAGATACAATACTTGAAAGAACAGTCACAGAAGCTGGAGCAGGAAAAATAAGTTAAGCTTCCCCAGAAGGATGTTGACAATTTAAAGGAGGTTTGTAAGATCTTGTGACAAGAAAACATCATTCCTTTATTTGGGGAATGGTTAAGGGGGAAGATTTTTTGCATTGGAGTTGAGCACAAGAGAAATATTTGACATGTTAACCTACCTCCTCATAATCTTGATTATGACAAAGAGATCACTCTGGATGCAGTTGTTAACGAATGGTTGTTGAGTAACATCTTGATTAATATAGGTGCAAAAGTGAATGTGCTCACTTTGGATGTGTGGAATCATATGGGGAGGCCACCATTATAGTCATCTTCAAATGTTTTGTTTATGGAAAATAGGAGTAAAGCCACGCCCATTAGAGTCTGTAAGGATGTTACTATTACTATCCAAGGGGCCAAGTTTACTTGGGACTTTAAGGTCTTGGCACTTACAGAGGTAGACCGTTTTCTACAATTTTTTGGGCACCCTTGGTGTTATGCGAATAATGTATATATGCATTTTAATAAAGGATATATTAGTTTTGAGAATAAGGAAGAGTGTGTCATTATTCATTTGAAAGATGGGAAAGTTGCACCTTATGTAGAACCTTTGAGTGAAGAGAATTTGAAAAAAAATTATGTGTGCACCATTAGAGATCGTAAAGTACTTGAGCCATCAAAGGAAGGAGTCATTTAATGGGATGATGCATAATCTATGAGTGATACAACAAGTGTTTTTATGACAATTGGGCGCATGGGACTTATGACATGATTGGGCATGAGCTGAAGAGTGCAGTTACGTGCATAAGTAGGCCGCACTATGTTAGGTAGTTGGGTAGTAAACATGTACCAAGATACACTAGAGAAGGAAATCCTAAAGTATTTTTGTGCACTATTAAATCCCAATGGACAAATCAAGTGGAAAGAAGGAATATGCTAGTGTATACCTTGCATGGAACAACAACACACTGGTGGATGGTACATAGAGATGGTATTTTTGAGTGACAAGAAGTGAGAATCACTTTCTCTTCTAGATTTCTTCAAAGAAATGCGCCTACCAAGACATGTGAATTTCATTGGAAGGATTCTACTTCACATCACGTTCAGTAGTTTGAGAGAATCTGGATTGAGGGGCAGGAGGCCTTACCACTGTCACCATGGGTGCACAAGTTCTACTTTACCTTGTAATGTTGCGCATGCATATGGTATGTTTACGTAAATTTGAATAGAGAAATAGGGAATTGGAAGGAATTGACAACGAGTATGATTCAAATGTTTGACTATTTTTCTAATAAACCTCTATTGAATGAGGCATTATAGGTAATGAACTACTTGAAAATAGGAGATAGTGCAAACGCTGAAGAGATTATCAAAGAGTTAATAGGTGAGTCAGATCTAGAGGAACACTTTGAATAAAAAGATACAGATGAAGAAAAACTTGGGTCCGCCTACCTAGAAAAAGAAAAAAGTAAGATGGTTAACATGATTAATGATGAAGAAGTGGAGAATCTGGATGTTGATCATACAAAGGGCACACGCGAGGTCTTAGATAGTACAGATGAGAAATTGTGTGCATACCATGAGCCTATGAAAAAAATAAGGTCAACATTGGGATATATGTTGAACCTAAGGAGGCCATCATTGGAGATTACTGGTCTAACTCATATGTTTCAAAGATAATTGAGATACTCCATGACTTCCATGAATTATTTCCTAGAGGCTATCATGAGTTAAAAGGGGTACATCACTCATTAGGAGAGATTAGGATCAAGTTAAAGAAAGTTATGTGCCCGGTTAGGAAAAGGCCTTACAAAACCTATCCTAATCTGTGTTTCAAGGTAAAGGAAGAAAATGATAAGATTTTGAAATATGGAATTATTGTGCCCATCGAGGAGTCATAATGGGTTAGCCCTATGGTGATACGTATACAAAAATATAAAAGAATAAGAATTTGTGTGGATTATAGGGAGTTGAATGTTGCATGTGTAATAGATCCCTTTCCCACACCTTTTACTGAAGAGGTTTTGGAAGGCATTGTAGGGCACGAGATATACTCCTTCAATGATGGATATTTTGGATATCGTCAGGAGAGGATTGCTAAAGAGGATCAAGAGAAGACAACTTTCAACACTTAATGGGGAATTTTTGCATACAAAATTATCCCTTTTGGATTGAAGAATGTGCGTGCAGTATTTTCATGCATTGTGGTTCAAGCATTCCAAGACTTTATTCATAAGTTTTTGTAGGTTTATCTAGATGATTGGACAATTTATGGGCTACTAAAATATCATTGTGATGATTTAAGACTTATGTTTGAGAGGTGTTGGTAGTTGAGAATCTCCTTAAACATTAAGAAGTGTATTTTTGCTACACCCTTTGGGAATTTATTGGGGCATATTATTTGTAAAGAAGGATTTTTGGTAGATCCTGCTAAGGTTGTTGTTATTTTTTTATTAGAGGAACCTAATAACCAAAGCGAGGTGTGTGGGTTATTTGGGCACATAGGTTATTAAATAAATTTTATCAAAGGTTATGCTAGGGTCATCGTGCCCTTGGAGGAATTATTCAAGAGTAAAGGAAAGTTCCATTGGGGTGAAATGCAATAGCGCATGTTTGAAACATTGAAGCAAATAATTACTACAATGCCTATTTTGTGCTTTCCTTTATGGACCAAACCTTTTCATTTACATGTGGATTCCTCTAGCATGGCCATTGGCATGGTATTATCCCATCTTGGAGAAGGTATTGTTGATCATCCTATATGTTTTGCAAGCACTAAGTTGACACATGCAGTCTTATTATTTCACCAATAACCCATGGTGCATTGGCACATCATTCAACTAGAACTAAGCACTCACCTAAAGTGCGCAAGGGTACCAGGTCCCTCCTTTATGGTAGTTTTTTCAGGAGTGTTAGCATGCATGATGGTTGAGCTCCATGACCAAGATCTAATACATCCCATAATAGTAACAGATAAATCCTATCTAGGTATTGTTATCTTGTAAAATTGACAAGGGTAATTTTTTGGGTAACCATACCAAAATTTTGTTCTGGTTCCTCGTTAGGGTCCCTCAGCATTCGGAATGGTGTAATATCCCTTTCCGGGAAATCTAGTTTTTTGAACTTAGTCATTTTGGTCCTTTTTTGGCCAGGCACAGATTTTGTTCATGTAACACAGGATGAATTTTTGCCCCCTTATATTCCTTTGGCGCACCCTTTGGAGTGTTAACACAACAATTATTGCACCTTCCCATTTTGCACCTTTCTTACCTGTGCCAAGGCGCATGCACCGACCTGTTGACACTAAAAATGTTACACCCTTAATCAGTGCGCCAAGGCGCACAAAACCCCATGTTGACAGTCATGAATTCATGTAAAGGGCATAGGTAATCTCTTGTTAACAGATGCATAACAGTGCCAAAGGGCACAAATATTTTCCTGTCGACATGTGTTTTGGTGTGCCCTTTGAAAAATTTGGCGGCACATTTATTATGCCTTCTGCTATATATAGGTGCATCCACCCTATCATTTTCATGATTAAAAAACACATGAAAAATTTATTCCTCTACACCTATTAGCGCTCCTGTCATCCTCGTGTCACGTTTGTGGACCCCCCTTCATTTCTCTCATTCTATATATTTTGGGTAAGTGGTCCTTGCTTTTCTTATGGTTTTGTTTTGTTCTTGTTGTCTATGGGGTTGTTTTAAAAACAAAAAGGAATGAATCTAATAAAACAATATGCCCCTCCAGCCCATTTTACAATCTTCCCTCCTCCCAAACTAGTTTTACGCTCCTTCCAGATCTGCTGGCCTGGAGGGCTTTGTCACCGAAATGAACCCAAGATCCTCTTTGCTCTGTTCAACCCACTATCAAAATCCATGTTGAAAGAGGCCTAAAAACCACAAACCAATCAAAAAGAAAGAATACCTAAAAGTTATCATTCCTGGGCTGCGGTTTTCCTTTGGTGCAATTGCCATCCTTGTTGCAAAAAAACACAATCATGCCAAGAGGGCGCATTTTCCCTGCCTGCAACACGCATCCTTCCTGTGCCATATAAAACTAAGATTCCTTACACGGGCGCAGGTGTAATCCCTCTTACACCAACAAATGGTGTCATGCAAGCTCTTCCTGCATTGCTCCAAAGGCCCCTTGGCGCACATAAAGTTAGTGATACACCCTTTAATGTTGCGCCCTGCACCCTTTGGCATTGTTTTCTTTCTTGTGGCACCCTGCATCAGTGCGTCATACTTTATTGACCCTGCAGCCAGTAGTATAGCTGCACCCTATGCCCAGAAGCTTTTAAATTGCTAAATCCTTATTCTGTAAAGCTTTGATGGATGATCTAACAACTAACATGGCTCTTCTACATTGGACTTCGCTCCTTCTTCTTGCAGATCATCAACTTAACTCAGATTCGCATATGTCTACATAGAGCAAAAAGCCAACCAAGTTAAAGGGTAAGGCCAAGCTCACAAAATAAGAAGTGAAATACAAATATCAAAGGGTCGGGATGCCGGAATCCCATGTGGAATGTGACTTAGATATCAAATATTTCGAACTTGGCCATATAGACATGGAAGATTTTTGGGCTAGAACCAGAAGAGTCACAGGCAGTCCATGGATGGAAAAACTAGTGGGCAGTGGTCTACACTTCGCTGGAGGAATCCCCATTAGCGCGGTGAGTAATGAGTTTATGATGGTGGTGGCCCGCTGCTATAACAAAGACACAAGGTGTGTCGAGAACGAGAAGGGTGAGGTTATAATCAACCTCACTGCCTGACACTTTGAAATCATCCTGGGTATTCTCCACCACCAACATTTTGTGTCTATAAGCCAGGAAAACTACATAAAAGCATGGGAAGAAAATGAAGACAAATGCATGTAGTTAATGAACAAGGTATATCTAAAAAATAAGAAGGTAATAACTAGGTGGCTGCAGGTTATTCACCGCAATGACTTATCAAAGGAACTGAGCGACACCATTACCTTCCTAAGTAGGGTGTTTGGGCTTTCTGATGCCCATTACTTCCACAAATGGATGCTCAGATACTTGGAAACAATGAAAAAAAATGTGCTTGATCAACATTTTGAGTGGGTAGAAATCATCAACAGCACCATCTCTGAACAGCTCCAACAACTCACAACAACGGGGAGGTTCTACATGAACTCCTATGTAGTCTACATTGTAGCCTCAGAGAGAGACTATCCAGTGCTAAGCCGTTGCGAGGTATGGCCCCAAGTAAAAATATATGAATATTATCCAGAGTTGGAGCTGGAAAACAACATCCCACAGTTCAACAAAATCATCGATGCCTTCTTCTACGGCATCATCTACCTATTGAGGCTCAATATGACTCAAGGTTAGACGACAAATAGCATAGTAATTGTAACCAAGAAGTGGGAGGTGTTATTTATGCAATTCCTCACTTTCACCTATCTTAGAGTAGCCAACTTCTTCAGGAAACCCACGAAGTTACCAAGGTATGCATGCCCTAAGTTGATCCTGTTGGAGATATCTAGACAACTCATAACATATCACGAAAAGTTCCTGAAAAGGAAGAAGGGAAGAACTCCTTTCCCCCTCACAGTGGGTAGGTACACCTGCACTTCTCACACTAAGGCCCAGGAAATGTTCGCTGAGCTGGAAATACTCAACCTGAAGCACAATTTCCTTGCAATGCCAACCTTTGATCCACGAAATTACCTCCCAAAGGTAAAGCTCAATCTGATCCATGTTTCATAGATCGAGGACATCTATGTCGACCTATATCACGAGGTCGAACTTAGAAGAAAGGATCACTCCCACCTAGCCCTAGCAAAGATTATTCAATATGGCGTGGCCATTGTTCTGAAAGGTTTCCAAACAACTAATCAAGAAGTTGATCAGGTATATCTAGATATGGACGGGGACAATTGGCCATTTGCTGAGATAAACAAAGGAAAGGCACCTCAGACTATTGAGGAGAGGGTAAAGGGCACATTGTAGTGCACAGAGCATTTGTGCAGGTATAACGACCTCATCTACCTCGGGGTAGACTTCACCACGTCTCCTTTGGGCAATGCACAATCCAGGCCGAATCATTTGCCAAAGGGCAAAGGAAAATACAAAGAGGGAGAATCGAGCTCCACTCAAGAAGAAGCTCCTGAGAGCCCTCCCTCCACCGCACAGGAACAGGTAGTAAGCCTGGCATTACCTGAAGAAGAAGAAGTGATAGTAAGTGTTTCAACGGGCACATCCACTCAGGATGTTGCCACTGTTACGACCATTAAGGTTCCCTCCATCCCTTCTCCCTCTCCCCCTTCCCCTCCCCATGTCACTCAACCAACCATTCCTTTGGTTGTCCCTTCTCCCCTGTCTTCTACTATTCCCCCTTCCTCTTTCTCCATCTTCTCTTCCCTCGTGTTGCTGTCCCCCAACATTTCTTCTCTCATCTCTCAGCTCCCTTCCACCCCCGTGACTTCTTCCCCTGCAGTGTCTCCTCCCCCCGTGAGCATTTTGTTGGCTTCTCTCTCAATGCCACCACCAAGTGTCTCGACGCATTTCCCCTCATCTACTGCAGCTGCTCCTTCTTCCACCTTTGGTCCCACTCCTTTAAGTCCAGCATGGATCTCCCAGCACCTGAGCTAGCATAAGAGGAAAGCCCCCATTGTACCTATGGACTTCTATGTCATCCCAACAAAAGGGGCTAATAATCAAAAGCCAATAACCCACTTCTCTCAAAGTGCGTCGGGAGAAAGAGTAATGGAGATCACGTATCCTGATCCCACAAAGGATAAAAAGGATCTGTCCCCTATAGATTATACAGTGACACAGGTCACAATGGGAATGTCATCCAAGAGCCTTCAAGGAGAGGCCCTATCTATGGTGGATGCCCTTTGCAAGAAGCTTCAAGAAGCAAAGGAAGAGAAGAGGCTACTAAAAGAGCAGAATAGACATCTTCTCCAAGCCTTCCAGAAAATGGACAATGCACCTCCTACAACTGCCACTAAAACTCCTGAGGCCCTTAGTCAGGATAAAATAAATGAATACGCCAAGATTGGCGAACAAGGCATGGAAGTATCCGCCTGGAGAGACTAGATCCTCAAAGATAGTGAGGAAGTAATTGTCAAGTTCACCGAGCTATATTAGAACATTGATCAGGAGAACAAGGAACTCCAGGCGATTGCAGGACCTATCTCCAAAGAGTTAGACCATGCTAGGTTGCAACATGAGACATTCCAGAAGATGCTCGACTGCTCAGTCGATGATTTAGTTAAATTTGGCGTCTTCGATCACCCCAAAGCATCCAATAAAGTCCTTGCTGCTTTGAACTACTAGATCGATTAGATGGAATTTGTCCTGGAGAAGATAGACAAGGTCAAGGAGGAAGCCTTGGATGCAATGCATCAAATGGAGAAAATTTTCCTAAGGATGTCTTCGGGCTTGCTCACTCCATCATTCACCTTGAGGAAGGCAGATGAAACCATTTGGATCTTCAAAGAGATCGTCTCGCAAGGGCTAGGCCCAGAAGCTACTTTTGACACTAAATCCATCAATAACCTTCTGGCTTGCCACAATTTTGTAGGGTACCTGATGGAGGCAAGTAATGAATACTTCAAGCTCCCCAAAAAACTCAGAGATGAATGGGAGACTTGTGAAGTCATCGGCAATCACACCAAGGGTCCTACCTAGGATCAACTTCAACCGATGGTTAGTAAATTCATGGAGTACCAGGACCAATTCCAGCTTGTCTCTCTTGAGTAGAAGCAGGATACTCCCTTCCAGCCACAAAACGATGACGAATAGCCTTCCTCCTCTTGGCTTTCCTTTTGTAATATTTAAATTATGTTGACACAAATGATGACATCATCCATGTTGCACCATGGGATATTTTCATCCACCAAGTTGCCCCAAAAGTCAAAAGTTGACTTTTAAATATTTTGTAATTAGTTGTTGGTTTCTTTTGGCCTTCTCTCTTCTTCTCCTTCTATAAATACTTGAATATTTGTTGTATTCAAGGGGTGGACATTTTTTAGATGAAAAATAGAAGTGAGAAGAAAAGGCTTTGTACTTTTTGTAATAGAAGAGAACATTAATACAAATATTAAGACTTTGTGCTGAATATATGTGTTATGGGCATCTGATCTTTCTTATGTAAGATCTGTGAGTTTATTCTGTTGGATCTATCTCTACTCTTTTGTCATTTGTTCATCAGTATTGCTTTGTTTGTTTATGTAAGTAGGTTTGGCTCTGTTTACTACCAACCCAAAACATAAACCCTCTGACCTTTCTACTTTGGAATTCATTTATTTTCTCCCTTTAGATCCATCCTATCTCCTCCCCTCTCTTCATTACCTTCTTTCCCTAGTCAGAAATACCCCAACCAGGATGAGATCCCAAACCCCTGAAGGAAAAATACTGTGGGACTTGCTCAGATTCCTGTTGGTAGAATATCAATAAACTAGTTTCGCTTTGCTGTCTCAAAGAGGGGCTATGCCCTGCACACTGTTGGCTCGTCTATCCATAGATCTACCCTCTCGACAGATTTTCGGACCAACAGTTTTTGGCGACTCTACTAGGGAGTTGAACTAGATCTACGTGAATGGTATGTCAGCTAAAGGACACTAACAGCTTGTAAAGTTGCTAAAGTAACTAAGAAAATTGATAAAACTACAAAGAATCACTACTTGTTTGCAAATCATAACTTTTTTCTTAAAATCCAAAATTTTTGCAAAAGTGATCCAAACTGAAAATTTTCTTCAGAGATCCATAGATCTAGGCTAGATAGAGATCTTTAGTTCACTGAGTCTTTACAAAAACCCATATATTTCCGTAGATCTGAGTTTTTGACTGTTTTACAAAAATTTCAAAACCCTTGCAAAAATTCAACTCTAAGATCTGAAAATCAGCTTACTAGGTTAACCATTAATTTTATCCTCATTAATCTTTGTCATTAAACCACAATCGATTTTCAAAAAAGAAGGATAAAATTAATTAATTAGAAAAGTGCATGCTGCTGATTTTTGTCAGAAAAATTAGAAAATCAGCAAGTACAACCAAAAAGAGTTTTTAAATCTGCTCCAAAAACATTATAGATCTGAAAGATACACTGGCAAGTGAACCATTTACGTGTAACAGGAGAGCTCATGGAGAAGTTGATTCTATCTTCAATATACTTCAAAGGCACAACTTCATTATTACACCAGCATGCTTATCATTGCTGATTTTAACTAGTCGATCAGCCGGAAGCGTCTCACCTCCACAAAAGAACCATTTTTCGCAAGGGGCATCCTCATTCCTCTACAGTACTTTGTTTCTCAGTGGGATCGTGCTCCCGGCTCGTGCTCTTTTCCCAAATTATCAAATGGCAATACCGTGGGGAAATGCTATGGGCCCTCTTGCTTTGCCACATCCTGTTCACACACCCCCTCATGGAAACCAAAAAAAAATCCCAAAATTTGATGAGAGCGGAAACCAAAGCATGGATTCATATATATCTGCATTCATCATGTCATGCAGTATCCTGGATGTGACCCATGAAGATGTGTCAATTCACCTCTTTCTGGAGACCTTGCAAGGACCCACAGCAGAATGGTTTCAACATTTGCTGGTCAGATCTATCACTAGTTGGGCCACATTATGGACTGCATTTGAAGAAAGGTATAAGCCTTCAGAGGACATGTTCGCATTATTGTCAAAGATCACTCACCTAAAGAAGGAAGTCAATAAAACCATGCATGATTTCATCGCTTGTTTCAACTCACTCATTAACTGTGTGCCACCTGCCATGCTGCCAATGCCAGAAAATCAGAAGTGTTTCTTCGTGAATGCCATGAGCTTGAAAGTAAGTTTCTTACTCTTTCAAGAACAAGTCACTACTCTAGTTCTTTCCCAATCTGTTGCCATTCGAATTGAAGATAACTTACTTATATCTGGCGAGTTGAAACAAGAGTCGTCTAAGTTCAAAGCTGCAAACCCTTCTCAAGCCACTTCATCAGATCCGGCATTCCAAAAGATGACAAATGATTTACTCACACTGAAGAAGTAGTTAGCTCAAGCTTCCCTAACCACTTCATACCGGGATATCCCACAGAGAAATTTCACTTCCAACAACATCCCACAAAGGTCGTATTTATCTACAACTGCTCCACGGTTGACACTTGAGGCCCCTCCGGTCAATGCTCTAGCCAAAATCGAGGAAGATGAGCAAAATTATGAAGAACCTTCATCCCAAGGTGACGATGATCAAGATATCAATGAACCGACTAGCGAATCTACTAACGAGTATATGGAATTTGATGGGGAGGAATCTGATGAAGAAGAGAGTACCCAAGGATATGCAAGTGGGTAGTCATATGTTGTTTTCATCCACTGTTAAGGAAAAGAAGCGGAAGTTGCTGTAAGGATACAAAAAGAGAAGGTCGTGTCAAACATGCCTCCAACCATTGCAAAAATAGGTAATCCTCTTTCTGCTCAACCTCCTATTAAATATTTTATGAAGAAATATTTTTCCCCAATCTCCCCTCCAATTAGCCTTCTTCTATTCCCATAAAGACTGGTAATCCTATCCTACCATCGTGAAATGAGGGACTCATTCCTTCATCAACACAACCCTTGGCTGCATTCGACATAATTGATCATGCTAAAAAGACCAAGATCCAAATATCTGAAGCCAAGTACCTTCAGTCAAACCGTGAGCAGCTTGTAAGATTGACCAAATACATTCAAAGCCAAGCTGTCATACCCTCTCAGGTCTCCCCTAAAAGAATCCTTCCCACCCCTCCTGCATCTCGCATAAATGTTGCCTCGACTTCCGCATCAGGTAAAATAGAACCTTTCTATCTCTCCCTCCTAATCAATGGTCACAAACTAAGCAACTACATAATTGATTCTGGGGCTTCCGATAATGTCGTGCCAGCAAAAGTTTCCCATGCTCTGGGCCTCACCCTTACCAAGCCTTTTGGAAGATGTTACTCCTTGGAAACTAAACAGGTTCCGTTGATTGGTCAAATCAAAGACGTGTAGTTTGCGTTTGCGGAATTCCTAGAGAAAAGAGTAAAGATGACCATCCTCGTCGCCGATATTCTGGCTGCATATGGAGTTCTACTAGGAAGGAGCTTTTACAGTGAAGTTGGTGGATAGATTCATATGGACTGGTCTAAGGCCAGAATCCCCGTCAAGGGTGTAATGCAGACATTGGAGCAAGAATCACAAAATAAGTACTTGGTCACCAATTCTGACGACCCCAAAGCCCAAATTCTCTTTGAATCATCATGGATGGGGAACTATTTTTTATCTACGGAGTCTGAAAAAATGGACATTCTCGTTCGGGAGGAGGATCTTAACAAGATATGGACGCTGTAGTTTGATGGCAGTTGTGCAACTAGAAGATGTGGTGCTAGAGCTGTGTTAATATCCCCTAAAGAGGAGATGTTTCCTCTCTCTTTCATGTTGCAGTTTTTCAACACAAATAATCTACTAAGTATGAATCTTTTCTACTTGGCATGCAAGCCACCAAAGAAAGGGGGATCAAAAACCTGAAAGTACAAGGTGATGCTGAGCTAGTCGTAAATCAAGTAAAAAGGGTATACCAAGTAAAAAAATAAAAGGCTCAGGCATTACCGCAATGCGGTGTGGGATAGCATTGAAGAATTTGATGCTTTTTTCAATTAAAGCTATCCTAAGAGCTCAAAATGACATGGCCGATTCATTGGCCGTCTCGGCATCTCTCATGCTCCCCCATCCAGGATTGAAAAAAAACACATATACCATTGAGGTGGTTTTCTGCCCAAGCGTGCCAGATAATTCTCAGCACTGGCAAGTATTGAACGATGACAATCAACTTATTGCATTTCTGGAGAAGGTAGAGAATTTTAATGAGCTACATTTTGAAGGATCTACTTCTGCATGCCGAGAATCTGTTACTGATCAAGCAAATGAATCAAAAGGAGGTGATGGCATATTTCAGCTCAAAGGAAATAAAATTTCAAAAGGTTTGGTCTCTTTGGAATGTTTGTTTGATAGACATGATTGTTTTGATAGGAAGAAAA
This sequence comes from Taxus chinensis, assembly GCA_019776745.2. NCBI lineage: Eukaryota > Viridiplantae > Streptophyta > Pinopsida > Cupressales > Taxaceae > Taxus > Taxus chinensis. The sequence goes on along the minus strand of CM034155.1, from coordinate 328,786,156 downwards.
GGAAATATGACCCTAACTCCTCTCCAAAGACTGAACCAGTCAATCTAGGTACTATAGAACATCCGCATTTTGTGAACATCGAAAATTATTGCACACCCAAAGAAAAGTGGAGGTTTGTCAAATTGTTGAAGAAATATATGGATGTATGGTCTTATGCTGATCTAAAGTCTTTCAAGCCAAAGGATGTTCAGCATGACATCCCATTAAAAGAAGAGGTCAAACCTTTTCACTAGAAATAGAGGCACTACAATCCTAAGATCTCGGGTACCATCCAGGATGAAATACAGAAGATGTTGGATGTAAGGATCATTTTTCCCATCCATCACAGTAGCTGGGTCACAAACATTGTGCCAGTACGTAAAAAAATGGCAAGATATGCATATGCATATATTTTTGTAACCCGAATCAGGCATCCTTGAAGGACAACTACCCAGTTCCCATAATGGATCAGGTTTTACAGACAATAACTAGTTCAAAAATGTTGTCCATGCTTGATGGTTTTTCGGGCTATAATCATATCAAAGTCTCACCTGAAGACCAATTCAAAACAACATTCACTACCCCCTGGGGCACATTCACCTATAGTAGAATGCCTTTTGGTTTGACCAACATTGGTGCCACCTTTTAGCGAGCAATGGACTTCACATTCAAAGGTATGATGGGAAAGGTTATCATAGTTTATTTAGATGACTTAACTGTGTTCTCTAAATAGTGAAGTGATCATTGGAATCATTTGGAGAAAGTATTGAATAGATGCTGAGAACACGGGATCTCCCTAAATCTAAAAAAGTTTGTTTTCGAGGTCACTGAAGGAAAGTTGCTAGGACACGTTGTTAGCAAGGAAGGAACAAAGATAGATGCTGAAAGGGTTAGGACTATTCAGAGCCTTACTTTACCCACAAGCAAGATTGACATTCACTCTTTCTTCGGAAAAGTGAATTTTCTCAGGTGCTTCATTCCCGACTTTGTTGAGAAGACTCGCCACATATTAAATATGATGAAAGGGTTGCAAACTTTTCGGTGGAGTGAATAAGGAAAGACGTCATTCGACGATATAAAAGCATCCATTGCTCATGCACTAGTCCTGGTATTTCCTAATGTTTCCAAGGATTTTATCATGTATAGTTATGCATCTGAGCATACTTTATTAGCCATCTTAATGCAAAATAATTCTAAAGGTGTTGAATCTCCAATCGCGTTCATGAGTTCTCCCCTCAAGCCTCATGAGTTGTAGATGTCTCAGTTGGAAAAGCATGCCTTCACCGTTGTCAAAGTAGTTAAGAACTTCAGGTATTACATCCTAAACTCTCATACAGTAGTGATGGTTCCTGACATGGCAGTCAAGTCAATTTTAACTCAACAAGAGTTAGGGAGCTTGTGAGGGAATTGGATCGCAAAGGTCCAAGAGTATGATCTAGATATAAAACCAACCAAGCTTGTAAGAGGCAAGGACCTATGTCAGCTTATGGCTGAAAAAAAAGATTCAAAAGACCTTGAAGAAAAGGATGATTGCATTAATGGGACACAAGGCCAGCTGGAGAAAGTTGATTCTCTGCCCACGGTTCTATTTGTTGCAACTAACGACGAGTGGTATTCTAATATCACTTACGGTGAGTTCCCAGCTCATCTAACTTCAAAAGAGAATCGTACTATAAAGCTCAGAGTAGCCATATATGTCATCTGGGATGAGGGTCTATACAAGTGTGGGATTGATGGTATTTTCCTGCGATGTGTTGACAAGCCACATCAGGTAAAGTTACTTGAGAGTTTTCATGATTCAGCCTGTGGAGGTCATTTTTCCTCTTCCGTGAAAGCACATAGGATCATCCAAGCCAAGTACTATTGGCCAACACTATTTCAAGATATAGCCACCTGAGTAGCAAAATGTGAGCTCTACCAATAGTTTGTTGGCAAACCAAAATTGGCTACTTTTCCCCTCAGGTCGGTCGTTATTGATGAACCATTCAGACAATGGGGAATTGAATTTATTGGAGCACTACATCCACACTCAAGTGTCAGATATAGCTATGTCCTAACAGTAATAGATTACTTCACCAAATGGGTGGAGGCCATACCTGTTAAGAATGCCACCTCTGAAGTTGTTTACAATTTCATCAAAGAAAATATCATCGTGAGATTTGGCATTCCAAACAAGATCATTGCTGACAATGCTTCCAACTTCTACTCACGGGAAGTTATCAGTTTTTTCTATGAATACGGGATAACCTTGGCCCATGCCTCGGATTATTACTCCTAGGGAAATGGTCAGGTTGAATCTAGTAATAAAAACTTAGTGACCATCATACGGAAGCTAGTCGATGAGAATCGGCACTCGTGGCACAATTCATTTATGACGCTTTGTGGGTAGACCGCATTACTCCAAAGAGATCTCTCGGTATGTCACCTTTTCAAGTATTATATGGAATCGATGTCGAGCTTCCCGTTTCTGCAGAACTTCTTACTTTGTGCTTGGCGCGAGTGATTGAAGATGAAACTTTCAAAAATTCTCTTAAAAAGAGGATCATGTATCTAGTGGAGCTTGAAGAAAAAAGGGTAGGAGTGGTTGACAGGATCACCAAACATCAGAATCAAGTCAAGAGGCTGTTCGATAAAAAGGCCAAGCAAAGATATTTTCAGGTAGGAGATCTCGTCCTTTTATGGGACAAGCGAAGAGAGCCAAAGGGCATGCACGGGAAATTTGATTCTCTATGGAGAGGACCTTTCAAGATCAAGCAGCTCAATGGAGAGAATAACTTCTATCTCTCGTATCTAGACGGGACTGATCTCCCACTTCCCTATAGCAGTCAGCATCTCAAAATATTCAGGAAGTAGAGCTTGCTCTCTTCTTTGTACGTTTTTCTTTAAGTTGTGTGTTTTTTTTTCGTGTGTTTGCTTCTATTGGTTGTGCGTTTTCCTTTTTGTCGTCACCCTTGTTTTTTACTTTGTAACCCAGTGGATAGGCACATGTTGATTTGGGATTCTCTACCCTTAAGCTTCACTTAAAGATAGTCCCTAGAGAGAGCCAGCTGTTATCCTGTAAAATTGACAAGGGTAATTTTGCGGGTAACCATACCAAAATTTTGTTCTAGTTCCTCGTCAAGGTCCCTCAGTGTTCGGAATGGTGTAAGATCCCTTTTCTGGAAATCTAGTTTTTCAAACTTAGTCATTTTGGTCCTTTTTTGGCTGGGCTCAGATTTTGTTCATGTAACACAGGATGAATTTTTTCCCCCTTATATTCCTTTGGTGCACCCTTTGGAGTGTTAAAAAAACAATTTTTGTTCCTTCCCATGTGTGTCTTTCTTTCCTGTGCCAAGGCGCATGCACCGACCTATTGACACTAAAAATTTTGTGCCCTTAATCAGTGTGCCAAGGCACTCAAAACCCCATGTTGACAGTCATGAATTCACGCAAAGGGCGCAGGTAATCTCTTGTTAATAGATGCATAACCGTGCCAAAGGGTGTAAATATTTTCTTGTCGACACGTGTTTTAGTGCGCCCTTTGAAAAAGTTGGTGGTGCATTTATTATGCCTTCTACTATATATAGGCGCATCCGCCCTGTCATTTTCACGATTAAAAAACACGTGAAAAATTTATTCCTCTGCACCTTTCAGCGCTCCTATCATCCTCATGTCGCGTTCGTGGACCCCCCTTCATTTCTCTCATTCTATATATTCCGGGTAAGTGGTCCTTGTTTTTCTTATGGTTTTGTTTTGTTCTGGTTTTCTGTGGGGTTGTTTTAAAAACACAAAGGAATGAATCTAATAAAGCAATATGCCCCCTCCAGCCCATTTTGCAATCTTCCCTCCTCCCAAACCAGTTTTACGCTCCTTCCAGATTTGTTGGCCTAGAGGGCTTTGTCACCGAAATGAACCCAAGATACTCTTCGCTCTGTTCACCCCACTGTCAAAATCCATGTCGAAAGAGGCCTAAAAACCATAAACCAATCAAAAAGAAAGAAGACCTAAAAGTTATCAATCCTGGGCCACGAGTTTCCTTTGGTGCAATTTCCATCCTTGTTGCATAAAACATAGTCGCGCCAAGAGGGTGCACTATCCCTACCTGCAACACGCATCCTTCCTGCGCCACATAAAACTAAGAATCCTTACACTGGCACAGGTGCAATCCCGCTTACACCAATAAAGCATGTCATGTAAGTTCTTCCTGCACCGCACCAAAGGCCCCTTGGCGCACATAAAGTTAGTGATACACCCTTTAATGTTGCACCCCTTGGCGCACAAAAATACTCTACAACACGTTCTACGTCTGCACCATTAGCACATTTTTCTGCCATACAACACAAAAATTATTTGTGCCTAGTTAAACCTTACACAATGGCGTAGGCACAAATCCTTATACAACAACACTGATGTTATGTGTATTTTTCTGGTGCCCTGCGCCCTTTGGCATTTTTTCTTCCTTGCAAAACCCTGCATCAGTGCGCCATACTTTATTGACATTGCAGCCTGTAGTATAGCTGCACCGTGCACCTAGAAGCTTTTAAATTACTAACTCCTCATTCTGTAAAGCTTTGATTGACGATCTAATAGCTAACATGGCTCTTCTACGTTGGACTTCACTCCTTCTTGTAGATCAGTAACTAATCTCATATTCACATATGTCTACATCAAGAAAAAAGCCAACCAAGTCAAAGGGTAAGCCCAAGCTCACAGAATAAGAAATGAAATACAAGTATCAAAGGTTCAGGATGCTGGAATCCCATCCGGAATGTGACTTAGATATCAGAGATTCTGAGCTTGGTCATATAGACATGGAATATTTTTGGCCTAGAGCCAAAAGAGTCATAGGCAGTCCATGCATGGACAAACTAGTGGGCAGTGGTCTACACCTCGCTGGAGGAATCCCCATTAGCGCAGTGAATAATGAGTTTATGATGGTGGTGGCCCGCTACTATAACAAAGACACAAGGTGTGTTGAGAACGAGAAGGGCGAGGTTATAATCAACCTCACTGCCCGAAACTTTGAAATCATGCTGGGTATTCCCCACCACTGGCATTTTGTGGCTATAAGCTAGGAAAACTACATAAAAGCATGGGAATAAAATGAAGACAAATGTATGTAGTTAATGAACAAGGTATATCTAAAAAATAAGAAGGTAATAACCAGGTGGCCGTAGGTTATTCACCGCAGTGACTTCTCAGAGGAATTGAGCGACACCATTACCTTCCTAAGTAGGGTGTTTGGGCTTTCTGATGCCCATTACTTCCACAAATGGATGCTCAGATACCTGGAAACAATGAACAAAAATGTGCCCGATCAACGTTTTGAGTGGGTAGAAATCATCAACAGCACCATCTCTGAACAGCTCTAAAAACTCACAACAACGGGAAGGTTCTACATGAACTCCTATGTAGTCTATGTTGCAGCCTCAGAGAGAGACTATCCAGTGCTAAGCCATTGCGGGGTATGGCCCCAGGTAAAAATATATGAATATTATCTAGAGTTGAAGTTGGAAAACAACATCCCACAATTCAGCAAAATCAACGATGCCTTATTCTAGGGCATCGTCTGCCTATTGAGGCCCAATATAACTCACGGTCGGACGACCAAGATTATAGTAACTACAACCGAGAAGTGGGGGCGTTATTTATGCAATTCCCCACTTTCACCTATCTTAGAGCAGCCATCTTCTTGGGGGAACCCACGAACTTACCAAGGTATGCAGGCCCTAAGTTGATCTTGTTGGAGCTATCTAGAAAGCACATAACATATCACGAGAAGTGCTTGAAAAGGAAGAATGGCGGAAATCATTTCCCCCTCATAGTGGGTAGGTACACCTGCACTTCTCACACTAAGGACTGAGAAATGTTCGCAAAGCTAGAACTGCTCAACCTGAAGCACAATTTCCTAGCAAGGCCAACCTTGTATCCATGAAATTACCTCCCAAAGCAAAAGCTCGATCTGATCCACGTTCCATAGATCGAAGACATCTACATCGACCTGTATCACAAGGTCAAACTTAGAAGAAAGGATCACTCCCGCCTGGCCCTAGCAGAGATTATTCAATATGGCGTGGCCATTGTTCCGAAAGGTTTCCAAACAACCGATCAAGAATTTGATCAGGTATATCTAGATATAGACAGGGACAACTGGCCATTTGATGAGATAAACAGAGTAAAGGCACCTCAGACTATTGAGGAGGGGGTAAAGGGCACATTGCAGCGCACAGAGCAATGGTGCAGGTATAACGGCCTCATCTACCTTGAGGTAGACTTCACCACGTCTTCTTTGGGCAATGCACCATCCAAACTAAAGCATTTACCAAAGGGAAAAGGAAAATACAAAGAGGGAGAATCGAGCTCCGCTCAAGAAGAAGCTCCTGAGAGCCCCCCCTCCGCCGCACAGGAATAGGTAGTAAGCCTGGCATTACCTAAAGAAGAAGAAGTGGCAATAAGTGTTCTGACGGGCACATCCACTCAGGATGTTGTCACTGCTATGACCATTGAGGTTCCCTCCATCCCTTCTCCCTCTCCCCTTTCCCCTGCTCATGTCACTCAACCAACCATTCCTTTGGTTGTCCCTTCTCCCCCGTCTTCTACTATCCCCCCTTCCTCTTCCTCCATCTTCTCTTCCCTCGCGGAGCTATCCCCCAACATTTCTTCTCTCATCTTTCAGCTCCCTTCCACCCCCATGACTTCTTCCCTTGCAATGTCTCCTCCCCCCGTGAGCACTTTTTTGGCTTCTCTCTCAATGCTGCCACCAAATGTCTCGACACATTTCCCCTCATCCGCTGCAACTGCTCCTTCTTCCACCTTTGGTCCCACTCCTTTAAGTCCAGCATGGTTCTCCCAGTACATGAGCTAGCATAAGAGGAAAGTCACCATTGCACCTATAGACTTCTCTGTCATCCCAACAAAAGGGGATAAGAAGAAAAAGCCAAGAACCCGCTTCTCTCAAAGTGCATCAGGAGAAAGAGTAATGGAGATCGCGTATCCCAATCCCACAATGGATAAAAAGGATCTGTCCCCTACACATTATACAGTGACACAAGTCACAATCGGAGAGTCATCTAAGAGCCTTCAAGGAGAGGCCCTATCTGCAGTGGATGCCCTTTGTAAGAAGTTTCAAGAAGCAAAGGAAGAGAAAAGGCTACTAAAAGAGCAGAATAGACATCTTCTCCAAGCCCTTCAGAAAATGGGAAATGCACCTCCTACAACGGCCACTGAAACTCCTGAGGCCCTTAGTCAGGATAAAATAAACGAATACACCAAGATTGGTGAACAAGGCATGGCAGTATCCACCTAGAGAGACCAGATCCTCAAATATAGTGAGGAAGTAATCATCAAGTTCACCGAGCTATATCAGAACTTTTATCAGGTGAACAAGGAACTCCAGGCGATTGCAGGACCTATTTCCGAAGAGTTAGACCATGCTAGGTTGCAACATGAGACATTCCAGAAGATTCTCGACTACTCAGTTGATGATTTAGTTAAATTCAGCATCTTCAATCACCCCAGAGCACCCAACAAAGTCCTTGCTACTTTGGACTACCGAGTCGATCAAATGGAATTTTTCTTGGAGAAGATAGACAAGGTCAAGGAGGAATGTTCGGATGCAATGCATGAAATGGAGAAAATTTTCCTAAAGATGTCTTTGGGCTTGCTCACTTCCTCATTCACCTTGAGGAAGGCAGATGAAACCGTTCAGATCTTCAAAGAGATTCTCTCACAAGGGCTAGGCCCAGAAGCTACTTTTGATACTGAATCCATCAATAACCTTCTGGCTTGTAGTGATTTTGTAGGGTACCTGATGGAGGCAGGTAATAAATACTTCAAGCTCCCCAAAAAACTCAGAGATGAATGGGAGACTTGTGAAGTCATTGGCAATCACACCAAGGGTCCTGCCCAGGATCAACTTCAACCGATGGTTGGTAAATTCATGGAGTACCATGCCCAATTCCACATTGCCTCTCCTGAGCAGAAGCAGGATACTCCCTTCTAGCCACGATACGACGATGAATAGCCTTCCTCCTCTTTGCTTTCCTTTTGTAATATTTAAAAGTATGTTGACACAAATGATGACATCATCCATGTTGCACCATGGGATGTTGTCATCCACCAAGTTGCCCCAAAAGTCAATAGTTGACTTTTAGATATTTTGTAAATATTTTGTAATTAGTTGTTGGTTTCTTTTGGCCTTCTCTCTTCTTCTCCTTCTACAAATACTTGAATATTTTTTGTATTCAAGGGGTGGACATTTTTTAGATGAAAAATAGAAGTGAGAAGAAAAGGCTTTGTACTTTTTGTAACAGAAGAAAACATTAATACAAATATTAAGACTTTGTGCTAAATATATGTGTTATGGGCATATGATCTTTCTTATGTCATATCTGTGTGTTTATTCTGTTGGATCTATCTCTACTCTTTTGTCATTTGTTCATCAGTATTACTTTGTTCGTTTATGTAAGTAGATTTGGCTATGTTTACTACCAACCCAAAACATAAACCCTCTGACCTTTCTGCTTTGGAATTCATTTCTTTTCTCCCTTTAGATCCATCCTATCTCCTCCCCTCTCTTAGTTACCTTCTTTCCCTAGTTGGAAATACCCCAATCGGGACAAGATCTCAAACCCCTGAAGGTAGAATACTGTAGGACTTGTGTAGATTCCTGTCGGTAGAATAGCAATAAAACAGTTTCACTTTGTTGTCTCAAAGAGGGGCTATGCCCTACACACTGTTGGCTCATCTATCCATAGATCTTCCCTCCCGACAGATTTTCGGACCAACAGGTATATAATAATTAGATCTAACATATAGCATAATGAACTTTAAACAAACACAAATATCATATCTACTCTACAAGATCCATTAACATTGTTATTCATAAATAGAATCCATCCAAAAAAATCCATTATATTAATCCAAAACCAATAAAATAGTTGAATACATCATAAATTCCTCCATAAGATTATGCGCATAAGAAAAATAGCATCATAACCTTACAATACAATCTGATCTCTCCTAGATTGTGCCATTCACTACATATTTATAGGGGTAAGGAATTTCCCTTCATCACCTAAGCATTATACAAATAGGCTACATGCTAAAAATAGTCATGCGTCATCTACAAGAATAACCAAAGAGCGTGTAAGATCTTCTAACAATAGATCATCTATAGATAACTTTAGTTTAAAATGCTAGTATTCTACTCCAAAAATAGACACCTCCTGCATGGATCCTTATCTCAAAATAGAATATTATTGAACTACAAGTCTTCTCATTTCAATCTTATATTTATATTTTGCTTGACTGCCACCCCAAGTCTATCTTTAGCTTCATGTCCCAAAACTAGCCAAGTGTTTATCCCTTACGCACATAATTATTTCATGTCTTCCATGCACAAAATGTTTCCTCCTTGCACGTGTGTCCTCATGTGTATTTCTATGCGTCTACATGTGCTAACCTCTTCCTAGGTATTTATTCATTTTTCTATGCTCAAAAACACCAACTGAACAGAACTATACAACTACAGAGTGTGAGGCCTTGTCATGATTTAAGCATTGCATAAGTTTTGACAGTACTTACTGGTTACCCCATATATATTCTATATAGATAAGGTGGCATTGAAGTAGCTGGTGAACATGACCATTTTTCAAGGGATCATATGTTGTTGGATTATGTTGTTTCAAGAATTTTAAATTAGAGTGGTCATTAAGCTAGGCAAGATAAATTTTCGATCAAATCATTTATCAAGGATTAATTCAGGTGAGAATGTGCAGGGCATTAAGGACACAATTCTAGATACACAGATATTCAAATTAAATTTTTCACCCTCTGACTTAGAAGATATTAAAATATTTGTGTGTATAGGTGTGACGCTTGAAGGGGTGAAGGATTTGGAAAATAAAGAAATTTTTATACGCGTTGCACATTATATGTTGATTAATGCAGACTTATACAAACTAAGTCGAGATGAAGTTTTGCGCCAGTGTGTGCTTGAGCATGAGCACAAAGCTATTATGGAAGAATCTCATGGGGGAATTGTTAGTGGCCATTATGTACGAGATGCTACAGCGCACAATATTTTATTGGCTGGCATATGGTGGGAAACATTGTATAAGGATTGTAAACAATATTGTAAGTCTTGTGATCATTTTCAGTGCCTTAGAAATCCTAGGCATAGATATGAAATGCATTTGAGGCCTATTGTGAGTGCAGAATCTTTCGAAAAGTGGGAAATTAACTTTGTGAGCCTTACTTTCCCACCCATGTGTAGGATTGGATTGCGCTACATTATAACTTGTACATATTATCTTACAAGGTCGGAAAAAGCAACACCTACACAGGATTGCACAAAAGCTATGACATCAAGGTTTATGTGGGAGAACATTATCAATAGGTATGGATGCCATTGAGTCTGACAAGTGATAGGGGCACTCATTTTCTTAATGATACCATCAAGATATTATTGGCATAATTTATGGTGGCACACCAGAAAACAACACCCTATCATCCACATGAAAATTGAACTACTAAGGCTTTCAACAAGATATTGGGACATACATTGACAAAGATTTGTGATGTTGGATGGAAGGAAAGGGATGATAAGGTCTTTGATGTACTTTGGGCATACAGGAAAACTTATAAAAGACTGAACAAAGCCACTCCATTTCATTTGGTGTTTAGCGTGGAGGTTGTTTTACCAATAGAATTCAAGTTACCTTCTCTGCGTATTACAAACGTAGGAGTTCTGGATGATGAAAAATCCTTAGAAGAGATCATTGATAAACTATTGTAGCTAGATGAAATGCATGTCATTTCTAGATTGAGTCAGAAGACAGAAAAGTTCATGAAGAAGGCATGACATGATAGGCATATTAAGGATAAAAATCTTGTAGTTGGACAGATGGTTCTTCTTTATGACTCCAAGTTCTTGTGCCACTCTGGAAATGTCAAAGTGCATTGGTTAGGACCATATGTTGTGACTTATATACTTGATTTAGGAATTTTTCAAGTATAGGAGTTGGATGGGATAGGTTTTCTTGGTAACTTTAATGGGAGTAGGTTGAAACCCTATTATAAATAAGTTTTCTTGGTGTTTGTAATAAGACAATTTTTCCATTTAGATTAGATTTCCTTTAATGCACTTCCTTTATATGTGTTTCCTTTCATCATTGTTATGATTTTTCAATATAGTTCAATGTTTTGTATAATAAGCACACTTGCTTGCCAAAAGTTTTTTACTATATATTGAATTCATGCATAGAGGACCGCACATAATGTTAGTGTGGGGTGGAGTACATATAGGATAAAAGGGTCGAGTTTGATCATTTTCTTAATTATGGGTATGCATAGGGAGATATTATTCAGGTGCTTGAAGTAAAGGTGTGGATACAAAAAAAATCTCTTGAAACAAAGACCACTTGTGGATGAATCGACACATAGTGTAACATGAGGTGGGTTGCAACATGGGAAACTACTTAGTGAAAGTGCAAAATGAGTTATGTGACAGAGAAGTAGTGGACGCGCAAAAAGCTTATGACTGGGGCATGGAAAAATCAGCACAGAAAAGAAAAGAAACACCATTTAATGTTGAGTATGGTGGTAGGTGGAGAGAAATAAATTCGGAAAATTTTCTGAAGGTTATAAAATCTAGGTTGGTGAAATCATTTTTACATTACGGTTGTGGAGAAGAAGTGTTTGAGTGATTTGCATGAGAAGTGTGAAGAGTTGTGATAAGAAACTGAACCAGACATATTTGTGCATAGGATTGGTTGGCACTCCATTGGAGAGAGTGTTTGAGAAAAACAAAGGTGTGTGGGGAGGAAAATTGGTTGTTAGGGTTCAAGTCTTAAGCTAGGGCATGCAAATTTTGAACTAGGGTATGCAGATTTTGAGTTAGAGAGCTCAAATCGACTGCAAGAACACACTTTTATAGTCACTATGGCACCTAAGCGAGAACTTGGAGAGACTACAAGGGGCAAAAAGTAGGAGGAAGTAAAAACAAAAGTTGAAGTCACACCCAAGAGTCAAATTTTAGAGATGCAATATCTAGAAGGGGTATTCATGGGCTGGAATTGGGGAGTCACACATCTTGCACTACAAAGTAAGTGACTACAACCATAATACTAAGGATAATAAATATGAGTTTGACAATTTTTTGGCGGTAAAAATAGCTATGCAAATAGAAAATGATATGCACGTGTACGATGACATAGGAGAAAAACTATTATGAAATATGGGGGTTTTGTAGTTTTGTGAACTCCCCTACTTTGGAAAATGAGAGAAGCTATACCATTGGTTGATGAGCTGAGTCCATGAGGACTTCTTTTACTTTGTTGGTTGACGAATAAGGCTTATCATGCCCCTGATTGGAATATTGACAGGGTTAATAAGTACAAACACGGAAGTTAGCAACAATCTTAATGATAAGGAGGGCATAAAGGAAATAAGAAAAGCACTAGGTTACATGAAGGGGGCACTGAATGGATATTCCTAAGTTATAGAAGTAATTTTTTATCCAAGCGGCATCGCACTTCCTCACCAAGTTGAACAATTAAGAATGTTGGTCACAGGTGAACAAAGCATTGTTACACATTATAAAGAAGATGACAGAATGAGTTTTCTACAATTTAGCCAACTTTATTTCTAAGACTATTATTGTAGAGGTGCACCAATGGGATAAGATAATTTTTTGTGTGATCCTTCTGTCTATTGTGTTTGTAGAGATTAGAGTGCCTAACAGGCCAAAAGATAAGATTTGGAAATACCCAGAGTAACAGAAATACATTGTAGAAAGATTTGCGAAGTATATGTGTGATGGATCCATGAGCGGGCCCTACCAGAAAAGGAAAAATTTATGGTATGAGAACCTGTGTGCTACATTTGAATAAGAATGGAGAATAGCTAAGGATCTTCCTTCAGTATTAGACAAGCAGGCTCAGTTTGTTGTTTACCAGCACTTTTGCATAGGGTGCTTTGGAATGAAGGATGCAAAGTAGGGCCCTTAGTGCAAGCTCCCATATGCCTTCACTACACACTATTTTCAGGCATCTATACATAGGTTTTCCAATTCAAACACGTTTATTTTCATTGCAGAAAAAGTACATTGTGACTACCATACACTCAAGAAGACATATGTTTATCTAATTAAGTCTACTTATATTGAGAAGTTGATTTCAGATTATATACATATTAATTATGTGATCCTAGTTATTGGGAAGGCTAGAGTGGCTAAGGTATATATATACCTTAAGCCCAAATTGGAGAATTTGATTTATGTTGAGAAAAAATTCAAGCTTCATAATTTTCCCAAGGGAAAACATATTGTGGGCACACTGTAAGATGAAGAGGAAACTGTTATCCAAATAAATATCCTACTTATTTGGGTAACTTGTATGCATTTTTTGGCGCTAATCTATCCATTACTAGGTTATGCGCACTCAATCTCACCTGGCACACTTCCTTGGTTGTAGTTTCCTTGCACGCCCTCCTTTTCCTCACGTGCTCTTACATGCTTCCCCTTGTTTCCTTATTTCTTTCCTTTCCTTTTCCTCTTTGTTCCATCCCCTCCTTACACACAACCTCTTGTGCATCCACCTTCTCCTTGGCAGTTATCCATCTTGCATGTGCACCTTGTGCTTTCTCTAATCAGCCAAGTCCCTGGCACTCTTGTGCATCACACCCATTGCTTTGTAATATTTGTGCCTTGACCATTCGTTCTCTGCCTACTTTTTTACATCATCTCACAGTGTCTGCATCACGCGTGCTTTTCTCCGCACCTTCTTCTACTTTCTTCCATGTGCCCTTCTCTCGCGCCCTCCTTTACACCCTTATATGCCAAGTCATCTTCTGAAATACTTAAGTATGTCACATGTAACCAGTCAAAGCACGCCAACTAGGCGTCGATCCTTGCAATGAATCAATGAGTGACACATGGCAGAAACGATAAACATTTACACATTTGGCCATCTTTTCAGCCAATCTGCGTGTGCCACGCATCTTCTGTACACCGAAGGATCTGAAAAAATTATGACAAACGTATCCTTTGCTATAGAGCTTTGATCATCATACATATGGACTTGTCAGAATGCTGCTAAAATCAGCTACAGTGCTAGATATTCAAATTCAAATCCTTGGCGGATCTAGTAGGTAAGGAATGGGAAAATGTCTCTCTAACCATTAATGATCAGATCTAATTGCTCCAACCACCTGATTTAATTTGATTCACCCCCCTTTTTCTTAAACATGCTAAACAGGCTTGGGGAAGCACATTTCATAGATCTCCAAGATAATTTATAGGCATTCAATGCTTCTTGTTGGTGGTCGTATTTCAAAATTCAGGTTTTCCCTCCCTTCGTCTCTTCTTCTTCCGTAGATTCATCTATAAATGTAAGAGCTAGGCTCATTTGTTATGTTAGACACACTGGACCCTTACGCATTATGCTAAGGACTTCATATTTTTTGTATTTTGAGTTGCAGACCTTTAGATCTCGCTCTTGGATATGGATATCGGCCTCCTTCTCCATTGTAACAGCTCTGTGCATTTCTGGAAGTAATAGAAGCATCATTTTGTGACTATTGTCTATCCAAACTTGTTTACATTTCTTCTTCTTGGCTTTTCTTTTAGGTTTTGTGTTGGTTGTGTCATTTCACATCCCTTGTAGCTCCTTATGTGATTGTGTTTCATGAAACTGATCTAGCGAATGCATTCTAAGTCATGCTACACGTGCCAAGCCTTCTTTCACACATCTCCTTTCATTTTCAATAAGGAAAAATAGTGTTCAACCCTATTTTTTAGTGCTATTGCATTTTATTGTAAGTTTACCTTCATGTTATCCCTCTATCCCTGGTCCCTTGGCATTATTAGCTTAGTTTCCCTTTCAGCACTAGGAGTAGCAGTAGCATTAGAAATTGATAGAGGAACTGACCTTCTCTAAATATCTGTCTCAAGCACGCAAGGTCCCACAACTTGGAGACAATTCTATTTTGATCTCAAACAACTCATTTTTCCCATATCTGAGATGTGGGTACAAGTTTGAAGACAAACAGAAACTTTGGCCCATGATGAAGAAGAAGAGGAGGAACTATGGGAATATATTGGTGGCTTGGAGCATGGCAATAGGAGACAACCCAATTTAGGGGAGAAAAGAGTGTGTGAAATAAGCCCTCCATTGCAGAAGGAAGATGAGGAAGTGGGAATGGAGATAGACACAGTAGAGATAGGTTTAGGAGAGGTCCCTAGGGAAAATAAGTATAGGAAAGTGTTGAGAAGAACCATAACACAAGGCATGGGGCCATCACAACCCCCAAGGAGGTTGCCTAGGACTTCTCCTATCAAGGTTGAGCCAATAAAGAAAAGGCACAGGTACATCCCTTCTTAGGATGATGAGGGAAAAAATTAAAAGGATAGCACACCAAAGACTCTAGTCAACATTGAGGATGTAGAGGAACCTCAGGAGGAACAATTAAAACATGATATATAGGATTTGAAAGAGTGGGAGATAGACAATGGTGCCATTGATACATAGATGGATGTAGATAAGGGTGAGCCATCTGGTGAGCATATTGATACACAGACTGATGGAGGGATAGTTCTTGATATGGGTGTACACATTCCCAAGTGTAAGCACTTAGAGAAGGATGAAAGAGTGTATGAAAATATTATAGTTTGGTATGTCATTGAATTAACCAAAATCATACATGCTATGGAGCCAAAGGACCTTTATGGCTAGGAGTTAATGGATCCAGAGATGGAAACCATGCGCATATTAAATTTGGTCAGAGTTTATGCAGTAGGAAAGAAAAATTAGCACAACAAAATGATATCCTTCAAGTTAATCTACTGCTTCACTTTACAATACAAGGAAGGCTAATATATATCCATATAAATAGGAAAACTAATACCCTACAAAATAGGAACCCATACAAAAAAAAAACCCGTTAATAGATTTATGGGTACATCAATATTCTATCATATATATAATAAAACAATAATGTTTGTTTTATTATATTTATATACGAACCACTCAATAACCATATATTTACCATTTCAACCATACAATAATTACAAACACATGTAAATAATAACTACCCATATCAACATTATTTTTCCTAACATACCCCCCTTAATGTTTTCATGGTAGTAAATAAATTTCGCACTTCCTCTGTAGCTTGCCACCCCTTCTTGCTCATGATCTTGGTACATAACTCGAATTGAAGGTAGAGTAAGGAACGCATCAAATCATTATCAACCATGCACTATTGGGAACACATTAGATCGACAAGGATGGGAACATTCTCAGGAATCATTTACTTCTCAAATAGTCACTCTAGGGAACACATCTGACCTAGACGTGTGAGAACTCAAGCAGGAACACATCTAAGTAGCCTTCAATGGTTTTTCAGATGCTAACCAGAAACCTAGGAATGAACAAGAACACATCTGACTGTTAAACCTCTTCAAGACTCATGATGTTGCATTTCTTTGGGTTGTCTATTCTTCACTATGTTATTACATTGGGGAATTATGTATGAATACTCATATACACAAGTGAACAAGAATATACCATATTTTCTCTTATTTTTCACACCATACAAGAAATATGAAAAGTAAAACTGAAAATAAACACACTTCACACACGTGTCACCAAATCAATGAAGTGGCCCCATCGTTCATGACTTGACAAGAGGTCATTAACCATCCTCCAGCCTCCAATGCCTCCATCCTCTAGTGTCATGTTGCTATCTCAGTATGATTGGATATGAAACTCAACAATTTTCACATTGGGTTTATTTGTATAACTTCCCCCCCGTAATGTGAAATAGTTTATTTTGTTGGACGTCGGGTAACATTGAAACGTCCGTGAGGCAAAAAAAAATCAAAGCTTTGAATCTGACATGAATATCCTAAATCACTTATTTAATTGACAATGACTTACAACTCACAATGAATAAATATGACTATGGACAATAATTATATTGACCACCAAATTGATGATTTTGACATAAACAATAATAATACTAAACACTATTGACCAAAAGAACAAAATTGTTAACATGGATTAAATACAACTATAACACTTTGCATAGACTTTATTAATAAAATGGACATGACTCACTAACTAGAGAGAAATAATTACACACTCAACCATTAGACTCAACTATTATGTGGACCACTATTAAAAAATAACAAAAGACCAAAACACGTTACTTTTTGAACACCAAGGGTAATTATAAGACTAATGTTCTTAAGGACATCCCAAGATTTGGATTTGAATATCTAAAATATTGGACCGATTAAAAAAATTAATTATTTGACCAATCATAATAATTAAGATAAATCAAATCACCTAAAAAACTTACAAGGATGGACCGATGTGCATGTAGTTTACCAGAGTCTTTAAGCCAAAACGCCTAGATAGGTGAAGCTCCACTGGTTGCAATTAAAAGATATCTATTATTGGATGCAAAGAATGGTAAATCCAACGCAAGTTCTCGCGATCTTGAGCCTCTAAATTTTTTTTGTAAATCCAAGTTGAAGTCATCATAATACACCAATCAAAAAATTCATTTGAAGAACCAGTGCCTTCAGATCTGTATGTGAAAAATATATTATAGTTACTGATTATTAACCTCCTACTTTGTAAGATTATTTGATCAACAAATATTGGAAAATAACACAATTGTAAATTCACAAATACAAACACATAAAAAACACCCAACAAGGTGAACACAATATTTTTGGACAATTGTCCCTGGAAAAACCCCATAGGGAAAACCAGTACTACAGATGAGAAATATATTAAACTTCAGCAAATCAAGAGATACAAATATTGCTTGCCTCTTACTGGCAGAGCTCCAACAATCTCCTAATCCTCCTGCTGATATTCCTCCACTGCTATCTTCAACACTATCATTGCGCCCTTGCTAACATTGCAAGACTACTTGCTAACACTGCAAGTTTCTCTTAAAACTTCCTTGTTACAAATGACCCAATGACCCCCTTATATACTACTCTCATTGAAAATCAACGGCCGAGATTAATACAAATGAATGGCTGAGACTAAGACAACTCAATAACCATTAACAACCTTGGTTATGAGCTGTCACCCAAAAGGAATCAATATTAAATAACAATTATTTTTATCCTAACAATATTTGTTTGACAAAAACAACTATTTTTATAAATTCTAGGCCAGAATGAATAGTTGTCCAAACTACCCATAAAAAATGCTGCTATATCGGGTGAGGACAAATAGTTTTCCAAGCTACTAAGATTAACACTTACTCTTAGCGAGGAAGCTATTCTGCATGACAACCAACATCTCTCTGAAGAAGATGAATTTTGCCTTCCCCAATGCCTTTGTCTGAATGTCTGCTACCTACTGATCTGTAGGTACAAACTGTAGCTTAACAACCCCACACTGTACACAATCTCTGATGAAGTGATACTTGATGTCTATATGTTTTGACCTATCATGAAACACCGGATTCTCAGTCAACTTGATGCAACTCTGATTATTGTAGTGTATCACCGTAGTCTCAACCTTCTGACCAAACAAAGCTACTAGCAACTTCCGAAGCCATATAGCTTCACATGTTGCCATGCTAGCTGCTATGTACTCTAACTCTACTGAACTCAGAGCCATAGACTTCTACTTCTTGCTGAACCAAGATACAACTCCTGATCCCAGACTGAAACAACACCCTGAAGTGCTCCTCTTGTCCATTGTACTACCTGCCCAATCTGTGTCAGTATAGCCCATCAACCTGATTCCTTCACCTCGAGCATATCTAATTCCATACTCGATTGTACCTCACAAATAACGTAGCACATGCTTTGTCGTAGTCCAATGCACTCTCTTTGGCTCAACCATGAACTGACTAAGAGAGTTAACTACAAAAGCTATATCTAGCCTGGTATTGACCAAATACATGAGAGAACCAATCAACTACCTGTAAAAGGTGGGGTTTACATCCTTCTCCCTGGATGTGTCTACCTTCCTCCAATTCATGATCATGGGTGTAGACATGGCTTTGCAATCTTCCATCCTGAACCTTTTCAAGATTTCCATGCAATATTTCCCTTACCCAAGGAAAATATTTCCATCTTTATGCCATAACTCCATGCCTAGAAAGTAGTGCATGAGTCCCAAATCCTTCATCTCAAACTCCGCTGCAAGATCCCTCTTGCATTCTTCTATGAGCCCCAGTGAACCTGTAAGAAACAAGTCATCTACATATAGGACAAGAATGAGAATCTCACCTCCAACTACCAAGTAGTAGAGATTAGCATCTGCCTCACTCTTCACAAATCCCATTTCCTGCAAGTAACTATCAATGCGCTCATACCATGCTCTGGGAGCCTGCTTGAGTCCGTACAACACTCTCTTCAATCTACACACTTGGGTCTCTTTTTTGTGTGCTACAAAGCCTTCTGGTTTTTCTATGTATACCTCCTCTTTCAACTCACCATTAAGAAACGTTGTCTTGACATCCATTTGATGGATCTAGCATCCCATCTGTGCTGAAATTGAGATTACAGCTCGTATAGAAGTATACCTGGCAACTGGAGCAAATGTCTCCTCGTAGTCTATTCCCTCTTTCTGAGAGAACCCCTTTGCCATGAACCTTGCCTTATATTTCTCGATGCTACCATCTACACCGTGCTTGATCTTATAGATCCAGCGTGATCCAACCACTGCCCTATCTGTTGGTCTAGGCACTACCTCCCACACATAATTTTGCATAATTGAAGTATACTCCTCAACCATTGCTTCTTGCCACACTTGATGTTGTGTAGCCTCCTGATAGCTAGAAGGTTCACTATCTACCAACTTACTAACTAATGCAACATAGTCGTCATACCTGGCTGGTGGTTTCCATTGTCTATTACTCCTCCTAGGAGTACCCACTAACTCTTGAGTATTCTTCTGTGTCTGTTGAACCTCATGGTTCTTGCTACCAACTGTAGAGGATGAAATATCAACCTCCATGTCTTCTTGATGCATTTCTTCTTGCACATGTTGCTCCATACTTTGAAAACTCTCTCCTCCTAAGTCTGTGCTTGTACTAGTAACTGTACTCGAGCTTTGCTGCCCTTGACTCGATTGAGTGATCCTTGGAGATTCTATTGGCTGCTCACTCTGATCATCTATTGGAAAATCTCTAGACCTTATAAATTCCTTGTCCTCCATGAACTTGACATCACGTCGAATAATAATCCTTCTAGTCTCCGGAATGAATATTTGATATGCCTTTGAGGTTTCACTATACCCCACAAAGTACCCTCTCTCCGCAGTCTGATCTAACTTGGTACGCGTATCCTTAGGAATGTGACAATATGCCAAACTCCCAAACATCCTAAAGTGACTGACATCTAGCTTCTTCCCAGTGAATGCTTCCTCTGGTGTCATCTTCCCTAGTACCTTATGTGGAACTCTATTCTGTATGTATACTATTGTACTGCATGCCTCTACCCACAGATAATGGGGTATATCCTGGTCATGCAACATAGCCCTTGATGCCTCTGTTATAGACTGATTCTTCCTCTCAGTAACTCCATTCTGTTGCGGATTGTAAGGAACAGTCCACTCTCTCTTGATTCTTTCTCTGGTACAGAACTCCTGGAACTCATTACTTTTGTACTCACCTCCATTGTCTGACTGAAGAAATTTTATCTTCCTTCCTATTGAATTCTCCACAAGAGCTTTGAACTCTTGGAAGTGACTGAAAACCTCATCCTTGGTCTTCAAGAAGTATATTCATGTCTTCCTGGAGAAATCATTAATAAAAGTAACAAAGTACTCATACCCTCTAAGAGACTTCATCGACATTGGTCCACATACATTTGAATGTACTAGATCAAGAACACCCTTGGATCTGGTGTCACTCCTTGGAAAATATACTTTAGCAAACTTCCCCAACACGCATCCCTTACATACATCATCGTGCTCTATGCTCACCTCAGGAACACCTCTCACTATCTCATGAAGTAATTTAAGGGCTCCATGATGGATATGGCCCATCCTTCTATGTCATAGCTCTCCCTGATCTCTAAGATTACTGTTGCTCATGAGTGCCTTAGGAATATCAAACTGCAGCCTATAAAGCCGACCACTCCTAACTCCAATAGCTATGGGTGATTTCCAATCCTTGTACTTGATCAACACATGTGCCCCTCTAAAGAGTACATTGTATCCTTTGTCCTGAAGGACAGATACAGAAATCAAATTCATTCCTAAGCCTGGAACATGCAACACATCATGAAGGGGAATCATCTTACCACTCTCCCTTTGAAACTGAACAGTCTCTTTCCCAACTGAGTTGAGTTTGGACATGTTCCCTATAGAGATTTGGATTATGTTGCTCTCTTCCTTATAACTGGAGAAGTATTCTCTAACTCCTGTCATATGATATGATGCCCCACTATCTATGTACCAAACACTCTGTGAGGTTGAGATAACCATACATGCTATGAGTGCAAACTCATCTTCCATTCTACTAGAGAGCTCATCTGCACTTGCTGAAGCCACAACTTACTTCTTGACTTTCTTTTCATTCTTCTTCCTTTCTAGGAAATCGCTGACACAGTGGCCAAACTCGTGACAGCCATAGCACTTGATCTTCAAAGAATCTTTCTTCTTCTTTTCACCTTGTGAATTTGATCCTTTACTAGACCCCTTCTTTGCTTTCCCTTCACCCGCTAGGGCAACATTTTCCTATTCCACCTCACTTTTCTGACTCTTATTGTTGGCTCCATTGACAAGACTTAGTCTAAGCTCCTTCTGAGTGAAATCACTCCATAGTCGATCCCAACTCGGTAAGGTGTCTCAAAATATATATCCTGAATATCCTAAGGTGTCTCACTTGAGTGAAATTTTGACTCTGACATGAATATACTAAATCACTTATTTAATTGAAAATGACTTACAACTCACAATGAATAAATATGACTACGGACAATAATTCTATTGACCACCAAATTGATGATTTTGACATAAACAATAATAATACTAAACACTATTGACCAAAAGAAAAAAATTGTTAACATGGATTAAATACAGCTATAACACTTTGCATAGACTTTATTAATAAAATGGACATGACTCACTAACTGGAGAGAAATAATTACACACTCAACCATTAGACTCAACTATTATGTGGACCACTATTAAAAAATAACAAAAGACCAAAACACGTTACTTTTTGAACACCAAGGGTAATTATAAGACTAATGTTTTTTAGGACATCCCAAGATTTGGATTTGAATATCTACAATATTGGACCGATTAAAACAAATAATTATTTGACCAACCATAACAATTAAGATAAATCAAATCACCTAAAAACTTACAAGGATGGACCGATGTGCATGCAGTTTACCAGAGTCTTTAAACCAAAAACGCCTAGATAGGTGAAGCTCCACTGGTTGCAATTAAAAGATATTTGTTGTTGGATGCAAAGAATGGTAAATCCAACACAAGTTCTCATGATCTTGAGCCTCCAAATTTTTTTTTGCAAATCTAAGTTGAAGTCATCATAATACACCAATCAAAAAAGTTGTTTGAAGAACCAATGCCTTCAGATCTGTATGTGAAAAATCTATTACAATTACTGATTATTAACCTCCTACTTTGTAAGATTATTTGATCAACAAATATTAGAAAATAACACAACTGTAACTTCACAAATACAAACACATAAAAAATACCCAACAAGGTGAACACAATATTTTCAGACAATTGTCCCTGGAAAAACCCCGTAGGGAAAACCAGTACTACAGGTGAGAAATATATTAAACTTTAGCAAATCAAGAGATACAAATACTGTTTGCCTCTTACTGGCAGAGCTCCGACAATCTCCTAATCCTCCTGCTGATATTCCTCCACTGCTGTCTTCAACGCTATCACTGCGCCCTTGCTAACACTGCAAGTTTCTCTAAAAACTTCCTTGTTACAAATGACCCAATGACCCCCTTATATACTACTCTCGTTGAAAATCAACGACCGAGGTTAATACAAATGAACAGTTGAGATTAAGACAACTCAATAACCATTAACAACCTTGGTTATGATGTGTCACCTAAAAGGAGTCAATATTAAATAAAAATTGTTTTTATCCTAACAATATTTGTTTGACAAAAACAACTATTTTTCTAAATTCTAGGCCAGAACGAATAGCTATCCAAACTACCCATAACAAATGCTGCTATATCAGGTGAGGACAAAAAGTTGTCCAAGCTACTAAGATTAACATTGTAGCGCTATGAATCAGTGATGAATATGTAGCTAGCACCATCCAAGTATCTTATAAACACTCCACATGTGGCTGAGAGGTGTCGTGTTGGGAAGAATAGGTGATTTCTTTTTCATCCACATGGATGGAAATATGGATATAAGGACACCACACAGATCTATAAAATCCATAAATATCCAATACATATGGACTACGAATTCATATGCAAATGAAATGAATTCAAATCTGACATGTTGTAGAAGATATATATATATATATATATATATATATATATATATATAACAATATAACAATATGAATTTTACTCCCATGTGGATCTTATACCATATCAATATTTCAAAAGATATTCATAGGGATGTAATACTTTTAGCCTCCACCGAATACCAACAAATACACACAAAATAATGACTATTCTAAATGTAAATGTCTCCTATCCTAATATCTTGCTCTGATAACAAATATTAAATTTGATTAGAGTCTACGTAGTAGGAAAACAAAATTAGCACAACAGAATGATAGTACATTCATGTTAATTTGTTGCTTCACTTTACAATACAAGGAAGACTAATATATAGCCATACAAATAGGAAAACTAATACCCTATAAAATAAGGACCCATACAAACAAATAATCCATTAATAGATTTACGGGTACAATAATATTCTCTCGTATACATAATAAAATAGTAACGTTTGTATTATTATATTTATATACGAACCACTCACTAACCATATATTTATGGTTTCAACCATACAGTAATTATAAACACATGTAAATAATAATAACCCATATCAACATTGCAAACAATGCACATAGAAATAACTATCATGGAGTATGTAGACTCATATGGATGAGCCTGATTTTGACGTGTGCAAAGAATCATGTGTTATTAGGTTATGGGGCATTTTTTCATGTGTGAAAGTGTTGAAGACTGTACACTAAGAGTACTATACACTTTCCATATTTGTCTCATCGGGTTTTGGGGCCAGGCCAAGCCCCGAGCGGGGGTTTGGGGGTAGCATCCCCTGGTAGCAAGGGTTCAAGGGCGCAGCCCCCGAAATTTTTTTGGCCTCGAAACAAAACATGTCTGATATACCGAGAAATGTGTTTTTTCTCATATGGGAGGTATTTTTGACCCATAGGTTTATGGGACGGTTTTGGCCCATGGTTTTGATACCCACGTTTTTGTAAAACAGCTTAAGCAGTTGTCTACTTATGTGGTTTTGTGCATATGGTACGGATTATGTAACATTGTAGATGTGTATGAATTCAGGTGTGAATTCTGTAGAGTTTGTTGAGCACAGCTCCAAATAGATCTAGGTATTGTATTGAGAGAGCGGTGGATTGTAATTAAATCTGAGCAAGTGATTCTTGGTGGACATAGCCCAAATTGGGTGAACCATGTTAAATATTGTCTCTCTTTGTGTTGTGTTATTTTTATTCTGCACTTTTATTTCAGATCTATAATATTTTTCTTCATATTAGTTTTTATTGTTGTGATTTTGTGAAGGACTCATCCGCATATATTATCTATTATTTCCTAACATGTGTATCATGGAGAATGAAGAAAGCACCACATTCATGCGATGTGATAGTTAAACCGACTCAAATGTCATATGAATAGGTAAGTATTGCATTGAAAAAGGTATCTACAGAGGTTGCACATAGAAACATAGATAAATCGGCAACTATTTGGGCCTTTTTAGAATATAAGAAAGATAAAGATACTGAGATCAAGTTCCTAACAAAGGAAAAGGAGATAACTGAGGTGAAGGTGTGTACAATACTGAGTATGGCAGAACAAATTGATGATGAAATTATGAAGGCAAGGTCGCATATGGAAGAAAAAGTGGCACAAATATTTCCATTTGCAATGCATTACTACCGCACATTGGTCCACATGCTATTGGATAAAGGACCAATTCAGATTTTGAAACTAAAGGATTTTACGGCACATGCAGAGAAAGTAAAGGCCACTATTGTGTGCAAGATAACTGGGTATAATTCTATGCTGCAGACATTGAAAGATGAGTTTAAAAACATCAGACTTGGCGTTGAACATGTGCACGGATCCTAAGAATATCATCAAGACATGGAATTTTGCAGAGCATAATGAGGTCCTTAGTGCAGTGAAGAATGATACACTTGGGCGTGAGGAGAGGCTGAACTTAGTAGCAGAGAAATGCAATGCGCTTGCAGCAGCCCATGACCCTTATAATGAGTGAAAAAAAGAGATAGAAAAGGCCATAGCGTGGAGAATGGATGTAATGGATGGGATGATCTCAAGTATGGAAAAATTCCTTAGGATACTACAGAATGAAGGTGAGGACGTGACTTTGGATGAGATGGGAGGGGTACTTGCAGACATTCCAGAAAAAACTAAGAAGATGCTTAGCGATTGGAATGAGTTAGAAGCATAGATAAAGAGTGACTATCCAGAGTCATTTCTACCTACAGAGGGATAGAGCACCCAAGTATTCATTCATTCTTTGTGTACAGTTATTATTTCATTCCTTATTCTTTATTCATGGCAAGATAAATAATGGTTACCCATTACTAGGGATGGAAATGAAGCAAGTGTGGGGTAATGTTGAGTTGATAAATTATAGCCTAATTATGGAAGGTGCATAAGGATTGGGCGTGGGCATATGGGGCAGAGGTACATGCAGAAATATATAAAAAGAAGGGTACGCACTAGAAAATATGACTTCAAGACTTAGTCGTTTTGGTTTACCATGGGATAAAGATAGATTGAGTGCAAAGCATGTCTTTCTGGAAGAATTGAAAAATGTGTCAGTATGAAGACTTGAGGACAAAGCAAGGCTATTTTTGGGAAATTACAAGATCAAGCAATATGTATAGTTTTGAGATATTAATTGGATTAGATTTTCAATTGATATTATTAGATAATTTATTATTAATGGTCTTACATTCTTTTGTATATATCATGTAAGGGCACATGGCTATTATTAACATTTAGCTTATTTTAAGGATGCATGAGTAGTGAAGGGTAAGTCCCCACTACCTATAAATATGTATTGATTTACATTGTTTAGAGATCGATGGTTTCTTAGAGTTATGTTGCTAGTTATGAGTGTGCATGACTAAGGTGACACTATTATATATGTATTCAGCTTCTGTGTTTTACAATAATTAATACAATCGATTTTTATGGTTGGGTATTGGTTGTTGACATATTTGTGACTGGTTCTTTTATGGTAGATCTAATATTGATTCTTGTATAAGTTATTCTTGCATATGGTTCATATCTAGATCTATTTATGATTTGTTACTGCATTGTTATTATGGATCTGGAGTATATCTATTTATGTACTCATCATGCTAACTCCTTGAAACACCTTCTATAAAATAGGGACCTGGTACCCTTGTGTGCTTCGAGTGAGCACTTAGCTCTGGATGAGTGATGTGCCAGCGTGCCTTGGGCTATTGAGTAAAATAAAAGACTACGATCTTGTAACTAAAGCTCTGTAGGTTGAGATATATCATTAAAATTTTCTTTAAATTTAGGTTTTATTTCATTAGATTTATCTTTGTAATTATATTTTCCTTGGAACTTATATGTAGATGCATTATGTGGAATAGGCCCATACTTAAGATTGTATAATGCATAACTTAAGTAGATATAGCGATAGGGGATGTTGAAGTAAGCACATTAAAATCAAGATCGTTTGTTAGGATTGACCATCAGGAGAAGCGTTATAGGAAAGAAACACATGATTAATCCTATCAATGTTAGATGGATTTTGGTGAAGGTCCCCATGAAAAAATGATAATAGTCCAACTTAATCATAGTCAACACCATTAAGTCTATCAAAATTAATTTCATGAAATTATTGGGGGGGATAGGTCAACTCAATGTGTAAGAGAATCTTGGTTACAATATTTTTTTTACATCATTATGGATCATCTTAGGAAGAGAAGATGCATCATGAATAGGAAGAGAAGAAGTATTAATGGGATGCCTACACTTTATAGATGTGTATGAGAGTTGTATATGCTTAACTAGTGTAAGATTAACTAGATTTTTGTGATGGAAGGGAATAGAAGAAAGACATGCAAAAATATAATGGTAACTTGATTAAAAACCCCTATAATAAACTATTTTCTGCAAAAAAAGGAGTGATTTATATAGGATAACATATTTTTCATCTATATATATTTGGCACATGTTCTAATCACTCCTATATAAGTGGCTTCACCAAATGATCTATCCTAAAAAAATAAAGATTAGAAATGTGAATGTGGGGGTTCTTGCCTATTTAAATTCGGTTTTGTGTTAGAAACGTAATATATATTCATATTATAAATAAACATTAGCATCCAAATATGAGCATGCACATAAATTTTTGTTAGAGAGATTGATTAGAACATGTGCCAAATATATATAGATGAAAAATAGTGTAATTAGATTTTTGGCAGATCTAAAAGATGATCTAGGTATGAAATGGATATGAATGGGATGGGAATATTTTGCAAATGCTTCATGCTTGATTCTAAAACTATATTATATTAAGGGATGAAACTGTTTTGTACATGACCAATCCATTTTATAGTTTCATCCTTTTAAATATTTTCACCTCACTTGTAAATTAATCTCTGTAACTTCTAGGACCTCTTTGAAAAATTAGTTTATGGACCTCTATGAAATAATAGGTCTTAATCATGTGTAAAAAACTTACCAAAATAATCAACTTGACCTAAAACATTTTTTTCTGTACAAACCTTACAAAAATCGGTGGTTGTGTTAAAGTACAATTTGTATGCCGCCTACATTAGCAATACTCTCAAGAGGACTTAAACTAAATTTAGTTCACCTAGTTACTTGACATAATACTACATGTATGTAAGTACATTTGATAACTTGAACACTTGATAATTGTGTTGTATTGACTTAGCTTGCTTGTGTTTAACTTGACTTTGTAGGCTCTTGATTTAGCAATCTTAACTCTTGTACTTGGTATAAAGTGCTTCATGATTGTGTAGGGGCTGGTCAAAATGTTTTCTCTTGATTTATGGAATATTAGGATATATTTTATTTCATATTAATGATTTTTACTTGAGAATCCCAATTTTTACATTCCAAATTAGCTCATCCATTCTAGCACATTATCATATTTTACCCAAATGTAATTTACGATCTAAATGTTTGTTGTTTTTAATGTAATAGAATCTTATTTTACTAATAAGTAATTTATTAATATCTTAATTAGATCAACCCTACTTTTTGTGTTAGTCCATAATGTTATTTAATTATTATATTTAATAATATATCCTCTTATTTAAGTGAGTTGAATTCATTTTATTTTAATTATTTAAACTAAAGTGGGCTTAAATTTTATATGGTATAAACATTAATTTTATGTAAAGTATGTTTATTAATTCACTTTGAAGGCTTGTCCTATTTAAATTAATTATCGTGAGGACTATGGCCTATAGGGGAGAGGACCCTATAACCATGCACCTAACTTTAGGGGCACGCAAATATATGTAGGTATGTTGGTAGTGTAAAAAAATTATATCATTGTGTAGTGTATGATTGTGCCATATCAACATTTTCTTTTCGCATGTTTTTTTGGAGTGAAAAGTAGTTTTTGAATTGATTAAATATGAAGAAAATCATTATAAAGCATTTGAAAGAGGGACCAATGACCGAGCGTCCTATGTGTCACATTCTCATTAACTCTTGAAAAGTGTAATTAACCAAAAAGTGAACAACTATTGGTGATTTTGTCAACAACCTATGGTGAAAAGAGATGTACATGTTTTGGTGCCTACTCAATTATAGGGTCATCTCCCCTAATGCATTTTGTTTTAACTTCCCAAAACACTAGGTGTTATTAGGAACAAGACCAACATGTTAATACTATCCTAACGAGGCATTTTAATCTTGTAGGTCATGGCATGGCCAATGTGGAACTATATCCAATACGTAAAAATCCTTAGATTCACTTCAATTGATGCGTGCCTGTGAAATTATTCATCTAACCCTTGTTTTGAGAATTAGAAAGTTCCCCATAGTAATTCACACTCCATTTGGTAGTGGAAATCAATTTTTACTAATGACCTTGTGCAATTCTCATTCGACATTGTTAACAAGAGTGTAACTATTACCTTTAAAAAACCACTCTATCTTTAGTCATTCACGTAGTGTCAATATTGTGGGCATTACCTCCTTGGCGTGATCAATTCTTGAAACCTATTTGAAATCGTGTTCATAACTGTGGAAAAGAAGGTGGGAGGTGTTCCATTTTACAGTAGTTAAACTACAACTACAAGCATATGTGACTTTAAATTACAATAAATAATAAGTAAAGAAAAATAAATTCATCCATAGAAACACATGATTTCCTCCATGAAGTACCCAAATCAAATGTATAAAGTGATTTCTATGTAACATATGAAAAAACACTTCCTTTTAGGAAACATTTTATATGCACGTTTGGTACTATGCCATAAAATAAAATTTATTCAAAAATAAAATACCAAAGGTGTGCTAGATGAAAATTTTTGGTGATTATTAAGAAAGTTAACTTATGTTGGCCTACCTGTTAAACAAATGTTCATGGTTACCCTTCTCATTGTTCATAAATTCATTTGAATTGAGTTTAGCACATGTTAAAATATTATTATACATACAATATTTTCAAGATAAATTTAAGATTTGTAGAATCATGTTTTTAATTATTCAAATTTGTGTCTAGTAATAACGGTGTGTAGTGACATGTATTAAAAATGAAGGAAAGTTTGAAAGGGCTACAATCCAATGGTGATGATGATGGTTTGGTAGACCATCCACAAGAGTACAAATATCTCTAAATAACTTTAAAATAGAGTCAAATAGATATGGTCCAAATTTTTCCTTAGGAGAATTTGATAAACTGGATGCCCTTTTATAGTCCTCACTACTTAACAAAATATTTACTTAGGAAGTGTAAAAGCATTTATTTCCCATCAAAAAAATAAAAACAAGTATTTGAGATGAATACCTTCAAAGAAAAACTTGTAAAACCCTTTTTTAATGAGGCATGTGATAAAATAATTTCACTTTAAGTAGTTGAAGGAAAAGGAATTTTACAAGCATAAATTTCCTTTGTTATGATGTTTTTGAATATTTTCATACTATAGAAACCTATAAGTTAGTTAAGAAAAAATGTGTGTAAGTCTTGAGTTAGAACAACAATATTATTTTCAATTTTGAAAACACTAGTTTGCTAACTATTATTTATCACATATACATCTGGCTTATGTAACCATTTTAGAGGGTTAAGGTTTTGGGTATGATTCTTAGTTTATCCCTAGCATTTATAGTGGGGAATTTGCATGTTTCTCTAGAGGTTGAGCAATGACATTTGCCTTGTGTTAGAACCTTTCTCTTCGAAGCTTAGAGTCGTTGGGTATTTGTTGAACCCTCTAGATTACAAAAAAGACTATTATTTATCACATATATACCTGTAATTTTGTGACCTAACTCTATCTATGGTATTTGGCTCCAAATCTATGATTATGACCCAATCCTAGATTCTAAAAAAATAGGAGTTGGGTTGACGATTAACCTATATGGAATTTGCAATTTGCATGGAACTGCCATCCAACCCAAAACCCTTCATTATAGACCATGAATGGTTGTCTTGGTAAAAAAATGTCTGAAACATTGTGTGATCATGTGATTTTAAATACTACCCCTTATTTTTAGGGTTTGTCACTACATATTATCAATATTGGCCCCCCTTTACACACTTATATTGGTGTAAAACATGTAATTAAAAATCATCCCTTGTATGGTTGTGAATGTTATATACCACCTTTCCAAGGTGACCCCCCTCGTGTTATAAACACCTTCAACAATGTGAAAAAATCATTAAATTTTCCTAAGACTACGAATAATATTGATTAAAGTCAATAAGATTTTATTGGAAAATTCATTATTGGTCTATGTGCAACTCTTGATTCTACAAGCTCGGAAATTGACAGTTCACATGTTATTTTTTGTGATTTTTGAATTGAAAGATAAACATCCTAATTTTTCCGAAAAAAAATTGCATGAATTAGATGCACATAATAATATGCCTTCTTAGGCTTAGTGCCACAGACTAGGCCCAAATTGCGATATAGATTGTATATTCAACCAAAAAATGTCAGTAGGTTGTAGACAGTTACAACTTGAAAAATTGGGAAATTGTATTTTTCTATAATTGTTTAATAAATACATATAATTCAAGAAAATAAAAAACTTGTTAGCTTTTAAGTAAAGGAAGAAATTGATTGCCAAAAAAAAAAATTGTATATAAAAGATTGCAATTTACATCCACCTAAAAGAGATAGCCATCAATTTTTAAAATTAATATTGTTGTCGAGCTTATATTTTAAGCTTGCTTGTGTGTAGTTCTCCCTCATTTGTGGTTACGTGGCTGAAAATAAATTCTCGAGCTTCACAAGTTATAGGAAGGTTTGCAATGACTAGAGCTCTTTTGTACAATTCCAATTCAAAGAAAAAACGTATATATTTTGAATTTCTTAGATAGAACATAAGGATGGTCTTAGATGGGGTAAAGGTAAGAAGAAGCAGCTATTCTTCTAGGAAAATGCATCGCCTACTACCTACGCTATTTATGTATGCCATCAACTTCTTTATCGGTCAAAAAGTCAAAAAAAATGATTTTCATAACATACCTGGGTACATTGGATGGGTAAATGTAAGAGAATAGGCAATTCTCTCAACAAAATGCACTCCCTATTATCTATACCATCTAAATTATACCAACGTTCTAACATTTTGTCACGAGTCAGGTGATCAAATAGTCATAAAATTGACAAATGCTTAAACGAGTGAAAGTGATTTAATACGAATGGAAGTTGTCATAATACATAAGAAAAGTGCGAAAATAAAGTACCAACAAAAATGGATGGTGCTTTTTATTTATATTCCTCGCCAATCAAAATTCGTAAATAGATTCCACGTGGGGCAATATTCACTCCCACGATGTTGTAGTTTTTCTTTTGTCCCTTCTATTGTCCTCGCCTCATAATATTTAAATAAACTAAATGTATTGGGTTTTTTATTTTATTAGGTTAATAATTATATGCATATTAAAATGTGTAAGCACTATGATAAAAATGCATATTTTTAATCACATGCAAAACCTTTTATTTAATATTTTATGAATTAAATATAAACCAGTATTTGGGTGGTGACATAAATAAACATATATGCAAATCAAAAATAAACATTCGGAGATTTTCATGAGAAAACACTCAAGTGTTCAAATATATTATATATTATCCCTGTGAAAGCCTAAAGGTTTAAGACAACATTGCATAAAGTGATTACACAACATTCGACCAAAAACCACTCAACAATCATGCATGGAAAAGCACTCACCAATCATGCATAGAAAATCTTTATGATTGATGTTTTGTGTCATTTTATGATATCAATTGAATCATTCAATAAAGTTTTAAGAGAGGAGAGAAAGCACTCTATCAATCATGCATAGCAAATCTTTATGATTGATGTGTTCTTCCAATTTTTTTGAGGAAGAGGCACCACATGTTTGTTAGAGTGTTCAATGTGGTAGATGGAGTTGAAGCAAAAATAGGAAAGTGGTCTTTAGTAACGTTTATGGAACTTTCAATAATAACGTTGTGACAAAGTTGAAGTTGGTATATTTTAGAAAGAGATAAAAAATTTAGTAAATACATTATGATAAGTAAAGATATAGAGTGTAATATGAAAAAAATAAAATAAAAAATTGTGTATGTATATATTGTGAATTATCAATTTTAATTAAGAGATATCTATTTTTGAAAGAATATATATATATTTATAAACACAAAATCAAAGGCAATGTTGAATTTTGCAAGGTGTTTAGATGTTTTTTAGTCATTTTAGATGTCAAAATACAATCACTTTTGAAATTTGACCATCATGATTGACAGATAAATATATAATTTAAACATCAAAATGACATGTATAAATACAGTCGCTTTGGAAATTTGACCATCATGATTGACAAATAAATATATAATTTAAACGTCAAAATGACATGTATAAATACAGTCGCTTTTGAAATTTGACCATCATGATTGACAGATAAATACATAATTTAAACGTCAAAAAGACATGTATAAATACAGTCGCTTTGGAAATTTGACCATCATGATTGACAGATAAATATATAATTTAAACATCAAAATGACATGTATAAATACAGTCACTTTTGAAATTTGACCATCATGATTGACAGATAAATATATAATTTAAACGTCAAAATGCCATGTATAAATACAGTCACTTTTGAAATTTGGCCATCATGATTGACAGATAAATATATAATTTAAACATCAAAATGACATGTATAAATACAATCACTTTGGAAAGTTTACCATCATGATTGGAAGAAAAATATATAATTTAAACGTCAAAATGACATGTATAAATACAGTCACTTTTCAAATTTGACCATCATGATTGACAGATAAATATATAATTTAAACATCAAAATGACATGTATATTCATAATTTGAATGTCACACACACACACACACACACACACACACACACACACACACACACACACACACACACACGCGCGCGCGCGCGCGCGTGTGTGATACTTTTGTGAGCTTCATAACAAAAATAATATTTAAAAATAGAAATTTTGGATTGTAAATAACATAAAAATAATAAAATTAACTTAATATCTTACTAATTAAAGAAATATAACATCTTCATATCTCATTGATAAAATAGAAACATCTATTAATTTTGATTTTTAATTAGTTTTATTTAGTTTTTTTTAGCTTTATTTGGTTTTTTGTTTAGCTTTATTTTATTGATTTTGGTTTGTATTTTTTTTATTTCTTACGAATAAATATTGAATAGTGTATTAGATGGATTGAATTTGGAATTTTTGCAAGAAAAAGGAAATTTAAATATTGAACTTGCAGAAGTTGAAAGTTGGAAGCTGAAAGCTGAAACTCATTTTCTATAGAAGAATTTTGAGTTTGCAGCTGTGATTCCAAATGAGTCATTTCTATCATTTTCTTCAAAATAAAAATTAAATTGTAATTTGAAATTCTATTTTTATATTAACAAAATATAATGATGTTTAAGGATCCTCAAATTAATTAGTGCAACATTAATTTTTATGGGAAAAATGAATCTGTGAGAAAATATGAAATTGATTATTCGAATGTATTATCCAAAATTAAATAAAAGTCACGAAATTATGAGAGAATATTACAAAGAAAAATATTCATATAGAATTTTACTCAATTTATTTATAAACTGTAATAGGTATTATAAAAATAAATCCAATATGCATATTAAATTTTGAACTCAAATAAATTTATAGACGATCAAATAATTTTATTATGACATGTAACATTGAGCGTCAAAATCTAGCGCTGATCAAAGGTGCAAACACATAAAAAAAAAAAAAATTTAAAAAGTCAAAGTTTTGGAAAGTTAGTAATTTGGAAGATCAATTTTTTTGGTTGCAAATCAAGAGCTGGTTGATTAGAAGTGGTATTTATGACTTTGATTGTAATTGTATTGGTTTATTTCCCGGCCCGTTAACAAAAAAGGGAAAAACATAAGAAATATATATATACATATATATATATATATATGCTTATTTTAGTAAAACAAAGTATTGATTTTATTCTTCTACAAATGCAGAATGTTTGTTTCAAAGTGTTAGAGGATTTATGTTACATGCATAACAAGTTTCAATGTTCTTTTCTATTACAATGTTGAGAGGCGTTCCTACAATAACAACCAAGGCTGTAATAGCATGAATGATTCATTCTTTGGACCGCCATCATAAAAAGAATTAATTATTATACACCAACAGAATGTTTAATTTTTTTTTTAAATTATGAACAAACACACTGATTGCGGTTTATAAAATTTTAAATTGTCAATTTAAATTAGGAAATATTTTAGGTATTGGAAGATTCAAGATTTACTCCTACGGAGTTTTCGTTTTGTTCGCCTGCGGAGTTTTCGTTTTGTTTTCTCACAGGGCCCACGTATTGCGTGTGAGGAGGAATCATGTGGATAATGTGAGCTAGTTTTAAAAAGGGGCGAATTGTTTGTGAGATAATCAGAGTGGAGTTTGATAATTAAGTACTATTTAAATATTTGAAGAATTGAGGAGCAGAAGAAGGGAACAAAACACATCTTCGTTGTAGACGAGTGTGTTCTTTGAAATCCTTTTTGTTTGCCTGTTTAAGGAACTTTTTTCGGCCTCATAATTATAAACATTTCCATAGAGATTTTAAAGGGAATGCAAATGTGGATCGACTTTGAAGAGGCATGATAGATTGGAGAAGTGCCATATTTATTGTCCGGAAAGTTAAGTATGGGCAGCATTGGCATCGGAATCTTTGGATATGGATATGTGTATTGAAAATTAGCTGAGGTTTTATCATGCCACCAGAACCTTTATATGTATATAGATGTAGATGCAACTCTTATGAAGGATAAATTATGAAGTAGGGTGGAAAAAGAAGAAGAGATGATTATTGTGTTTGTATCTTTCTTAAAAAATTAATATGATTCATATTTAAAATTCTACATATAATAGGTAAATCAAGAATAAAACCAACTACAATGCCGTTAAAATGGTTAGTGGGAAAGGTGAACAAAACACGGTGTATTATTGTTAATGAACTTTATCACATATACTATATGGTAGTATATACAAACTAGCATACCTATATTAGAAAATCTATGTAAAATACGTTGAGAGGTATCATTCTCGAGGTGTCTATATTTGTTTCAATGTTCTTTTCTCTTATATGTATATTACAAAGAATTTTAGGGGAAGATTATGGAATAAAAACTTGTATATAAATTTTGTAACATATGGGCTAGATTCAAGCAATAAACCTTTTTTTTTTGTTTTACAACCAATCTATGTGTAATTAGGAGAGAACCATTTTGAATGAGACACGCTTGTTCTCATCAATTTGGTTGTATTTTAAAAGAAATTTTAAAATGTAATTTCTATGAGGTAATTAACTATTCCATTAATTGCAAATTGCATAAATTTTATAGTTATATCAATTGAATGGAGTGCGTTCTTCTCCATTTTCATTCAAAACATCTCTCAATAGGGACCACAATTTGTGTATTTCTTGATGAACATTGGCATAAATCATTCACACAAGAAAATTTAGGGTGTTAAATGAAGAACTGCATTAAACAACACAACCTTCATAATCACACGTAGAAAAACTATGTCAATACATGCAAGTAACACAAAATTGAATTCAATAGCATAGAGACACG
Source organism: Taxus chinensis (assembly GCA_019776745.2). Classification (NCBI taxonomy): domain Eukaryota; kingdom Viridiplantae; phylum Streptophyta; class Pinopsida; order Cupressales; family Taxaceae; genus Taxus; species Taxus chinensis. The sequence goes on along the minus strand of CM034155.1, from coordinate 328,749,621 downwards.
TTGAAAAGATTTATTCATATAATTATAGGAATACCACACATAGACTGATCACCATGATACAATCAATAGATTATATAAACATTCTCCTTATTAAACACACATTGCTTTGAGCCTTAAGCTCACATCCACTCTTTTCTCTAATTCACAAAGTTCACTCTTGTTTGAGTTATAAGACTGACTCTCTAAGGCAATTGGGATTTGTTTATATAACCAAAAAATGTCATAAACTTAAATCTTAAAACTAATATGAAGTTATGGTCCAAATAACCCATTACATACTCGGACAACCTTTCTGAGATTCAAGCAATCTTTATCCAATATTTCACAAATTCTAAACAACCAACAAAATTTTTAGAAGGACGTAGAAAATTACAACCTAAAAGTTAGGAAATTGTGTTTTTTAATACACACACACACACACACACACACACACACACGTATATGTATATGTATATGTATATGTATATGTATATGTATATGTATAAACATATACATATACATATACATATATATATATACATATATATATATATATATATATATATATATATATATATATATATATATATATACACACACACACATATACATATATATACATATATATGTATATATATGTATATGTATATTATTATATATATACATATATATATACATATAGATGTATATATATATATACATACATACATACATATACATACACATATATACATATGTGTGTGTATGTATATAGATGTATGTATATGTATGTATATATACATATATACACACACACACATATACATATATATATATATATATATATATATATATATATATATATATATATATATATATATATACATATACATATACATATATATATATATATATATATATATATATATATATATATATATATACAACACACAACCCGTATGTCTTTATGAAAAGGAAGAATCTAATTGCACAAAAAAATGTATATAAAAAATGCAATTTACACCCACCTAAAAGATTTATTCATCAATATATTTTAAATTGACAACATGTCAAGTTGAAAATTTGAACCTACTCTTGAGAAGTTCTCCTTCACTCATGGTTGTGAGGATGAAAATAACTTCTTGTGGTTCAAAACCTATAATAGGGTTTTCCACGACGGGAGCTCTTATATACAATATTAACAATCGAAGTCATTCCTAGTTTGGAAAGAAGTGTACACCATTTTACTTCTTTTATAACATAGGGGTGACATTTGATGAGGTAAATATAAGAGGAAGGAGTTATTCTTCCAACAAAATGCATTGCCTACTATCTACACCATCTATGTATATTATGTTGGCATGTGCGTCTAGCACTCCCCGTTAGTTTTGTGACTTGGACTAACCGCCTCTCGTGGATCCTAAATCTGGTGGTTGTAGTGGAGATTAATGTCTGCAGGTTTTGGTCTAACGACAATTGTGGTCTAACAAATAGTATTAGAGTGACAGGTCTCAAGTTCACCCGGGTAATGTTGGGGGATTGTTGGCATTTGCGTCCAGCGCTCCCCGTGAGTTTTATAACATGGACTAACCACCTCTTTGGATCCTAACTATGGTGATTGTAGCGGAGATTAATGCCCGCAATTTTCGGTCTACCGGAATTCGTGGTCCAACATACCATTGGTCTGTCAGGGATCAATTAGTCAAATTTTAGTTTTAATTTTGTGGGGTTTACAATTTATAGTTTGATTTTGTAATGTTGGAGCTCATGTTCAATATTGGTAGAAAAATCCATTCCTAGTTTGGGGAAAAGCGTACACCATTCTACTTCTTTTATACTGTAGGGGTGCACTGGATGGGTGAATGTAAGAGGAAAAAGTTATTCTCTCAACAAAATGCGCCACATACTATCTATACCATCTATGTATACCATCAGTCTGACACTTAATCAAGTGTAAGCTGATCAAAAAATTAAAAAAATTGATTTGATTTCAAACATTTACTACATCATTCGATTGCATGCATCTATAGCAAGTCAATAAAACTTTGTAATCATGCAAGAGAGGTGTGTGGAATTGTCAAAGACAAAAACACTAGTTTTTATAAATATTATAAATCTAGTTCACTATTTAATATTTTAAATGTAGATGTAGAGGCCACATAGGAAAATACGTGGATCATATACATGCATAGGCCGGAGCATTTTGTTAAAAAATACATGAAGTAGATAGATGAAGTGGACCACTTTAATATTCCTTACCAATGAATACTCGTAAATAGATTCCACGTGGAGCAAAATTGACTCCCAAAATGTGGTGGCTTTTCTCTTGTCCGTTCTATTCTCACATGAAGACAATATTTAAATTTTTATTTTTTAAGTTAAATATTATGTGCATATAAAAATATGTATGCACTATAATAGAAATGAATATGTTTATTCACATGCAAAACAAAATTAAGTATAAGCCAATATTTGGGTGGTGACAGAAATTAAACATATGCAAAATAAAATAAAATAACATTTGAAGATTTTCATGAGAAACCAGTCATGATATTATTATCTTTGTCAAAGGTTTAAGAAAACCTAACAACATTCAACATTCCATAAAGTGATCACACACCATTCGTCCAAAAACCTTACAATTCAATAAAGCAGGAAAAAGCACTCATCGATCATGAATATCAAATCTTTATGATTATTGATTATGAATAGCACTCATAAAATTGTACAATTATTGATTTTTTTAAATGAATGAAGGATGTTTTTTTTAAGTGTTATGGATATCTATGGATATATGTTGCAGGTTTAACAAGTGTCAATGTTGTTTTTCGTTATATGCATATCAATTATGTGAACAATTTTAAGATAGGAATATGCGATAGAAAATTGTATGTAAATTTTGTAAGAGGTATATTTGAATTTAAATAAATTTTTTGAAGAGATTATTTTTTATTTGGTTTTGCAACAATTCAATTTGTAACAAGGATATGACCATTTTGAATGAGAATATTTATTTTCATTGATTTGGTAATATTAAAAGAAAATATAAAATATATTTTATTTGTGCTAGCTAACAATTGCATGGATTGTAAATTGTATTAATTATATATAAGTGTATTAATTAAAAACTTGTAACAAATGGTGTGCACTGTCTTTTATCATTCCATTAGTTGTATTAATTGAAGTCTTGTAAAAATGGCGTGTAATATCTTTTATCATTGCATTGTGTTGTATTAATTGAAAGCTTGTAACAATTAGTGTGTAGTAGCTTTTAAATTAGAATTACCCAAAAGTAATTATATAAACAACATGCACAAGGGAAGAATCTTATTGGAGGGTTAAATCCAGAGCTATCTGGCTCAAAGATGGAGATAAGAACACAAAGGTTTTTCATATGACAGCCTTAAAACATAGGGCACACAATAAAATATCTGAAGTTACAAATCAAGATGGAATTTCGACGTCAAATTCCAACTCCATCAAAGAAGAAGATGTTAATTCTTACAAAAACCTGTTGAATGACAGTCCTCCATTGTGTCAAGAAGTTGTTAACAAGTTGTTGAACTCTATTCCTAGCAACTTGGTTAGACCTGAAGAGTATTGTGCTCTTGCTAAACCTGCTACTTTAGAAGAACATTAGAAAGCAATATTCTCCATGGAAGGAGACAAAACCCCAGGCCTGAATGGGTTCTTTGCTTCCTTCTATCAAAAATGCTAGGAGACTTGTGCGGATGACCTACTCAAAGCTGTAAATGAATTCTTCAAAACATGAAGAATTCTCAAGGAAATAAACAACACTTTTATCATCCTAATCCCAAAAAAAGTTGGGGCAAAGGAATTCAAGAACTTCATACCCATAAGCCTCTCCAATGTGCTCTTTAAAATATTCACCGAAATACTCACCTCAAGGATACAGTTGCTTCTTCCGAATATAATCTCAAGCCAACAGGGATGATTTGTAAAAGGAAGACTTATCCAAGATGGAGTAATTATGGTTCATGAAACCATACACTCGATGGAGAAAAGTGAAAAAGTAGGTATGGTGCTAAAACTTGACATGAACAAAGATTTTGACAGAGTTTCCTAGTCTTTTCTTGATCAAGTGCTGAAAATTTCTGGCTTTGACAGGCGGTTTAGAAAAATCATATGGACCTATATTTCATCGTCAAGATTCTCGATGATTGTTAATTGCAGCCCAGTGGGATTCTTGCCAAGAATTCGTGGTATCCGACAAGGCAACCATGTCTCTCCCATACTTTTCATCATCATGGCGGATAGTCTCAGTTATACAATCAATAGAGTTATTTCTTTGGGCTATCTCAAAGGATTCAGACCCTCTTCCTTTGACATCATGATCTCACATCAGTAGTTCGTTGATGACACAATCCTTCTCCTACTTGCCTTTATCCTCAAAGCCAAAACTATGAAACAAATTTTGTAGCTATATGAAGAAGCTTCAGGACAAAAAATCATTTTTGATAAAAGCTCTTTGTACTTCTTCAATACTCGTGTAGTCATTTTTATGCCCTCTCAAAGAATAAGGAAATCCCATGCACGTCGGCCTATCACCCAGTGGGCACTGAGCACTCACACGAGGCACGCGCGGGTGCCAAGCCCCTCCTTTATGTGAGTTGTGTGAGAATGCATTAGTTTTTTTATTAAGGGCAAATAGTTTTGAACGGAATATACCCTGTATACAAAAGGGCTTAAAAGCCAGATTCCAGAATTGAAAGTTAAAGCACAAGAGATGGATAAAAATCTAGATAGAACAATTAAGCCCAACTACAGAAAACTGTCTGCAAAGTAAAAACCAACAACCGACAAAGCAACAGTAAAAAAATAACTGATGTACAGCAATCAAATAACAATGGCATATCAACACCATTGGAAGCATTCTGCTATCTGGCCAAGAACCAGCCAGCCAATAGCAGAGATGAGAATCATCAAGGCGAAGTGTTACCCTTCAGAGTGGTAGATTTTTTATTTTTGTTGACCGTAACCCACCCTGATGGAGCCTTCGTGGTTGGAGAAGAAGACAAAGGAGGAGTATTTTCCTTAATCGCATTTGTCCCATTTGGAACAACCATGTTGTTATCCTGAGAGAGATATTTATCATTTTCCATGCTGCCCTCAATAGCTTGTGTATTTTTCATGTTGCTAACAATATGAGTTTTGGATAAAGGGGTTTTCATTGACTCTGGTTCAGCTACTGCTTTAGATTCAAGATCCTTTCTATCCACAAAAATCAGGTTCTCCGGGAGTGTGTCTTTCCACCAGTTGTGCTTCTCATGTTGACGTTTTTCCATCCCACAAGCAGTAGAGGTGTTTCCTAATCCAAAACACCTTCTACATCGGAAAGGTAGACCTTCATAATCAAGAGTTTGTGACCAAGTTCTATTTTGCACTCTAAGTTCTACGGTAGCAGGAATATTTTTATCAGTGTCAAGTTCCACCAGGATCCGGGCATAGGTAGTATGGGTGTAATTAGTTGTTTGAGAATCTATGCGGAGTGTATTACCCAAGGTATTGCCAATGGTTGTCAGACATTCATGACTCCAGAATTGGAGAGGTAAATGGGGCAGCCTGATCCAAACAGGTTTCCATGAGAATGACTCTGTGTGTGGGTTAAAGGATGGGAACCAAGGTTTCATGATCAAATATTTTGACTCGCAAGTCCAGAGCTTGGAATCAATGATGTCTTTATCAGCTATTGAAGAGAAAACCGTAATGAAAATGCCTTTAGCACATGGATATAATTCTATCTTACCAGTTAAAGATAAATTCAAATGCTTGGAGATCCACGCATGAAGAACAGGAAGACTGGTCCATAAACCCCCAAATCTACAAATCAAAGCATGCTCTTTGTAGTAAATCTCAGATGAAATGACATCTTCCCCAAATGTAATACATGGGGTGATGTCGGCAGGTTTCATGGAGGATTCTTATGATAGAAACTTAAGTGAAGAAACTAAAAATGAACCATACATTTATCTTAGAGCTCAAAACGACTTCTAGGCCAATGAGTCATTCAGATAAGAAGAGAATTACAAAATATAGATCTGAATCAAAACAGGAGGTAAATACATAGGGGTTTACACCCAGTCATGTGAAATATATATATATATATAATTGATCCATACATATGCAAGTAAAAATGGAACCACACATATATTCATATTAAGTATGCTGATAACCATATTACATTAACTGAGGCAATCACAGATTCATATAATAGTGTAGACCAATGTCATGCATCATAACTGGACTTAAACCCTTCATAAATACAAAGAAAAAATATTTAGACCCATCCCCTTGCTACAACATACTCTTACATATCCTCTAAACCCAACCCATGGAGCTCTCACAATATTTCTACATGGCTTCACCTCTCTTCAATTCTCGGTCTCTTTATGTATCCCTCCTCTCTTTTCTTCTACCGGGTGCTTGTATATATAGCTTTAGAAAGCACCACCAAGCCTTTTTGAAGTTGTAGATTACTTGCCATGTGTCCAAGTGGTCCTCCATGGGAGCATGATCCTTTAGATGTGAGCTCTCCATCCTTTGCCATGATGACCTTCTGGAATATTCTATCATAAGGTATATTCCTTTTGTGGGCACCAAGTTTCTAGGCTGGCACCTTATCAACTCTGCATGCACATTCAAGTCATGCTTTCCTTGTGTCCTTCCCGATATGCCAAATATGGCTAAGTCCCTAAATCCCTTGCTTTTCCTTGTGCGCGCGTGCCACTAGTTCTTCTAAATCCTCCTAAAAACTTGTCTTGCATGCTTTCACCTTGCGTACCCTTCTTCAAATAGGCCTTGCATACCTATGCACTTGTTTGTACTTAGCCAATATTTTAGGGGTCCAACATCACCCGACACTATGCCTTTTCTCCACCCTTGGGAACACCTTCTTAATGAATAAAGAATGAATGTCCTTCAATAGTTAGGAGAAAGAATAAAGGAATGAAGAATTTGGGGAAGAATGAAAGAATGGGGAAACTATGGTTACTTCTGCAAGAGAAGAGGGAAATCCTTTGTTAAGTCTACCTCCAACTTATTCTAGGTATCAAGCTCACTCTATGCCTGTTGATAGAGGTCACCCCCTAAGGTTCTCACCTCTTCAAAGCTTATCCCTTCTCCTTGGGTAATCATCATTTCCACGATCCCCTCCAATTTTTTTCCCAAATCCTTGAGCGCATCCATCCTTCGAGTGATCTAGGGATATAACTCCTTTAGCTAGTTTTTGAATGAGAACTGCAAGGTCTCAATAGCTTATGATTTCTTCTCAACCTCAGCTAGAATTATATCATGTTCTTCCCTATTCCCCTTGTTCTTCTCCTGGAACTCCTTGAGCTCTGATTCATGGGTGGTGACTAGAATTCTTGTCACCCTATCTCTATCAGTGCATTTGTCATAAGCGACCTCAGTGAATTAGGTGGTGGCTTTCACATCCGCGAGGACTTTCTTGTATTGGGAAAAAATTTCCACAACCTTCATCTTGTCCTCCTTATCTTTACACGTTGATGCCTCCTCTGTAGACTCTAAGGCCAGTGGTCACCTTTCCATTGTGAGGATGTGGGTTAAGTCTTCTAGGCACTTGAGGGTGGATCCATACTTTTGCGCTGGTGGCGTTAGATCTGGATGTTTCAGGAAAATGGAATTTATGATCATATATAATTTCTTGTAAACCTTGCACACCCTTGTATTTTCTTCTTTCAACTCACACCTCAGTTGTGCACTAACTAGTTCATCCTACTTTAAGTCCTTAGTCCTTTTCTTGAGATCTTCTTCCTTTTTCTCCAGTTTTGCCTCTAGGAACTTCACCCTGTCTTTCCTCCCAAAGAGTCTGGCTTCTACTTCAACTGAAACCTTGTTTAACACATTGCATATTTTCTCGTTAGATGGTCATTGAGCCTTTACCAAGAAGTTGTCACCTTTTTACTCTGGTACCTTCATTATTTCCCCTTGGCTTACTTCAAATTCTGGTTTGTTGATGTGGGACTCAAATTCCCAAGAAATAATTTTCCTCATCCAAAGGTATACATCTTCCTCATCAAATGATGCCATAACAAAGAGTTTATCCATTGGTATGGTGCTTTGAAAGTGTGTGTGCAACACCTAGTTCAGATAATCAATATAGCCCATTCTTTGAACCTGTGATGCTTCAGCACTCTTTCTCCCCATGCACACAGCCTTAGCAAATATTCAATCCAAACTAGGATCCCCTCCAATGCTGCCATACTCCTTTTCTACACTTTCCTCCTCTTCTTCCTTCATCACTAGGTCCACGTTGTGCTCCATCTCTTGCTCTACCAGATCCTTGATGATATTTTCTAATTCTTTTTTCCCCACATCCTCATCTATTTTATCCTTTATGAGGCTTGGGGTCCTTTGTTCTTTTGTTACTTACTCACTTACCCCTTTGTCATGAGTATCCTCCTCTTCCTTTTCATTATTCCTCTTGAAAAATATGTATTCATTTTCTTCTTCCTCTTCCTCCTCCTCTGATTCATGTAATTTGAATATGGGAGGGCCTTGATTTGCCTCAAGTTCATTATCCATTTCACCTCTATAGGCCTCTAAGATCTTTATACCGTCTAAGTCATCTTCTTTTGTCACCTTCTGCTTATTTCTGATAGGAGATTCTACTTCCTTCTCATCATCCTGTGGTGACCTCTCCTGAGTGATGGGTTCTTTGTGCTCTGGCACTTCTTCCTCTACAGTATTTTATTTCACTAAGGATTTTTTCCTCCACACGTAAGTACTAGGCTTAGCACTTGTCTTTGGTGTGCTTGCCACTTGTGTAGTTTGAACACTTGGTGCTTTCTGCACCTCTTCTCTTTCCCTCTTCTTTAGCATGGGATTATTTCTTCTTGTGGGGTCCTTAGGGATGGATACATTGTTTTCCAAGTATGCACCCTTTTCAAATTTTGGCATTATGCATAGTTAAATCCTTGTTGCAGCCCTTCCAAAAATTGGCAATGTTACTGGATTCATCATCTATATCTCATGGGAGACCTATCTCTCCATGTATGTTTTCTTATTGGGGTAAAATAAATTCCTATGTAGCTCTCTGTGGTATTGATCCACCCCACTAAGGTTGAACCTTAGTCTCTTGGTCTATTTGAACCTATACACCCCTTCTTGGAAGGATTGTGTGGTGAAGGAGAAGGGAAGCTTGCACCAGGGGCTCATTGTTTCATATGTCAACCTAAATCTACCAATGTAGAAATGTTGATATATTGCAAATTATGCTTTTCCTTTCACAAGTGTAGGTAAATGCTCTGGAATCCTCCATTCTTCCCCAAACACGTCCCTCATGTGCTTGTACCAGTTTTCTAAATGTTCCTTGTGAGTGGATGTCATGGTCTCACAAGTATATTTCATGAACCTCTTCATGGGTGAGGGATCCTCTTCTGAGTACTCCCAAACAAACCTTTCCAGCCCATCAAGCACTCTGATCTCTAAGAAGACAACTGTGAGGAGGATATTACCAAATAATATCAACTCACCTTCTTTTGCTCTGCTAATGATTTCATTCGAGATGAAAGTAGACAAGTTGTAGCTGGTCCCCTCAGATATTTTATAGCACACATTCAACCATGCTTTGTTCACTTAAGTCCATCATCTCTTGATCATTGAGCTTGGTTACCAAGTGCATGACCATCTTCATCATGGGGTTTGGGATCTCTACGAGGTCAAAGTGTCATAATCATTTCTTATAGTCATACATAGAAATTATTTCCTTGATGGCCTCCTTGTCGCTTAGGTCATCATTGATGCTATCCCCCTCACAGATAAGTCATGTGAAATTGGAAATCAACTGGGGAGTTATGCGTATCTTACGCCCCATGAAATAAAAATGGTCTTTGTGATATGCACCATTAGTCACCGATAGAGGCACTCAAGTTTTCCGAAGTAGGGTAATTCGTAAATTTACAGTAACCCTGCCTTCTCCAATTTAACCTTTACTTCATCACTGTAGATGGGCATGCCCTCTGGTGTCCTCTTATTTTTTGGGGAAACCAACTCCAAAGACATTTCTTTTTCTGTTGTGCTGGTGCGGTGATTATAGTCACTTACAGTCATTTTCCGCAAATGAGATTCCCATTATTTTCCTAGCAATACCCCATCCAAGTATTGCATCTCCACATACCACTCTTCATTTATGCTTGCGACAAAACTCATTTTATTCCCCTTACCCATTTCCCTTTTTTCCATTATTTTAGGTGAGATGGTTACTTTCTTTGGTGTCAATCTTCTAGTTAGGTTATCACTTCAAAATGTCTTCTCCTTGCTCTACTCTACCACTCTATCCAACCCTAATGCTCAATCTTGCAAAGAAACCCTCCTTACACCGTGCCCTAGCTACCAAACCCTAAATGGAACAATTCTTCCACAAGATAGCGCTTCTCAACAACTTCCTTCTCAACAACTCCCTCCACACCCGTGTACTCCTTTCCTACTTGTTTGTGGATCTATTCTGGTCACGTCCTCTCATATTTCTTAAATTTTTCTTCACACAGATCACTTTTGGATGCCCTAGTTTGTGAGAACTCTTTTCACTTCGTAAATGCAAGGTAAATAATGAAGTGCCTGAATTTGTATTTATAGCTTTTCCTTCTTTGCAACATTAAATGCTATTTTACCTACCACCATACTTAGCACTAAATGTGGCTTTTTCCACCAAGCCGACCTTACGTGCCTTCACGTACATGCCCTAATCTTGCACGAAACATGCTACAACCTTCTGGCACGAAAAAAATCCATCCTAACAGAAGACTCTTACGTGCGTGTCAACAGCGCCAAAGGCACTTCTTCTGTCCACCTGATTTTTTCTCTCACCTACCTCATGTTGTTCCTATGCTTCTTCCTTCTCTGTACGTGGTTTCTCTGAAGTCTTATCCTGACACCAACCTTTTTCATCCACCTCTTCTTCCATGTGCTTCCTTCATTCTTGTGTGCTTTGTATCCATCAACCAGGCCATTCACCGTAACTTCTACTGCCAGTTCAACTTGTATTATGGGCCTATACTTTACATCACTCCACCCCACATTAAAATAGATGAGTGGTCCTCTGCGCATGCACAACCTTCAAAAAGTAATGTGGTTATTAGTACCCAAGGTGCAAAACAAACAACAAAAAAAATAAAGAGAAATGGAAACACAAGAATGGAAATTGCAAAAAGGGAAACCTATACTAAATGGAAAAACTACCTTATTACAAACACCAAAAAGACTTATTTATAGTAGGGATTCAGCCTACTCCCATTTAAATGGCCTGACAATCTCATTCCATCCAACGTTCTCAACTGGCATGCACTTGAATTCAGGATATCCGAGATGATATAGGGCCCCAACCAATGGACTTTCAACTTTCTGAGATGGCACAGAAACTTAGAATCATATAACAATACCATCTACCCATTCTCAAATTGTTTGTTTTTCATGTGGTGGTCATGCCATGCTTTTTGTTTATCCTTTTCATCCTTTTGACTCCACCTGGCCAATGATCGTGTCTCATCCAATTTCATCAATTTGTAAATCCTTTCCTCCAACGCTTCCTCATCGGCCAATCCTCTTGTGCATGTGCTATACGTAGAGAAGGTAACATAAATTCAATGGGTAAGACAACCTCTGCACCAAACACCAATTGGAATGGTGTGGATTTATTCAACCTCTTGTAAGTTGTCCTATACGCCCATAGAACTACTGATACTTTTTCATCCCAATCTCGTCTACCAACGTCACAAATTTTGGTCAGGGTATGACTCAGTATTTTATTAAATGCTTCATCAGTTCCATTTAATTTGTGGATGGTAAGGGGTAGTCTTATGATGAGCCACCATGAACTCTGCTAATATGAATCCTAATGGTCTCATTTAGGAAATGCATACCCCTATCACTAGTTAAGCTCAATGGGCATCCATACCTTGTAATAATATTTTCCCATAGAAACCTGGCTACTGTAGCTGTTGTACAATCCTTGGTAGGCACTGCTTCTACCCATCTTGTCGAATAATTTATGCAAGTGATTACATAGAATGATCCCATCCTACACGCAGCTGGCGAAATGGGGCCTACAAAATCTATAGCCCACTTCTCAAATGGATATGTACTTGGAATAGGGCGCAAAGGCATTTCATCCCTCTGCCCTAGTTTGCCAAGGTGCTAACAATGATCACATGCCTTGTAATACTCTTTGTAATCTTGATATAGGGAATCCCACCATAACCCAGCTTGTAATATCTTGCGTACAGTGGCATCCCCTGCATAGTGTCCACCTGCCCTTCTTCCATGCACCTCCTCCATAATAGCCAAACGCTCATGTTCTAGCATGCACCGGCGCAATACTTCATCATGTCCTAATTTGTACAAATTGTCACTAATGAGCATGTAGGGTGTGGTGTGTATGGCTAATTGCTTCCTCTCTAATTCTTTCATCCCTTCTGGCACCATACCATTTTTGAGAAACACCGCAATATCCTCTAAGTATGAGGGTGTGCGTCACAACCTAAACATTTGTGTGTCTGGCATGTTATCCTCAATGCTTTGCACGTCCTCTCCTAAGTCAATTCTAGACAAGTGATTGGGCCCATAATTACTCTTTCCCGACTTGACAACCACCGTGAACTCAAATTCTTGGAATAGTAGGACCCATCGACATATGTGCCCTTATAGAACGAGCTTGTTTACCAAGTATTTAAATGCCATGTGGTCCGTGTAGAATACAAATGGTTTTTCCAATAGATATTGCCTGAACTTGTGCAGCATGTAGATCATGGATAATGCTTCGCGCTCAGTAGTGGTGTAATTTTGTTCTACTGATGTTAACTTTCTACTTGCAAAACACAAGGGATGGTCAACAATTTCTTCACCAAGTTGTTCCAGTACTGCTCTAATGGCTATACCAAAGGCATCCACATGAACATGGAAAGGCTAATCTCAAATGGGGAAATAGAGAATGGGTGTTGTGACAAGCCTATCCTTCAAAGTGTCGAATGCCCTCTATTGCACCTCTCCCCAATGAATTTTCTAGTAGAGGGCATACCTCAAAAGTAAGGGGACATTTTGGTGTTGGTAAGACCCTAACCCACTTGTAAAGGTACGTGTATTGGCCTAATATGTAAGAAGAAGTATCAAAATTTATGTGTGGATGTAAACTTTGTTGTACCAGCAAGCCTAAGACTAGGAAGGAGGGTTTGTATATGCCTTTTCCAGTATCTACTTGTCCATGGGAGGACATTTCTATGGATTTTGTAGGAGGATTCCTTATGTCTAAACATGGCCATGAGTATCTCTATGTTGTTGTTGATAGATTCAGTAATATGTGTATTCTTATGGCATGTAAAAATACAATAAAAACATATGAGGCAGCAAATCTTTTCTCTGCTAATGTATGGGTGCATTTTGGTTTTCCAAAGTCTATTGTTTCTGACAAGGAGTCCAGGTTTTTGGGGAATTTTTAGACTACTTTATGGGACAAGATGGATACCAGGTTACAAAGGAGCAAAACTTTCTATCCACAGACAAATGGACAAACAAAGGTGGTGAACAGGACTTTAGTACAGTTGATCAAAGGGTAGAACAACAAATACCCAAGGACTTGGGATGAGTCTTTATCCTACATTCAGCATTCCTATAACTGGGAAGTACACACATCCACTATGAAGTCAATATTTGAAGCATGCTTGGGATATCTACCTACAAATCCGCTGGATATAGCAGTTGAGCAGAAGTATGAGAATGAGACACAAGACACAGAAGTGACTAGAGAAAACAAATTCATTGAGAAGATCTGACAAATCCATCTCAAAGTCAAAGAACAGCTAGAGAAATCTCAAGCCAAGTACAAAGCTAGGCATGATCAACATAGGAGGGAACATAAGCTTCATGTTGGCGATAGAGTTTGGCTTTACTTGAGCAAGGAGAGACTACAAGGTCAAGCACAGAAGCTAAAGCCACTATGATATGGTCCCTTCACCATATTGTAGTAGGTTGGAGAAAATTCCTTTCAACTTGATTTACTGTCATTTATGAGGATGTACTTTGTAGTAAACTGTGAGAACTTGCACCTATATGAGCCATCCATGTTAGATGAAGATGAAGGACTATAGTTGCTACCTTCCATTGCGGAATGCATCTTGGACTCATGAGGTAAAGTGGAGGAGGATTTAGTGCTACAACAGAAGGTCAGAGAGGCTAGGAGAGGTCCGCAGGAATCTTGGCAGATTGGACTAAAAGGAAATACACCAAGGCAGGCCCGGTGGTACTCGAAGGAGCAAGTGAGGGAATTATTTCCTCATCTACTCCCCCACTAAGATTTTTTGGGACCAAGATCCTCCTAAGCAAGGGAGGTGTGATCCATAGGGATCCAAAAGGACTCTACCTCATCAAATCAGTCAGCTCGAAGAAGGAAAATAAATACATGGAGGTTCTATCTTTATAGTAGTAGGACCGCCACTCTATGCAGAGTGACGGTTATAAAACTTCCGCCCCACTAGAGTGAGGGCGGTCCTATAACTGCCACCCAGCTAGGGCAATGGTCTTGAGACCACCGGTCTAGATTGGGTGGAGGTCCTGGCTCTTTTGGACAGAAAATAAAAACATGAAATGAAGAGCCTCATAATTTTAAAGGTTGTTTGTGTCTTGTTGTCATGCAAATGTGCAACAGGGAAATTAGAAATTTCCAAGCACGACAACTATACCCCTATGCCGAAATTTTCATGCTTTATCATTCCTAGGCAACCCCAGCTCTATCCAGTAAGTCAAAATTACCTCCCAACCAATGGTATATCATCCCCCTAGGTGATTTGGGAAATTCCATTCATTCCCCTAGGTGATTTTAGGACTTCATTGAAAATGCAAATTTTGGGGAGTCACGGGAAGGGTTGTCGCTGGCCTTCCCAGGACTGGATTGACCCCCTAGAGCAGAACAAAAGGGAAAAATTCAACATGGAGGTGAATGGAATACCTTATGACATCAAAGAAATGATTTTTGAAGGTTTAGAGAAGTTTTTCAAGACTTGGAGCAGTATGAGTGAAAAACAGGATTCACAAGCCTAGACAGTACACAGGCCTAAAACAGTCGTTGGGCTTTAGAAGAAGATTCTGAGAGCTCTGAATGGAGTTGGAAGTAAAAAGAAAAATTTTTAGAAAGAGGATTCCAATACCTACGTTATGGTGAAATAATATTTTTCACAACATCTTGGCGCATATGATTGGAAGGTAGTTTTTCTCAAGCACAAGTGGAGTCCCATATCAAAATTCTGATTTTTCAGGGATCATATGGTCGAATTAAGACATTAAACCCACATCATTGGATTCAAACTTCTATTTCCAGTCAGGATCATATAAAATTTCACCAATAAATTCCACCGGGAGCTCAAGTTATCTTCATTCCAAGTTATCCTCTCAAAGGCAGTTCAGGACTTAGTCATTTTTTCGAGAGGACACGTGTCAGCACCAGGAGCCTGGCAGGATTTCATGCCCCCGATGTCCCTAAGGTCAGGTACATCAGCCCTTGGAAAATGCACCCAGCCCTCATGTGACCTCTGGGACCCTCATATGACCTCCAAACCTGGCAGTTCAGCCCTCACGTGCTTATTTGGAGCATACATTCCCTGCCGTCGGATCGGTCGCCACGTGTCAGCTCCAGGATCACCATGGAATTTGATGTCCCTCACATCCCTGAGGTCAGGGACATCAAGCTTGGAATAATTTTCCCTAACCCTAATTGTGCATAACTTTATAGAAAATTTCCCAAGTGCCGCTTTCTTCACTTCTAACTTCTAACACTTGTGTGCACTCCATTCCTCCATTCTTCCTCTGCAACATTCTACCATCACTCTGCAATTGCAAATGCTCATACCAGCTCGACCCAAGCACTGAAAAAAACTCCCCACAGCAATTTTCAGGTCTCAGAATAATTTTTTCACAGAAACAAGAAGGAGAAATAAAGAACAAGAGGAAGAAAATGGTGAAAATCTCCATAACCTAAAAACAAAGATCTAAAGAAATATTGCAAGCCGGTGCATGAATCAAAGAACCATTTGTTTCTGTTCATTCCTCAGACCAAGAACATCAAAAATACACCTTAAAAATCCCCCTTCATGTGATAGAGCATCCATAATGAAGAAATCTCATTTCTGGCTCAACGAAGAAAGAAGTAGGATTTCCCGTCAAACTAGTTGCCGGATTGAAGTAAAATCACACGTGAAGCGCCAGAAGAAAAAACCCACATAAAAAATATAACTTTCTTTGTAAATAGAGGAGTAAACCAGACCTGCATTTTAAGGTCCATTAATGGCTTCCGTACCCAGAGGCATTGTCAGGTCTGAAAACTAAAACTTTAAAATCTCTTGCACTATTAAGCGAGTGGATTTGAAATTGTAGAGGGAGGATATTAGGAAAAAACCCATATCAAAAAAATTTGTTCCACATCAATCCAACTCCCAGAGGCCAACTTTCTAAAACTAGCAGGTCTACTACATAGGAACTGCTATTTTGGGAAAGCTAGCAAGAGAAGACCCTGTAGAGGAGACGAAGACATTAGAGCTAAACTACAACTGAAAATTCACCAAAACAAACATTTTTGGCACTTACTAAAAATAGTAAGTGGGCCCTCGAGCACCTGCAAAAAATAT
This sequence comes from Taxus chinensis, assembly GCA_019776745.2. Taxonomy (NCBI): domain Eukaryota; kingdom Viridiplantae; phylum Streptophyta; class Pinopsida; order Cupressales; family Taxaceae; genus Taxus; species Taxus chinensis. The sequence goes on along the minus strand of CM034155.1, from coordinate 328,733,014 downwards.
AAATTTGATCCAGAAGAAATGAGGAACACAGGGAGAAAGAGGAAAACTAAGCCACAACATCCAGTTGAAGATCGAGGAATTGCTTTTCCACACTTACAAAAAATAGTAAGTTGCTTTTTCGAAGGGAAATATGAAGACGAAATGGACGGGTCAGAAGCCAACACAACCCTTTTCCTGTGAGTATGATTTGGGAGACAGTGATGTCTTGTACATGGACCTGAACAACCTTAAAACTCACATGGCCTCCAAGGACCGAAGGAGGATATAAGACCAGGTATTCACAAGTGGCTTGTTCGCTGCTGCAAGACATCCAGTGTCTGTGTGTTGTCCACTCAAAATTCCCCGCTCTGATAAGAGTTAAATTTTCAAAATTTTGAGTTTTAGGGTTTTTCTCTGAAGTGCCTAAGTCGTGAAATTGGAAAATCTGTGTTTTGGGTCATTTTGTGTGATTTTCGAGCCCGTCGGAACTTTTTGTCCCAACTGTCCCAAGTACGAAAGTGCACTCTGTTCCCCGATCGGCCGAAATCCCTGAAGCTGTCCCATTTTCGGGCCCGTCGGAAAATTTTTGTCCCAAGTGTCCCAAAACTTATTTGTGCGAGTTGTTCCAATTTCGGCCGAAAACACCCGAACCGCGTACTTCGCACTTTCCTGTCCCAAATGTCCCAACGTTAAAAAGTGCGAGCTTTCCCATTTTCGGCCGATTTGCCCGAACCGCGTCCTTCGCAGCAATTTTCGTCCCAGTTGCCCCATTTTAAAAAGTGTGAGCTTTCCCAATTTTGGCCGAGCCGGTCAAGTCGCGTATTTCAGAACTTTTTGTCCCGAATGTCCCATGTCCAAACGGGCCCTTTGTTCCAATTTCGGCCGAAACACCCGAATCGCGTACTTCGCACATTTTCGTCCCATTTGTCCCAAATGCATTTGTGCGTCCTCTCCCTGTTTCGCCCGAACCGGCCGAGCCGCGTGTTTCGCGCATTCGCGTCTCACATGTCCCAAGCGTACCTAGTGTCATTCACACTTAGTTTTTCCCCACTCACTCCGAATATGATGCTATTCAAATTGGTGGTTGTGTATTCAATGCACATTAAATTCATTCCTCTCCTCAAACGGCTATATAACAAGCATACCACCTTTGCATTTTCCCCATTGCTTCCTTGCTATCTTTGCTCAAACCCTTGCGATCTAATTCCCTACCCGTATAGCCCTTTTCTCTGTAATTCCTATCCAAGTTGAGGTTGCAGCTCTAACCTATCAATATGAAGATCAAGTTTCAGGGACAAGAGCAAATTTCTCCGCTCGAGTCTGCTGTTAGCAATATAGGGGACAGTGAAGCTCGTCATCTCGACTTCGGCGATTTTTGGTCAAGAATGACAGATGCAAACCCTACACCAATGGCACAGATGATTAATGATAGTGGTTTGGCTTTTTCCGGAGGTTTCCCAATCTCAGTACAGTGTGCTGATACTGTACTTTCATGCGGAGCTCACTTCGACCCCCGCTTCGAGCGAATTGACAAATGTACATGGGGAACTCATTGCCAAGCTGGATGCTGCCGCCATTGGCGCTGCTCTGAGGATTCCGGAGATGGACAATGCTATAGTCGTTTCCCGGGATCAAGCACAGGCTATGTTCGACCAAGACAGTGACAAATATAAGGCTCGAGTGGCGAAGTCTTGGTTGAAGAACCCTAAGAAAGGTTCTTCTCGCCTAACCAAAACCCTATTCCGAGCAGATTTCAATGAAGAATTGTCATATTTTATAATCCTGCTGGCTCGGGTTATGGGTTTTCCCTCCACCAATGAGTTTCATTTCTGGATGTGCCCGCTCATCAGCATGGTGTGCGAGGGAACACAAAATATCAACTGGGCAGAGATCATCTGTATGAATTTGACGGAGCAGCTATCCAACGTTCAACAAACAAAGAAGTTCTTTATGACTTCATATCTGATGTATACCCTAGCAGCATCAAGGCAGTGGTTTGGCTTCTCCTATATAGATGCACACAAGGATGATCCAGTGTATGCCTATTGCCCGCAGTTCACCCTAGAGACCAGCAATCGGAATTTCAGAAGGGTCAATGATGCTTTCACCATGTACGTGGTCAGATTGCTCGAAGGTGATACTGCAAGAAGGTTTTCAGATGAAGCCATGAACCTGATATCGCAGTATGGAGCCTATTTCATTCAATTCAGGAAATTTTCCTATATCAGGCTTGCTGGCTATGAGAGCACTCCTCTGCGGCTTCCCATGTTCTGTAATGACAAAATGGCCTTGATAGAAATATGTAGGCAACTAGACAAGTTGCACAGAACTTGCAGAGACAAGAAGATTTCTGGCTTACACTTTCCCATCTCTCTGGGAAACTACACATGCAAAACAGCTCTGGATGCTCAGAACATAGAAAGAGCCCTGGTCCCTATCACTGTTCATTTTTTCAAGCCAAGAACCTGTTTTGACTTGAAGAAGTTTATTAAACAGAATATCAAGATAATCTATCATCATAGGGCAGATACAGAAGACTACTGGGATGACTGTGCAGATGATTTTGAAGCCAGAAGAAGGCATTGTGGCAGGTTCTCCCTGCAATTGATCCGAGAACTCAGTCTGTACCAAGTTCCTGAAGGTCTCCAGGATGACAATTCTGACCTATACTCGTATGAGTATGAAAATGTGATTAAGCACACCCCTCTGGAGGACCTGGATTGGAACAGGAAAGAGAAAGATGATCTGGCTGAGATTCTTGCTCCAGTCTTAGTCAGGACTAGGGTCTGGTTCAGTAAGAAGATCCGAGAATTCAAGAGGCATTCAGGAGAATCCAGCTCCAAAGGATGATTCGACACCCATAAGAGAGGCATCAGTTCCAGAGTCTGGAACACCAGTGAAAACCCCTCCTGCCTCAGCAACTTAGGGACCTGTGGAATCTACTCCTTCTCCATCTACCCAGGTATACAAGAAGAAACTCAAAGAGGTAAAGAAGGAGCCTGCAGAGAATGACCCTCCAAGAAAACAGGCAGAGTTGTCTATAGGGCTAGAGAACATCATTGTTCTCAGTGAAAGTGAAGAAAGCGAGATGCCCACTCCTGCAAATGTTCCTGAAGATCCTGCAGATAAGGACAAAGATGTCCAGAGCACTGAACTCCCAGGTGCTACTGATTCTTCTACTGCCATTGCCTCCAGTGCTCTACTCACATCTCAGCTTGAGTCAACAGCTGCACAGACCCTGAGTGTTATGAGCTCCCTGTCTCTTGGTCCCCTTGCTTCTCCTGCAGATTCTTCTTCCTCTTTTGCTTGGGTGCAACCTTTGGTTGACAAAAGGAAGAGAAAATCCTCCTCTCAAAGCTTGGGACCAAATTTTGATGCTGTTGCAGCCTTGTTGGGCACCACTCCTTCTCGTGCCAAGAAAGCCAGAACTACTTCCAGGATTGTGTCTGATGCCCAAGGTCAGCAATTCTTGGAGATTGCTAAGCCTACAGTGGACAAATCAGAATCAGACTTGCTGACATCTGACTTGGAGCTTTCAAGGATCCCTATGGGAGAGTCTACTCCTGAAGGTGAAATTCACAACCTCCAGGAAACAGTCACAAGAGTCATTGGAAGGGTAGAGAAAGGGCAGCAGACTATTGAACAGCTGGAAGAACAAGCCCAAGTTCTCACAAGTTTTATCAAGTCACTTTTGTCTAAGGACAAAGTTTTGGACCCTACCCCCTTGACTGCTCTACCGCCTCCTGTAATTCTAAGCCAAGATGAAGTGCAAAGTATTAAAGATATGCACAAGTATTCTGTCTATGGCAGAGCTATTGAAGCCATGGTGGATGACATGCTTGTTGCTGGGCTAAACTTCATCGATGAAGCTTTTAAACTACATGGAAAGGTAGACAATTTGCAACAGAAGCTATCCTCTGCTATTGGGGTTATGGATAAAGAGCTTAAACTCTGGAGCAGTTGCATTGTAGACCTTCGCCTCATGGGACAGACAGATGAGAACATCTTACTGGCGAATAAGATTTTCGATGATGCCAAAGACAATCTATCAAAATCCTGGGTCTACAGCGTAGAGTGGAAAATCAAAGTCCTGGAGGAAGCTGTGGGAGAAATGAAGAACAGCTGGCAGAAGGGAGAAGCTTTCAAGACACTGGCAGCTGCTGCTTTCAAAGATATACATTGTCATCTTCAAGATGAAAACTCTGGTGTTTCCTTGTCCTTGCAAGAAATCAAAGCTCAGTTCAGAGCTTTTGTCAAAGATCATCTATTCAAGGAAAGCTCCATCTCTAAGGAAAAGATGAAGGAAATTTGTTCTCTTCAGTCTGCCATTGAAGAAGCAAACAAAGACTATCATACTCACGTCGAGTTTGATAAAGAGATGGAGAAATGTCTGGGATTTTGGACTCAGTCTGCAGCCAACACGTCAGTCCCTCGTGGCAGAGATATAGCTGAGTCATTGAAGAAATTCAGGCAGCGGATTCTGAAGACAGTGGGCCCCTCCCAGTAGCTGGCCACCTGTCTCCTTCTCCTTTCTTTTCTCTTCTTCCCATTCTTTTCGTATTCTTTGTAATTAGTTAAGGTATTGCAACTGGCGGTCCTTAACTATTCTTTAGTTAAAAGAAACGGTTACGAAAAGTAACTGACTTGTAATCTATATAATGGCCTTTCCACGCCATTTTGAAGAGGGAGGAAGAACTTGGATATTTGCTGAAAGTGTAAATAGATCTTAAAGAAATCAATACAAAAGGGCTTTCCATTCTTTGTCTATCTAATTCTTGTGTTTTCCTTTAATATCGTGAAGATCATTTTGTTCTTAACTCGTTTGGTCTCTCTGATTGCATACTGTTCAGTTTTGCAAATACAGTGATCTTGTACAACCAAGGAGGAACTTTGTGTCCTTGATTAACAAATCTGAAGAAGGTTATTTATGGAACTTTGTGTCCTTAAATTTAATCTCATTCAACCAACGCAAATGATCTTGTCTTAAAATTCTTTGAAGCTTCGCATACACGAAGAATTATTCTGCTATCTATAATTCTGAATGTTGCTATTCTGCTCATCTTCTTATTCCCTTTCCTCAGTCCTTGTGTAACTGATGATCCTTGTGGAAAACACTTTCGTAATATCCAAGTTTAACCATAAAACAATGTTCTGTACATTTGTAAATAAGTTCGTTTCTGAATAAGGGAACCTCTCCCATTAAAGAGGAGGGACTTTTTGTCCCCTGACTGTTGCTCTTCTAAAAAGTCCTATTTGAAAACCAACAGTTTTTGGCGACTCCGCTGGGGAAAATCGCATTCCAGTACTGCAATTTTTTGATCATCCTTTGATCTGGCGACTCCGCGTTTCACTCGAGGGAGAAGGGCCCTTGGTATTGAAGATTCTCAGTTTCAGCTTTTGGAGCAACAGGGTTTTCCTTTCCCTTCAAATAGAAGAACTCGTTCGACGAGCACTCCACCTGTCCGAGATAGAAGTCCTACGGGTGGTATTCCTTCAGAGCCTGCTAGTCCCAATCTGCGAGCTTTGGTCCTTGCTGGTGTTACAGTTCCCCTACAAGCCGTATTTCCAAGAATGGCACAATTACCATGGGGTCAACGTGTCGGGCCCCTGGCTCTTACGCAGCCTTTGCATGAGTTACCTAGAGGTAACCGAAAGAACTTCCCCAAATTTAAAGGAGATGGCAAAGTACACCCTGATGAACATATTGCAGCCTTCGTAGTTGCATGTGGAGTTTTGGGAGTTGAACATGAAGACGTCTCTGTAAGACTGTTCGTCGAGACGTTACAGGACAATGCTGCTGACTGGTTCTATCATCTTCCGGCTGGTGCCATCACCGACTGGAATACAATGAGAACTCAGTTCGAAAGCCGTTTCAAGCCGGCAGAAGATGTGCATGCCCTGCTTGCCCAAATTTCTCAGATCAAGAAAGATCCATCAGAACCCATGAGAGAATTTGTGGCTCGATTCAACAGACTGATCAACAAAATTCCCGTAAATACTCGACCGGTTGATCAAATTCAAAAATGTTTCTTTCTAAATGCTCAAATGCCCAAAGTCAGTTATGCTCTAAGAAGGGCTAATCTCGGAACGTTAATTCTGGATCAAGAACTGGCTGTTAGTGTCGAGGATGACTTGATCATGTCAGGGAAGTTGAGAAGAGACCCTCCCAAATCTAAGTCTGCTGCTTCTTCCTCTTCCACCTCTGGACCCAATACTGATCCATTAGTCCAGAAACTTGCAAATGATCTAGTGGCTATAAAGAAACAATTGGCTCAGCATGCCCCGTATGCAGATGTTCCAAGAAGAAATTTTCAGCCCAGAAACCGGTTGCCTGCTCCCCACACAAGACTAGCACTTGAAGGACCTCCTGTCAAGGTTCCTGTGAACGCAACTTGTGAGGTTGAAGAGCCAGATGATGATAATGAAGCTTGCGAGGAATTTGTTGAGGAATTTGATGATGAGGCAGAAGAACTTGAGGGATCTCGAGTTAATTTCTTTACCACTGAGGGCATTGATGATGGAGATGACTATGATGAAGTGGTAGCAGACATGAACAGTGAATCATTTGCTGTCATGACTCGAGAACAGACACATCAGAGGGAAAAAGTGACACAGCCCATGAAGAAATCTAAGGAGCAGCCGGCAACTATTCCTGTAATTGCCAAAAGAGGATCTCCTATCCCTACCTCATCTGCACCAAAGGTAAGTACTGTCAATCCCGCTACCAAAGTTGCTTCTTCTTCTTTTTCTCCTAAAGTTGATAAGCCTAGAATTTCAAACGATGATGGCCCATCCACCTCTGGATCCTTTGATATTGTTGATCATCTAAAAAGGACTAAGGTTCAAATTTCAGAAGCTGAATACTACCAAACCCATCCTAAAGCTTTTGCCAAGATGATCCAATTTGTTAACTCCCATTCCAAGACCACCTCTAAAGGCCTTTTTCCCACTCCTCCTTCTATGCCACAGCCTAGTCTGGTAGCTGCTGTCACCTCGCCTGGAGACAAAATCAAGCCTTTTTATGTTACACTTCTTATAGCTGGCCATAGGCTCAGCAACTGTGTCATAGATTCCGGAGCCTCTGATAATGTGATGCCTGCTAAAGTAGCTCATGCTTTAGGCCTGACCCTTACTCGTACTTATGGATCTTGCTACTCCATGGAAAGTAAGGAAGTGCCTTTGGTTGGAAGGATTAAAGATGCACAAGTGGCTTTTGCTGCTTTACCTGAAAAGAAAGTCTTGGCTACCATCCTAGTGGCAGACATTCCTCCTTCTTACGGAATGTTGCTAAGTAGGAACTTCTGTAAAGATGTGGGTGGAGAGATTCAAATGGATTGGTCACACGCACTCATACCTGTCAATGGACAAATGAAGAAGTTACTCCCTGAGAAACAGTCTGAGTATATTGTGCAGAAAACAGATGATCCTAAGGCACAAATACTCTATGAAGACATGGGTCATGGTAATTACATGATTCTGTCCCCTGATGAAATCCAACCCTCCAAAGTATCACCTAAAGATCCCAATGGTGTCTGGATTTTAGAATTTGATGGAAGTTGTTCCTCGGCTGGTTCTGGAGCTGGCGTCTTGCTAGTGTCACCTGAAGGCTGCCTACACCCTTTTTCATTTAAGTTGCAGTTCGAGAACACCAACAACATGGCAGAGTATGAGGCTCTCATTCTTGGACTGCAAGTGGCCAAAGAACGAGGTGTAAAAAATCTTCTGGCTCGTGGTGATGCAGAGCTGATTGTGAAGCAAGTCAGAAGCCTTTTTCAGGTAAAAAATGGGAGGCTGAAGCATTATCGGAATCAGGTTTGGGATTCAATTGAATTCCTTGATGCTTTCTCCATTGAAGCAATACCTAGAGAAAAGAACAGCAGGGCTGATTCACTGGCTGTATCAGGGTCACTACTGATTCCCCATCCTGAGTTCTCTCAGGATAAGTTCACTATTGAAATGGTCCACCGGCCTAGTGTTCCTGACAATACTAATAACTGGCAAGTTTTCAACGATGACCAGCATTTGCTTTCCTTCCTGGAACTCAAGGGGAATTTCGAGCAACTGTATTTTGAGGGAAGTGACAACCTTCCTCGTGAGAGTGTGTCCTCTGACCAAGCTGTCACCCAAGGAGAAGAAACAGATCAGGAAGGGTGCATTAAACTCAAAGGAAACAAGATTCCCAAAGGTTTGGTGAGTTTGGAGGAGTTGTTTGATAAACATGACAGATATGTGAAATCTAAAGCTTCTACTGGACCTCAGCAATCAGCTGAGTATGATAAGATTGATATAGGGAGTTCTACTGATCCCAAGCTGGTAAATATTGGAAAATGTTGCACAACTGATGAGAGGAGAAGAGGCAATTGATCTTCTAAGGAAGTATAAGGATGTTCTTGCATATTCTTATGAAGATCTAAAAGCCTTCAAGCCAAAAGACATGCAGCACTCTATCCCTCTCAAACCAGGAATCAAGCCTTTCAAGCAGAAACAAAGGCAGTATAATCCCAAAATAGCTGACACTATATTTCAGGAGATTCAGAAATTGTTGAAGGCTAAAATCATTTTTCCCATTCACCATTCAACATGGATTGCAAACATTGTGCCTGTTAGGAAGAAGAATGGTGAGATCCGCATCTGTGTTGATTTCAGAAACCTGAATCAGGCTTCTCTGAAAGATAACTACCCTCTGCCTATGATGGATCAAATATTGCAAGCAGTAACAGGTTCTGAAATGTTATCTATGCTTGATGGGTTCTCGAGATACAATCAGGTAGAGGTTGATACTGCAGATCAACACAAGACAGCCTTCACCACTCCTTGGGGTACCTTTGCCTACAAGAGAATGCCTTTTGGGCTGATTAATGCTGGTGCCACTTTCCAGAGAGCTATGGATTTGGCTTTTGGAAGCTTGAAAGGGAAATGTATTGTCATATACCTTGATGATCTGACAGTGTTTTCAAAGACAAGAGCGGATCACTTTGACCACCTGGAAACAGTTCTGCAGAGATGCCGAGAGCATGGGATTTCTTTAAATCCTAAAAAATCTGTCTTCTGTGTTACAGAAGGGAAACTACTAGGGCACATAGTCTCCAAGGATGGCATTAAGATTGATCCTGAATGTGTTCAGGCCATACAGCAAATTCCTCTCCCTACCAGTAAAAAAGGCGTGCATTCCTTCTTCGGTAAGATCAATTTTTTAAGAAGATTCATCCCTGATTTTTTTGAATTAACTTTGAATATTTCTCAGATGATGAAGGGGAAGCAAACCTTTGGTTGGTCTTCTGAAGGAAAGGAATCCTTTGAAGGTATCAAGAAAGCTATTGCCAAAACTCCAGTTTTGGCCTGTCCTGACTTCAGCAAAGATTTCATCATCTATTGCTATGCTACAGATAATACCCTGGCTGCTGTCTTAACCCAAGAAGACTCTGATGGACATGAGCTACCAATTGCCTTCATGAGCTATATCCTGAAGAATCATGAGCTGAAATACACCATGATGGAGAAGCATGCTTTCGCAGTAGTCAAAGCTGTCAAGCAGTTCCGTTTCTATATCCTCAACTCTCACTCTATGGTGCTGGTTCCAGATACGACTGTTAAGTCAATTCTTACACAGCAAGAATTTGGGTCCAAGAGAGGAAACTGGGTGGCTAAAGTCCAGGAGTATGACATTGATATCAAACCGACCAAGCTGGTTCGTGGAAAAGGTCTTTGTGAGCTCATTGCTGAAGGAGCCAAGCATGAGTTGCTGGAGGAGAAAGCTGACATTCCTACTGTTCTATTCCTTAGTTCAGTTGATGAATGGTATGCTGACATCGCCCATTTTCTCACCTATGGGGAATGCCCCTCTCATTTAACTGCCAAAGAAAAGAGGACTGTTAAATTGAGGTCAGCGCAATATGTACTGTGGGAAAATGCCTTGTTCAAGCGTGGCTTAGATGGGAGATTTCTGAAGTGTGTTGACAAGGAACAACAGAGAAAGTTGCTCTCAGCTTTCCATGATCAGGCATGTGGAGGGCACTATTCATCAACAGTCACAGCTCACAAGATACTCTGGGGAGGGTATTACTGGCCTTCCTTGTTCAGAGATGCATCCAAGTGGGTGGATAAATGCGAGGCCTGTCAGACCTTTGTGGGAAGACCTAAATTGGCATCTTTGCCTCTCAAGCCAGTTGTGATTGAGGAACCATTTCAACAGTGGGGTCTAGACTTCATTGGTACACTGAATCCTGCTTCTAGTGCTGGCCACACTCATGTGCTAACTGCCACTGACTACTTCACCAAATGGGTGGAAGCTATTCCAGTCAAGAGCACTACTTCTGAAGTGGTATGCAACTTCATCAAGGAGAACATCTTGGTAAGGTATGGTGTACCTAACAAGATTGTAACAGATAATGCTTCGAACTTCTCCTCAACTGAGATAATGGATTTCTGCTACGGGTATGGCATCTCTCTGGCTCATTCTTCAGATTATTATCCCCAGGGAAATGGACAAGCAGAATCCACCAACAAAAATCTGGTGACTATCATAAGGAAGTTGGTCAATGAGTCTCAGCGAAACTGGCATAAGAAGCTTTATGATGCTCTTTGGGCAGACAGGATCACACCTAAAAGAGCCATTGGAATGTCTCCCTTTCAAGTGGTGTATGGAGTAGAAGCTCAATTACCAGTGACAGTGGAACTGCCAGCCTTGCACCTGATGAAGGCCATTGAAGATACAAGTTTCAGTGATGCTCTGGATAAAAGGATCATGTACCTGCACAAACTGAACGAGGATAGATTGGAGGTTGCTGACAGGATATCCGCTCACCAGCAGAAGGTAAAGGTTCTATTTGACAAGAAAGCTAGGTTCAGAGAGTTCCAAGTTGGAGATACCGTGCTGTTATGGGACAAAAGACATGAACCTCGTGGCAGCCATGGAAAATTTGATTCCCTGTGGCTCAGACCGTTCAAGATAAGACACTTTGCTGGTAAGAACTCTTTCTATCTTGATTACATGGATGGTTCTCCCCTCCCACTTCCTTATAGTGGGCAGTATTTGAAGTTGTTCAAGTCCTAGGTGACTAGGGAGTCCCTTTGTATATTCTGTACAGTGTTTTTGCTTTTCTGCTTTCGGTGTGTTTCCCTTCTGTTGTTGTGTGTGTTTCCCTCTGTATTGGTTTGTTTTTGACTCCGTTGCCCAATGGATAAGGCACTGGTCTGCTTCACCAAGTTTGTCTAAGTTCTTGCCTTGTCTCATTCCATGAATTTACACCAAGTCATCCCCAGAAGGAGCCAGCTGTTGTCCACTCAAAATTCCCCGCTCTGATAAGAGTCAAATTTTCAAAATTTTGAGTTTTAGGGTTTTTCTCTGAAGTGCCTAAGTCGTGAAATTGGAAAATCTATGTTTTGTGTCATTTTGTGTGATTTTCGAGCCTGTCGGAACTTTTTGTCCCAACTGTCCCAAGTACGAAAGTGCACTCCGTTCCCCGATCGGCCGAAATCCCCGAAGCTGTCCCATTTTCGGGCCCGTCGGAAAATTTTGTCCCAAGTGTCCCAAAACTTATTTTGCATGTTGTTCCAATTTCGGCCGAATCATCCTTCCCGCGTACTTCGCACTTTCCTGTCCCAAATGTCTCAAAGTTAAAAAGTGCGAGCTTTCCCATTTTCGGCCGATTTGCCCGAACCGCGTCCTTCGCGCAATTTTGTCCCAGTTGCCCCATTTTAAAAAGTGCGAGCTTTCCCAATTTCGGCCGAGCCGGTCAAGTCGCGTATTTTGGAACTTTTTGTCCCGAATGTCCCATGTCCAAACGGGCCCTTTGTTCCAATTTCGGCCGAAACACCTGAATCGCGTACTTCGCACATTTTCATCCCATTTGTCCCAAATGCATTTGTGCGTCCGCTCCCTGTTTCGCCCGAACCGGCTGAGCCGCATGTTTCGCGCATTCGTGTCTCACATGTCCCAAGCGTACCTAGTGTCATTCACACTTAGTTTTTCCCGCTCGCTCCGAGTATGATGCATTTCAAATTGGTGGTTGTGTATTCAATGCGCATTAAATTAATTCCTCTCCTCAAATGGCTATATAACAAGCATACCACCTTTGCATTTTCCCCATTGCTTCCTTGTTATCTTTGCTCAAACCCTCACGATCTATTTCCCTGCCCGTATAGCCCTTTTCTCTATAATTCCTATCCAAGTTGAGGTCGCAGCTCTAACCTATCAATATGAAGATCAAGTTTCAGGGACAAGAGCAAATTTCTCTGCTAGAGTCTGCTGTTAGCAATATAGGGGACAGTGAAGCTCGTCATCTCGACTTCGGTGATTTTTGGTCAAGAATGACAGATGCAAACCCTACACCAATGGCACAGATGATTAATGATAGTGGTTTGGCTTTTTCCGGAGGTTTCCCAATCTCAGTACAGTGTGCTGATACTGTACTTTCATGCGGAGCTCACTTCGACCCCGCTTCGAGTGAATTGACAAATGTACATGGGGAACTCATTGCCAAGCTGGACGCTGCCCGCCATTGGTGCTGCTCTGAGGATTCCGGAGATGGAAAATGCTATAGTCGTATCCCGGGATCAAGCACAGGCTATGTTCGACCAAGACAGTGACAAATATAAGGCTCGAGTGGTGAAGTCTTGGTTGAAGAACCCTAAGAAAGGTGCTTCTCACCTAACCAAAACCCTATTCCGAGCAGATTTCAATGAAGAATTGTCAGATTTTATAATCCTGCTGGCTCGGGTTATGGGTTTGCCCTCCACCAATGAGTTTCATTTCTGGATGTGCCCGCTCATCAGCATGGTGTGCGAAGGAACACAAAATATCAACTGGGCAGAGATCATCTGTATGAATTTGACGGAGCAGCTATCCAACGTTCAGCAAACAAAGAAGTTCTTTATGACTTCATATCGGATGTATACCCTAGCAGCATCAAGGCAGTGGTTTGGCTTCTCCTATATAGATGCACACAAGGATGATCCAGTGTATGCCTATTGCCCGCAATTCACCCTAGAGACCAGCAATCGGAATTTCAGAAGGGTCAATGATGCTTTCACCATGTACGTGGTCAGATTGCTCGAAGGTGATACTGCAAGAAGGTTTTCAGATGAAGCCATGAACCTGATATCACAGTATGGAGCCTATTTCATTCAATTCAGGAAATTTTCCTATATCAGGCTTGCTGGCTATGAGAGCACTCCTCTGCGGCTTCCCATGTTCTGTAATGACAAAATGGCCTTGATAGAAATATGCAGGCAACTAGACAAGTTGCACAGAACTTGCAGAGACAAGAAGATTTCTGGCTTACACTTTCCCATCTCTCTGGGAAACTACACATGCAAAACAACTCTGGATGCTCAGAACATAGAAAGAGCCCTGGTCCCTATCACTGTTCATTTTTTCAAGCCAAGAACCTGTTTTGACTTGAAAAAGTTTATTGAACAGAATATCAAGATAATCTATCATCATAGGGCAGATACAAAAGACTACTGGGCTGACTGTGCAGATGACTTTCAAGCCAAAAGAAGGCATTGTGGCAGGTTCTCCCTGCAATTGATCTGAGAACTCAGTCTGTACCAAGTTCCTGAAGGTCTCCAGGATGACAATTCCGACCTATACTCGTATGAGTATGAAAATGTGACTAAGCACACCCCTCTGGAGGACCTGGATTGGAACAGGAAAGAGAGACGATCTGGCTGAGATTCTTGCTCCAGTCTTAGTCAGGACTAGGGTCTGGTTCAGTAAGAAGATCCGAGAATTCAAGAGGCACTCAAGAGAATCCAGCTCCAAGGATGATTCGACACCCATAAGAGAGGCATCAGTTCCAGAGTCTGGAACACCAGTGAAAACCCCTCCTGCCTCAACAACTCAGGGACCTGTGGAATCTACTCCTTCTCCATCTACCCAGGTATACAAGAAGAAACTCAAAGAGGTAAAGAAGGAGCCTGCAGAGAATGACCCTCCAAGAAAATAGGCAGAGTTGCCTATAGGGCCAGAGAACATCATTGTTCTCAGTGAAAGTGAAGAAAACGAGATGCCCACTCCTGCAAATGTTCCTGAAGATCCAACAGATAAGGACAAAGAGTTCCAGAGCACTGAACTCCCGGGTGCTACCGATTCTTCTACTGCCATTGCCTCCAGTGCTCTACTCACATCTCAGCTTGAGTCAACAGCTGCACAGACCCTGAGTGTTATGAGCTTCCTGTCTCTTGGTCCCCTTGCTTCTCCTACAGATTCTTCTTCCTCTTTTGCTTGGGTGCAACCTTTGGTTGACAAAAGGAAGAGAAAATCCTCCTCTCAAAGCTTGGGACCAAATTTTGATGTTGTTGCAGCCTTGTTGGGCACCACTCCTTCTCGTGCCAAGAAAGCCAGAACTACTTCCAGGATTGTGTCTGATGCTCAAGGTCAGCAGTTCTTGGAGATTGCTAAACCTACAGTGGACAAATCAGAATCAGACTTGCTGACATCTGACTTGGAGCTTTCAAAGATCCCTATGGGAGAGTCTACTCCTGAAGGTGAAATTCACAACCTCCAGGAAACAGTCACAAGAGTCATTGGAAGGGTAGAGAAAGGGCAACAGACTATTGAACAACTGGAAGAACAAGCCCAAGTTCTCACAAGTTTTATCAAGTCACTTTTGTCTAAGGACAAAGTTTTGGACCCTACCCCCTTGACTGCTCTACCGCCTCCTGTAATTCTAAGCCAAGATGAAGTGCAAAGTATTACAGATATGCACAAGTATTATGTCTATGGCAGAGCTATTGAAGCCATGGTGGATGACATGCTTGTTGCTGGGCTAAACTTCATCGATGAAGCTTTTAAACTACATGGAAAGGTAGACAATTTGCAACAGAAGCTATCCTCTGCTATTGGAGTTATGGATAAAGAGCTTAAAATCTGGAGGAGTTGCATTGTAGACCTTCGCCTCATGGGACAGACAGATGAGAACATCTTACTGGCGAATAAGATTTTTGATGATGCCAAATACAATCTATCAAAATCCTGGGTCTACAGCGTAGAGTGGAAAATCAAAGTCCTGGAGGAAGCTGTGGGAGAAATGAAGAACAGCTGGCAGAAGGGAGAAGCTTTCAAGACACTGGCAGCTGCTGCTTTCAAAGATATACATTGTCATCTTCAAGATGAAAACTCTGGTGTTTCCTTGTCCTTGCAAGAAATCAAAGCTCAGTTCAGAGCTTTTGTCAAAGATCATCTATTCAAGGAAAGCTCCATCTCTAAGGAAAAGATGAAGGAAATTTGTTCTCTTTAGTCTGCCATTGAAGAAGCAAACAAAGATTATCATACTCACGTCGAAAATGATAAAGAGATGGAGAAATGTCTGGGATTTTGGACTCAGTCTACAGCCAACACGTCAGTCCCTCATGGCAGAGATATAGCTGAGTCATTGAAGAAATTCAGGCAGTGGATTCTTAAGACAGTGGGCCCCTCCCAGTAGCTAGCCACCTGTCTCCTTCTCCTTTCTTTCCTCTTCTTCCCATTCTTTTTGTATTCTTTGTAATCAGTTAAGGTATTGCAACTGGCGGTCCTTAACTATTCTTTAGTTAAAAGAAACGGTTACGAAAAGTAACTGACTTGTAATCTATATAATGGCCTTTCCACGCCATTTTGATGAGGAGGAAGAACTTGGATATTTGCTGAAAGTGTAAATAGATCTTAAAGAAATCAATACAAAAGGGCTTTCCATTCTTTGTCTATCTAATTCTTGTTATCTATGTGTTTTCCTTTAATATCGTGAAGATCATTTTGTTCCTAACTCGTTTAGTCTCTCTGATTGCATACTGTTCAGTTTTGCAAATACAGTGATCTTGTACAACCAAGGAGGAACTTTGTGTCCTTGATTAACAAATCTGAAGAAGGTTATTTATGGAACTTTGTGTCCTTAAATTTAATCTCATTCAACCATCGCAAATGATCCTGTCTTAAATTCTTTGAAGCTTCGCATACACGAAGAATTATTTTGTTATCTATAATTCTGAATGTTGCTATTCTGCTCACCTTCTTATTCCCTTTCCTCAGTCCTTGTGTAACTGATGATCCATGTGGAAAACACTTTCGTAATATCCAAGTTTAACCATAAAACAATGTTTTGTACATTTGTAAATAAGTTCGTTTCTTAAGAAGGGAACCTCTCCCATTAAAGAGGAGGGACTTTTTGTCCCCTGACTGTTGCTCTTCTAAAAAGTCCTATTTGAAAACCAATACTGTGTAAAGTCTCAAGCTAGTCCTAGCCCACTCCTTCCACTATGAGCCCGAGATGACAATGGTATAACATCAGTGGTCATTAACCCTAGAACCATTTCAATCTCTCTCTAGATACTGACATCCCCCAACATGATCGTCATTTCCAAGGAAAGAGTCGTGCACAATTGGGAGACAATGGATTCATATGTCCAAGGGGTCGCGCTCGGATCATGGATGAAAACTGGAAGGAAGCCTTCTAGGATTCCCAAGAATATTCCAAGGTGTGAGTTCCGAGAAGGGTACTCTGATGTCATCGCTCTCCTCAGTAGAGTAATGGGTAAAGCAAGGATGAGAGACTTCCAGGACTGGATGGGCCTTTACATCCTGACATTAATAGAAGGGAAGTAGAGAATTGATTGGGGGCATGTTCGTGAATCAACTGGCATGTTCATGAATCAGGAGATATACTGGAATGGACTGAAAAGGTGGTGAGGAGAATGAGGAACTAGTTTCAGAAGAAGAGGACTATGATCATTCGATCACAAGGAATTTCCCCAAGCCAAAAGCAAGCTTCACATCATTCATCTTCAAAAGTGGTAGAGGTAACCTCTAGCTATAAACACTCTGGAGCGAGTTCAAAAAGGAAGGCCATGGAATTGAAAATTTCTCCCCACGAGAAGAAATCCAAGAAATTTCAGGTATTACATTCTGAACTCGCATACGGTGGTGCTGGTTCCTGACGCCGCGGTGAAATCCATTCTAACTCAGCAAGAGTTAGGAAGTTTGAGGGGAAATTGGATCGCAAAGGTCTAGGAATATGACCTGGATATTAAACCCACCAAGCTGGTGAGGGGCAAAGGCCTGTGTCAGCTAATGGCTGAAAATGAAGATTCAGAGAACCCTAAAGGGAAAGAGGGTTGTACCAATGAAGAGCAAACCCCTCTAGAAGGGCCTGATTCTCTGCCTCTGGTTTTATTTGTGGCAACTAGTGACGAATGGTACTCCGACATCACTTTCTTTCTTACCTACGGCGAATGCCCAGCGCACCTGACTACAAAGGAGAAGCGTACTGTAAAGCTCAGGGCAGCTAAATATGTCATTTGGGATGAAGGTTTATACAAGCGCGGGATAGACGGTGTTTTCCTGCGATGTGTTGACAAACCCCAACAAGTGAAACTACTGGAAAGTTTTCACAACTCGGCCTGTGGAGGCCATTTTTCTTCTTCCGTGACAGCACACAAAATCATCCGAGCCAGGTATTATTGGCCAACGCTCTTTCAAGATGCGGCTACCTAGGTGGCAAAGTGTGAACCCTGTCAACAGTTCGTCGGCAAGCCCAAGTTGGCTACCCTCCCCCTAAGGCCGGTCATTATCAATGAACCATTCAGGCAATGGGGAATTGATTTTATTGGTGCACTCAATCCTCAATCGAGTGCCGGACATAGCTATGTCCTTACAGCAATGGATTACTTCACCAAGTGGGTGGAAGCCATACCTGTCAAGCATGCCACTTCTGAGGTGGTTTGCAGTTTTATCAAAGAAAATATCATTGTCAGGTTTGGCATTCCAAATAAAATCGTTGCTGATAATGCTTCTAACTTCTCTTCCCGGGAAGTTATTAGTTTTTGCTATGAATATGGGATAACTTTAGCACATGCCTCAGATTATTATCCTCAGGGAAATGGTCAGGCAGAATCCAGTAATAAGAACTTGGTGACCATCATACGGAAATTAGTAGATGAGAATCAGCGGATGTGGCACAAGTCTTTGTACGACGCTTTGTGGGCGGACCGTATTACTCCCAAGAGGTCTCTCGGCATGTCACCTTTTTAAGTGTTATATGGCACTGATACCGAACTTCCCGTTTCCGCTGAACTTCCTGCTCTACGCCTGGCACGAGTAATTGAAGATGAAACTTTTCAGAGTTCTCTAGAAAAGAGAATCATGTACCTTGCGGAACTTGAAGAAAAGAGAGTAAGGGTGGTCAACAGGATCACTGAACATCAGAATCAAGTGAAGAAGCTTTTCGACAAGAAGGCCAAGTAGAGGAATTTTGAAGTAGGAGATCTCGTCCTTCTCTGGGACAAGCGAAGAGAGCCAAAGGGTATGCACGGAAAATTTGATTCCCTATGGAGAGGGCCCTTCAAAATCAAGCAACTCAATGGAGAGAATAGTTTCTATCTCTCATATCTGGATGGAGCTGAACTCCCGCTTCCCTATAGCGGGCAACATCTCAAGATCTTCAGGAAGTAGAGCTTGCTCTCTTCTTTGTACAGTTTATTTTAGTTGTGTGTTTGCTTTAGTCGTGTGTTTGCTTTCAGTTTTTGTGTGTTTCCTTTGTTCTCCCTCCGGTCCCCCTTGTTTTTGACTCCGTACCCAATGGATAGGCACATGTGATCTGGGATTCTCTACCCCCGAGTTTGCTCGAGGATAGTCCCCAGAAAGAGCCAGCTGTTATCCTGTAAAATTGACAAGGGCAATTTTACCGATAACCATACCGAAAATTTTGTTTGGACCCCTCGTTGAGGATCCTTCGCGTTCGGAATATTGTAAAATCCCTTCCCGGGAAATTCAGTTTTTGAACTTAGTCTTTTTTGAGCCTTTTTTGGCTAGGCGCATGGTTTTGCTTTGCAACATCAGTTTTTGATGCGCCCCTTAAAAAGCCTTTGGCGCATGGTTTTCCATGTTGTCACTCCTTTCGGTGCGCCAAAGGATGTTGAGTAAGTTTTTGGTGCGCTAAAGGGCGCACGTAATATCTATGTTACGCCAAGTTTTGGTGCGCCAAAGGGCGCACATAGATTCGTGTCGACAACTCATTTGGTGCGCCAAAGGTGCATCCATTCTCCTGTCATCAATTACTTCCATGCACCAAAGGGCGCACGCTTTTCTCTGTCGACAGGAGTTTTCATGCGCCATTTCATAAGTGGTTGGCGCATTAATGACAAAGTTTTTCTATAAATACCAGTGCCCGCCATGTCATTTTCATTCCATTTTGAAAAGCACGTGATCGCTCTGGATTTGTCAGCTCTGTTCTGTCGCTGTCATTGCTCTGTGGACCCACTCGCCACAAATTTTCAATATATATTCGAGATCATCAGATAAGCCTTGAAGAACACATGTCTACGTCAAGCAAGAGACCTGCCAAACCAAGAGGAAAGGCTAAGCTGACAGAAGAAGAAATGAAGTATAAATACCAAAGGGTCAGAATGCCCGAATCACAGGTAGAATGTAATATGGATGTCAGGGACTCTGAATTGGGTTGCATTGACATGGAAGAATTCTGGGTAAGAACTCAAAAAGTGACAAGAAGTCCATGGATGGACAAGCTAATAGGCAGTGCCCTGCACTTTGCCGGAGGAATCCCTGTCAGCGCTGTGAATAACGAGTTTATGATGGTTGTTTGCACAATCCTTCAACAAAGACACGAGATGTGTCGAGAATAGCAAGGGCGAGGTAGTTATAAACCTTACTGCCTATCGCTTTGAGTTAATGATTGGCATCCCTCACCACCGGAACTATGTGGCTGTTAGCCAACAAGAATGCATCCAGGCCTGGGAGGACGACGAAGACAAGTGCATGCAATTGATGAATGAGGTCTACCTCAAGAATAAGAAGGTAGTGACCCGGTGGCCTCAAACTATCCACCGGAGTGATTTCTCAGAGGAACTCAGTGATACAATCACCTTCCTAAGCAGAGTCTTTGGTCTTTCAGATGCTCACTACTTCCATAAGTGGATGCTGCGGTACCTGGAAACAATGAATAAGAATCTGCCTGATCAGCGTTTCTGCTGGGGGGAGATAATAAGCAGCACAATATCCGAGCAACTGCAACAGTTCGCTACGACAGGAGTATTCCACATGAACTCCTACGTCGTCTATGCTGCCGCAGCTGAAAGAGATTATCCAGGGCTGCACCGAAGTGGAACTTGGCCTCAAGCCAAAATATATGAATACTATCAAGAGCTGAAGCTGGAGAACAGCATCCAACACTTCGCTAAGATCAATGATGTTTTCTTCCACCACATCATGTGCATGTTGCGCCCGAACTTAGCTCATGGCCGCACGACCAAGAACACAGTGACAGCTGTGGAGAAGTGGGGGGCCTTGTTCACCCAGTTTCCCACGTTCACCTATCTGAGGGCGGTCAACTTTTTGGGCGAACATGCACCATGTTGCTAAGGTATGCTGGACCAAAGCTGATTTTATTGGAACTATCAAGACACCTCGTCACATACCATGAAAAGTTAACCTCAAGAGAAAGAAGGGCGGAACTCCTTTCCCCCTCACAGTAGGCCGTTACACATGCTCCAGCTATCACAAGGCGAAGGAGATGTTTGCTGAGCTAGAATTGCTCAAAAGCATGATTTCCCAGCAAGGCCTACATTCAACCCAAGGGGCTGCTTGCCAAGGGCTAAGCTTGATCCGATCCATGTCCCTCAAATTGAGGACATTTACATTGACGTCATCCATGAGGTGTCGCTAAGAAGAAAGGATCACTCCCGCTTAGCATTGGCAGAAATTATTCAGTATGGAGTGGCCATCGTCCCCAAAGGCTTCCAAACTTCGGAAGATGAAGTAGACAAGGTGTACAATGACACAGATGGGGACAATTGGCCCTTCCCAGCCATTGATAGAAGCAAGGCTCCTCAAACAATTGAGGAGAGGGTAAAAGAAACTATGCGGAGAACGGAGCATTGGTGCCGCATGAACGGACTAATCTACCTCGGGGTAGATTTCACGACTTCCCCTTTGGGCAACGCACCTCCAAGGTCAAAGAAGCAGCTGAAAGGCAAGGATGCAGAAGGTGAACCTAGCACCGTTCAGGAGGAAGCCCCTGAAAGTCCTCCATCCTCGGAGCCCGAACAGGTTATTACTCTTGAAGAGGAATTGACAGAGGATAGTCCTATACGCCCATCCACCCAGGATGTCGGCATTGCTACAACTTCAGAGGTCCCTTCTATCCCTTCTTCTTCTCTTCCTCCCCTTCCTCAGATGTCGGCAACCACTCCTTTGGTTGTGTCCTCTCCCCCTTCTTCTACTCTCTCCCCTGCCTCTTCGTCCATCTTCTCCTCTCTCGCTGATTTGTCTTCCTCCATTTCTTCCCTCATTTCCGGGCTCCCTTCCCTTCCTATGTCTTCTGCAGCTGCGGTTTCCCTTCCTCCCGTGGACATCTCCTTCGGCCTTTCTTTCAATGCCACCGCCGCGAGTCTCCACGTTCTTCCCCTCTTCTACCGTTGCTGCCTCCCCCTCTATCTCTGGTCCTTCTTCAATAGGACCAGCTTGGATCTCTCAGCAGCTAAGCCAACTAAAGAGGAAAGTCCCCATCGCTCCGATGGACTTTTCAGTCATTCCGGCTAAAGGAGCAAAGAAGCACAAGCCGGTTACACGCTTCTCAAAGAGCACTGCAGGTGAGAGGGTTATGGAAATAGCCTACCCCGATCCCACCAAAGAGAAAGAAGATCTGTCTCCGGCAGATTTCACAGTGACCCAAGTCACAATGGGGACATCCTCTGAAAGTCTCCAGGGGGAAGCTCTTTCCGCAGTAGATGCACTCTGCAAGAAGCTTCAAGAAACAAAAGAGGAGAAAAGGCTACTGAAGGAGCAGAATAAATACCTGCTCCAGGCCTTACAGAAGATGGGAGGTGCACCTCCCACAACTGCCGCCGAGACTCCTGAGCTGCTCAGTTAGGAGAAGATCAATGAATATTCAAAGATCGGCGAGCAGGGCATGGTTGTTTCTGCTTGGAGGAGCCAGATCCTCAAGGATAGCGAAAGAGTAATCGCCGAGTATATCAGCTTATACCTGAACATCGAGAAGGCGAATAAGGAACTCCAAGCATTAGCAAGTCCAGTATCAGAAGAATTAAAGCATGCTAGACTCCAGCACGAAGCCTTCCAACAAATGTTCGACTGTTCAGTCGAAGATCTGGTTAAGTTCGGAGTATTCGGTCATCCAAGGACCCTCAACAAGACCATGTCCACTCTGGACTATCGGATAGATCAGCTCGAATTCGTGTTAGAAAAGATAGACAAGGTGAAGGAAGAGGCCCTGGATGCGATGCATCAAATGGAGAAGATTGTTCTATCTATGACTCCAGGGTTGCTCACTCCTTCCCTCACCTTGAGATCAGCTGATGATACTATCCGGATTTTCAAGGAGTTAGCTTCTCAAGGGACAGGGCCAGAGGTCACGTTCGACACTCGAATCCATCAACAACCTACTGGCCTGTAGGGACTTCATCGGTTTCCTAATCGAGGCGGGTAAAGACTATTCCAACATCCCAGAAAAGCTCATAAATGAGCGGGAAACTTGCGAGGCGATCAGTGAGCGACACAAGGATCCATCACAGGATCAATTTGGGCCGATGATCAGCAAGTTCTTGGAATACCGCGCTCAGTTCCACATCTCATCTCCTGAGCAGCATCAGAAGCAGGCGACCCCTTTTCGGCCGCAGGACGATGATGATGAATAGCTTCTTCTTCTTCTTCTTCTTCTTCTTCTTCTCACTATTCTCCGACTTTCTCTTCGAAATATCAAAAATGTGTTGACACAAATGATGACGTCATCCATGTTGCATCATGGGATGATGTCATCCATCCAAGTTGTCAAAGTCAACATGACTTTTGGATATTTTGTAAATATCTTGTAAATAAGTGGTTGGCTCCATTTTGCCTTCTCTCTCTCTCATCTTCTATAAATACAAGAATACTTGTTGTATTCAAAGGGGTGAACATTTTTCAGATAGAAATAGAGGTGAAGAGAGAAAGACTTTGAGCTTTCTTGTAACAGAAAATAACAGTTAATACAATTATTCAGACTTTGTGCTAAATAGTTGTGTTATACAGTTAGATCTTTCTTACGTTAGATCTGCATGTGTTTATTCTGTTGAATTCATATCTACTTTTCCGTCACTTGTTTATCAGTATTGCTTTGTTTATTTATGCAAGTAGGTTTGGCTCTGTTTACTACCAAGCCCAAAGCATAGATCTTCTGACCCTTCCGCTTTGGAACTCATTTCTTTTCTTCCTTCGGATCTGTTCTTTCTCTTCTCCCTCTTTCATTCCTTTCTCTTCGCAGCCTGGAACACTCTACTGGGATGAGATCCCAACCCCCCGAAGGCAGAATCTGTGAGACTTGCATAGGTTCCTGCTAGTAGAAGTAGCAATAAACCAGTTTCGCTTTGCTGTCTCAAAGAGGGGCTAAGCCCTGCAACACCGTTGGCCCGTCTATCCATAGATCTGTCCACGTGACAGATTTTCGGACCAACAGTTTTTGGCGACTCCGCTGGGGAACGGAATTTCTAACAGATTTCGCCAACAGAAACAGATAGATCTGTCAGATCTATGGTGGTGGTATAATATAAAATTAGAAAAATATGAGAAAATCACTGCCTGTTTGCAAATCTACACTTTTTGTTTAAAATCCAAAAATTTGCAAAAGTGTTCAAAATTGAAAAA
This sequence comes from Taxus chinensis, assembly GCA_019776745.2. Taxonomy (NCBI): domain Eukaryota; kingdom Viridiplantae; phylum Streptophyta; class Pinopsida; order Cupressales; family Taxaceae; genus Taxus; species Taxus chinensis. Next base: position 328,709,403 of record CM034155.1, on the reverse strand, counting down.
TTTTCTTCTGGGATCCATAGATCGGGCCTAGTTACAGATCTTTAGTTCGATGAGTTTTCATCAAAGTTAACCTTTTTCCTTAGATCTGAGTTTTTGACTATTTTCTAAAAAGTTTGAAAACCCTCTGAAAAGTAAAGACCAGATCTGAAAATCAGCCTACTATTCTTCCCTGCCATCTTATCCTCGCTGTTCATTGTCATTAACCGCAATCGGTTTTTCGAGGAGGATAGTTTTTAAATATTCAGAAAAGTGCATGCTGCTGGTTTTTGCCAGAAAAACCAGAAAATCAGCAAGTACACCCAAAAATAAAGTTTAAATCTGCGCTATAACATTGCAGATCTGGAAGGTACGCTGGCAAGTGAACCCTTTACGCGCAGCAGGAGAGCCCGTGGAGAAGTTGATCCTACTTTCGATCTGCTTCAAAGGCACAATTTCAGCGTAACACCGGCACGTTTTTCAGCGTTAAGCTCGGCCAGCCGGTCATCCAGGAGTGTCTCACCTCCACGAAGAAAAAGTCTGTTACAAGGAGCATCTACATCCCTTTGTAGTGCCTTGCTGCTCAGTGGAACCACCCTCCCAGCTCGTGTGCTTTTTCCAGCCTTCCAAATGGCGGTACCATGGGGAAATGCTATGGGCCCTCTCGCACTGCCACATCCAGTTCACGCGCTCCCTCACGGAAACCGAAAGAATTTTCCTAAATTCGACGGGAGCGGAAATCAAAGCACGGATTCCCACATATCTGCTTTCATTATGTCATGCAGTATTTTGGACGTGACTCACGAAGATGTGTCGGTTCGCCTTTTTCTGGAAACTCTACAAGGGCCCGCAGCCGAATGGTTTCAGCATTTGCCGGCCGCATCTATCACCAGTTGGGCAACCTTGCGGGAAGCTTTTGAAGACAGATACAAGCCTTCAGAAGATGCATTTGCGTTGTTATCACGGATCACTCACCTGAAGAAGGAAGCCAATGAGACCATGCGCGATTTCGTCGCCCGGTTCAATGCGTTGATCAACCGCGTCCCTACTACCATGCTTCCAACGCCGGAGAATCAGAAGTGTTTCTTCGTGAATGCTATGAGCTCAAAAGTCAGTTTTTGCTCCTTCAAGAGCGATTAGCTACTCTACCTCTTGCTCAGGCTGCTGCCATTCGAATAGAAGACAACTTGATAATATCCGGCGAGTTGAAAAAGGAATCATCCAAGTCCAAATCTTCGGATCCCTCGCCTACCACTTCATCTGATCCGGCATTCCAAAAGATGGCGAATGACTTGCTCGCATTAAAGAATCAGTTGGCCCAGGCTCCTAGTTCCTCATACCGGGATGTTCCACGAAGGAGTTTTGTTCCCAACAATGTTTCACAAAGACCGCGTCTACCTGCAACTGCTCCACGGTTGGCGCTTGAAGCTCCTCGGGTCAATGCTTTGGCCGAAATTGAAGAGGAAGAACAGTACTATGAAGAACCTTCGCTCCAAGGCGAAGATGATCAAGATGTCGGTGAACCGACTGGCGACTCTACTATTGGATACATGGAATTTGACGAGGACGAATCTGATGAAGAAGAGAGTACTCAAGGCTATGCAAGCGGACAATCCTACGCTGTTTTTACCCGCTCGCAAGGAAAAGAAGCAGAAGTTGCTGCCCATACGCAGAAAGAGAAGGCCGTGTCAAACGCGCCTCCAACCATTGTTAAAAGAGGTAATCCTCTTCCCACTCAACTCCCTGTTAAATCTTTTGCAAAGAAGTCTTTTCCACCTATCTCTCCTCCGAGTCAGCCCTCTCATGTTCCTATCAAGATCAGTAACTCTGTTCCACCATCGCGAAGTGAAGGACTCATTCCTTCACCAACGCAACCCTTGGCCGCGTTTGATATTATAGATCATGCAAAAAAGACCAAGATCCAGATGTCTGAAGCTGAGTATCTTCAGTCAAATCCCGAACAGCTTGTGAGATTAACCAAATACATCCAGAGTCAAGCTGTTGTATCTAAACAGGTTTCCCCAAAAGGAATCCTTTCCACTCCTCCTGAATCCCACATAAATGTTGCCTCAACATCTGCATCAGGCAAGATAGAACCTTTCTATCTCTCCCTCCTAATCAATGGCCATAAGTTGAGCAACTGTATAATTGATTCCGGAGCTTCCGATAACGTCATGCCGGCGAAAGTCGCCCATGCTTTGGGCCTCACTCTTACCAAACCTTTCGGCAGATGTTATTCATTGGAGACCAAACAAGTGCCATTGATTGGTCAAATCAAAGACGCACAATTTGCGTTTGCGGCCTTTCCCGAAAAGAGGGTAAAAATGACCGTCCTCGTTGCTGACATTCCAGCAGCCTATGGAATTTTGCTGGGAAGGAGTTTCTGCAGCGAAGTTGGCGGAGAAATTCACATGGACTGGTCTAAAGCTAGAATACCCGTCAAAGGTGTGATGCAAACTTTAGAACCAGAATCGCAAAAGAAGTACTTAGTTACTAGTTCTGAAGACCCCAAAGCCCAAATCCTTTTTGAATCATCAGGGATGGGGAACTACTTTTTATCTACCGAGACGGGTACAAAGGGTGTTTTTGTTCAAGAAAAGGATCTTAATGAGGTCTGGACCCTGCAGTTTGATGGCAGTTGCGCGACTAGTGGATGTGGCGCTGGAGTTGTACTGATATCTCCCAAAGAGGAGGTAATTCCTCTTTCTTTCAAGTTGCAGTTTTTCAACACTAATAATACTGCTGAGTATGAATCTCTGTTGCTCGGTATGCAAGCTGCAAAGGAAAGAGGAATAAAAAATCTGAAAGTCCAAGGTGATGCTGAGCTAGTTGTAAATCAAGTCAAGAGAATTTACCAAGTGAAAAATGAGAGGCTCAGGCACTACCGTAATGCAGTGTGGGACAGCATCGAAGAATTCGATGCCTTTTCAATAGGAGCAATTCCAAGAGCTCAAAATGATATGGCCGATTCATTGGCCGTTTCGGCATCTCTTATGCTCCCGCACCCGGGTTTGAAAACGAACAAATACACCATTGAAGTGGTTTTCCGCCCGAGCGTGCCAGACAACTCTCAGCATTGGCAGGTATTCAATAATGATAATCACCTCATTGCCTTTCTAGAAAAATCAGAAAATTTTGATGAGTTGTATTTTGAAGGATCCACCTCTCCATGCCGCGAATCAATCAACGGTCAAAACCATGAATCAGGAGAGAACGATGGCATATGTCAGCTCAAGGGTAATAAGATTCCAAAAGGCCTAGTTTCTCTGGAACGCTTGTTTGACAGGCACGACCGTTTTATAAAAAAGAAGAAGCAAAATGATCCTGATTCGTCCCCAGAGACGGAATCAGTCAATATAGGTTCTGAAGCACATCCGCAATTTGTAAACATTGGCAAATGTTGCACGCCTGAAGAGAAGCGGAAATTTGTCAAGTTGCTAAAAAAATATATGGATGTATTGGCATGGTCCTATGCCGATCTAAAGTCTTTTAAACCAAAGGACGTTCAGCATGATATACCGCTGAAAGAAGATGCCAAAGCCTTCCGTCAGAAGCAAAGGCACTATAATCCCAAGATTTCGGGCACCATTCAAGCCGAAATTCAGAAAATGCTGGATGCGAGAATCATTTTCCCTATCCATCACAGTACTTGGGTGGCGAATATTGTGCCAGTGCGCAAGAAAAACGGAGAGATACGCATCTGCGTAGACTTCCGAAACTTGAATCAAGCGTCACTGAAAGATAACTACCCTCTCCCGATAATGGACCAAGTTCTGCAAGCAGTAACTGGATCAGAAATGCTGTCTATGCTTGACGGTTTTTCAGGCTACAATCAGATTGAAGTCTCGCCTGAAGATCAATTCAAAACAGCATTCACTACTCCCTGGGGTACATTTGCCTACAGCAGGATGCCTTTCGGCCTAACTAATGCAGGTGCTACTTTTCAACGGGCCATGGACTTTGCATTTAAAGGTATGATGGGAAAAGTCATTGTAGTTTATCTAGATGACTTAACCGTGTTCTCTAAACAGCGAAGTGATCATTGTGATCACTTGGAGCAAGTACTGGCCAGGTGCCGAGAGCATGGGATTTCCCTAAATCCCAAAAAGTCTGTTTTTGGGGTTACTGAAGGGAAGTTGCTAGGACATGTGGTTAGCAAAGAAGGGACGAAGATAGACATTGAAAGGGTTAAGGCCATTCAGAGCCTTACTCTGCCCACAAGCAAGACTGGTGTTCATTCTTTCTTCGGGAAGGTGAACTTTCTTAGGCGTTTTGTTCCTGACTTTGCCGAAAAGACTCGCCACATACTGAACATGATGAAAGGATCACCAACTTTCAGATGGAATGAGGAAGGGAAAAAGTCATTCGAAGAAATAAAAGCTTCTGTTGCTCATGCACCGGTCCTGGTATGTCCCGACTTCTCTAAAGACTTCATCATGTATAGCTACGCATCAGAGCATACTGTGTCTGCAATCTTAATGCAAAAGAATTCAGAGGATATTGAATCCCCGATTGCATTCATGAGTTCTCCCCTCAAGCCTCACGAGTTGAAGATGACTCAATTGGAAAAGCATGCCTTTGCCGTTGTCAAAGCAGTGAAGAATTTCAGGTATTACATTCTGAACTCGCATACGGTGGTGCTGGTTCCTGACGCCGCGGTGAAATCCATTCTAACTCAGCAAGAGTTAGGAAGTTTGAGGGGAAATTGGATCGCAAAGGTCCAGGAATATGACCTGGATATTAAACCCACCAAGCTGGTGAGGGGCAAAGGCCTGTGTCAGCTAATGGCTGAAAATGAAGATTCAGAGAACCCTAAAGGGAAAGAGGGTTGTACCAATGAAGAGCAAACCCCTCTAGAAGGGCCTGATTCTCTGCCTCTGGTTTTATTTGTGGCAACTAGTGACGAATGGTACTCCGACATCGCTTTCTTTCTTACCTACGGCGAATGCCCAGCGCACCTGACTACAAAGGAGAAGCGTACTGTAAAGCTCAGGGCAGCTAAATATGTCATCTGGGATGAAGGTTTATACAAGCGCGGGATAGACGGTGTTTTCCTGCGATGTGTTGACAAGCCCCAGCAAGTAAAACTGCTGGAAAGTTTTCACAATTCAGCCTGTGGAGGCCATTTTTCTTCTTCCGTGACAGCACACAAAATCATCCGAGCCAGGTATTATTGGCCAACGCTCTTTCAAGATGCGGCTACCTGGGTGGCAAAGTGTGAACCCTGTCAACAGTTCGTCGGCAAGCCCAAGTTGGCTGCCCTCCCCCTAAGGCCGGTCATTATCAATGAACCATTCAGGCAATGGGGAATTGATTTTATTGGTGCACTCAATCCTCAATCGAGTGCCGGACATAGCTATGTCCTTACAGCAACGGATTACTTCACCAAGTGGGTGGAAGCCATACCTGTCAAGCATGCCACTTCTGAGGTGGTTTGCAGTTTTATCAAAGAAAATATCATTGTCAGGTTTGGCATTCCAAATAAAATCGTTGCTGATAATGCTTCTAACTTCTCTTCCCGGGAAGTTATTAGTTTTTGCTATGAATATGGGATAACTTTAGCACATGCCTCAGATTATTATCCTCAGGGAAATGGTCAGGCAGAATCCAGTAATAAGAACTTGGTGACCATCATACGGAAATTAGTAGATGAGAATCAGCGGATGTGGCACAAGTCTTTGTACGACGCTTTATGGGCGGACCGTATTACTCCCAAGAGATCTCTCGGCATGTCACCTTTTCAAGTGTTATATGGCATTGATGCCGAGCTTCCCATTTCTACGGAACTTCCTGCTCTACGCCTGGCACGAGTAATTGAAGATGAAACTTTTCAGAGTTCTCTAGAAAAGAGAATCATGTACCTTGCGGAACTTGAAGAAAAGAGAGTAAGGGTGGTCGACAGGATCACTGAACATCAGAATCAAGTGAAGAAGCTTTTCGACAAGAAGGCCAAGCAGAGGAATTTTGAAGTAGGAGATCTCGTCCTTCTCTGGGACAAGCGAAGAGAGCCAAAGGGTATGCACGGAAAATTTGATTCCCTATGGAGAGGGCCCTTCAAAATCAAGCAACTCAATGGAGAGAATAGTTTCTATCTCTCATATCTGGATGGAGCTGAACTCCCGCTTCCCTATAGCGGGCAACATCTCAAGATCTTCAGGAAGTAGAGCTTGCTCTCTTCTTTGTACAGTTTATTTTAGTTGTGTGTTTGCTTTAGTCGTGTGTTTGCTTTCGGTTTGTTGTGTGTTTTCTTTGTTCTCCCTCCGGTCCCCCTTGTTTTTGACTCCGTACCCAATGGATAGGCACATGTGATCTGGGATTCTCTACCCCCGAGTTTGCTCAAGGATAGTCCCCAGAAAGAGCCAGCTGTTATCCTGTAAAATTGACAAGGGCAATTTTACCGATAACCATACCGAAAATTTTGTTTGGACCCCTCGTTGAGGATCCTTCGCGTTCGAAATGTTGTAAAATCCCTTCCCGGGAAATTCAGTTTTTGAACTTAGTCTTTTTGAGCCTTTTTTGGCTTGGCGCATGGTTTTGCCTTGCAACATCAATTTTTGATGCGCCCCCTTAAAAGCCTTTGGCGCATGGTTTTCCATGTTAGCGCGTCTTTCGGTGCGCCAAAGGATGTTGAGTAAGTTTTTGGTGCGCCAAAGGGCGCACGTAATATCTATGTTACACCAAGTTTTGGTGCGCCAAAGGGCGCACATAGATTCGTGTCGACAACTCATTTGGTGCGCCAAAGGGCGCATCCATTCTCCTGTCATCAATTTCTTCCATGCGCCAAAGGGCGCACGCTTTTCTCTGTCGACAGGAGTTTTCGTGCGCCATTTCATAAGTGGTTGGCGCATTAATGACAAAGTTTTTTTATAAATACCAGTGCCCGCCATGTCATTTTCATTCCATTTTGCCAAGCACGTGATCGCTCTGGATTTGTCAGCTCTGCTCTGTCGCTGTCATTGCTCTGTGGACCCACTCGCCACAAATTTTCAATATATATTCGAGGTAGGTGGTTCTCACGGTTTGTTTTTGAATGCTTTCACGTTCTTGGCCTGTGTTTTCTCTCCTTTGAGCTTATTTCTTTGTCTGGTCTGATTGTTGCTTGCGTAGTCTGTTTCTTTAGTGGCTAGTCGGTTTTAAAAATGAAATATGTTGGGCTTGTTTCTCCCCTATCCTGTCAAGTTTGTGTTTTCTTCCTCCTCTCCCTCCCTCTTTCCGGATTTGTTGGAAAAAGGGGGGTGGTTTTGCATTAGCTTGGTCTGTGATCCTCTTTATAAAACCTTGTTATACCAAGCATCCTTTCGAGTGGAAGATAGAGTTGAAAAATGTTTAAATGGTTAAGTGTTTTCCATGGCGCACTGTTGCGTCATGTTGCAATAAAGACAGTCGCGCCCCTCGGCGCATCTATCAGCCCTGTTACATGTTCAAAACCCGCGCCTCCTTTAAACCTTTGGCGCGCCTTTTCTCCATGCTACATCATGTTTCCATGCGCCAAAGGCGCACCTAGCCTTCATGTAACGCAAACTTTATTCGCGCAAGTATAAAGCTTACATAGGCGCTGGCGCACCCTCCGATTGCAGTAACATAATGTTGTGTAGACCCTTCATGCGCCGCGCCATATTCCTTTGGCGCACCATCATTATTCCATGTTACACAATCTTCCATGCGCCATAGGGCGCATCGAACCCCAATGTAACACGCATTTCCTGTGCGCCCTGTTATAAAATGCAACCTACTTCATCCATGCGCCATGCGCTTTTGGCGCCAACTTAACCTCTGCAACATGCATTTCCTGTGCGCCTTATCTATTTGGCCTGCCAGTTGCATTTTTCATGCGCCCTGCGCCCTGGGCCTTTAAATCTCTAATTCTTTCTTCTGCTAGCGTTCCAATGGAAAATCAAATGACTAATTCAACTTTCCTGGATTGGGTTTCGCTCCTTCTACATGCAGATCATCAGATAAGCCTTGAAGAACACATGTCTACGTCAAGCAAGAGACCCGCCAAACCAAGAGGAAAGGCTAAGCTGACAGAAGAAGAAATGAAGTATAAATACCAAAGGGTCAGAATGCCCGAATCACAGGCAGAATGTAATATGGATGTCAGGGACTCTGAATTGGGTCACATTGACATGGAAGAATTCTGGGTAAGAACTCAAAAAGTGACAAGAAGTCCATGGATGGACAAGCTAATAGGCAGTGCCCTGCACTTTGCCGGAGGAATCCCTGTCAGCGCTGTGAATAACGAGTTTATGATGGTTGTTGCACAATCCTTCAACAAAGACACGAGATGTGTCGAGAATAGCAAGGGCGAGGTAGTTATAAACCTTACTGCCCGTCGCTTTGAGTTAATGCTTGGCATCCCTCACCACCGGAACTATGTGGCTGTTAGCCAACAAGAATGCATCCAGGCCTGGGAGGACGACGAAGACAAGTGCATGCAATTGATGAATGAGGTCTACCTCAAGAATAAGAAGGTAGTGACCCGGTGGCCTCAAACTATCCACCGGAGTGATTTCTCAGAGGAACTCAGTGATACAATCACCTTCCTAAGCAGAGTCTTCGGTCTTTCAGATGCTCACTACTTCCATAAGTGGATGCTGCGGTACCTGGAAACAATGAATAAGAATCTGCCCGATCAGCGTTTCTGCTGGGGGGAGATAATAAGCAGCACAATATCCGAGCAACTGCAACAGTTCGCTACGACAGGAGTATTCCACATGAACTCCTACGTCGTCTATGCTGCCGCAGCTGAAAGAGATTATCCAGGGCTGCACCGAAGTGGAACTTGGCCTCAGGCCAAAATATATGAATACTATCAAGAGCTGAAGCTGGAGAACAGCATCCAACACTTCGCTAAGATCAATGATGTTTTCTTCTACCACATCATGTGCATGTTGCGCCCGAACTTAGCTCATGGCCGCACGACCAAGAACACAGTGACAGCCGTGGAGAAGTGGGGGGCCTTGTTCACCCAGTTTCCCATGTTCACCTATCTGAGGGTGGTCAACTTTTTGGGCGAACCAACCAGGTTGCCAAGGTATGCTGGACCAAAGCTGATTTTATTGGAACTATCAAGACAGCTCGTCACATACCATGAAAAGTGCCTCAAGAGAAAGAAGGGCGGAACTCCTTTCCCCCTCACAGTAGGCCGTTACACATGCTCCAGCTATCACAAGGCGAAGGAGATGTTTGCTGAGCTAGAATTGCTCAACCTAAAGCATGATTTCCCAGCAAGGCCTACATTCGACCCAAGGGGCTGCTTACCAAGGGCTAAGCTTGATCCGATCCATGTCCCTCAAATTGAGGACATTTACATCGACGTCATCCATGAGGTAGAACTCAGAAGAAAGGATCACTCTCACTTGGCATTAACAGAAATCATCCAATACGGAGTGGCCATTGTCCCAAAAGGCTTCCAAACCACGGAAGATGAAGTAGACAAAGTGTATAATGACACAGAAGGGGATGATTGGCCCTTCCCGGACATTGACAGAAGCAAGGCTCCTCAAACAATTGAGGAGAGGGTAAAAGAAACTATGCGGAGAACAGAGCATTGGTGCCGCATGAACGGACTAATCTACCTCGGTGTAGATTTTACAACTTCTCCTTTGGGTAATGCACCTCCAAGGTCAAAGAAGCAGCTAAAAGGCAAAGCTGCGGAAGGTGAGCCTAGCACCGTTCAGGAGGAAGCCCCTGAAAGTCCTCCATCCTCGGAGCCCGAACAGGTTATTACTCTTGAAGAAGAATTGACAGAGGATAGTCCTATACGCCCATCCACCCAGGATGTCGGCATCGCTACAACTTCAGAGGTCCCTTCTATCCCTTCTTCTTCTCTTCCTCCCCTTCCTCAGATGTCGACAACCACTCCTTTGGTTGTGTCCTCTCCCCCTTCTTCTACTCTCTCCCCTGCCTCTTCGTCCATCTTCTCCTCTCTCGCTGATTTGTCTTCCTCCATTTCTTCCCTCATCTCCGAGCTCCCTTCCCTTCCTATCTCTTCTGCTGTTGCGGTTTCCCTTCCTCCCGTGGACATCTCCGCGGCTGTTCTTTCAATGCCGCCGCCGCGTGTCTCCACGTTCTTCCCCTCTTCTACCGTTGCTGCCTCCCCCTCTGTCTCTGGTCCTTCTTCAATAGGACCAGCTTGGATCTCTCAGCAGCTGAGCCAACCAAAGAGGAAAGTCCCCATCGCTCCGATGGACTTTTCAGTCATTCCGGCTAAAGGAGCAAAGAAGCACAAGCCGGTTACACGCTTCTCCAAGAGCGCTGCAGGTGAGAGGGTTATGGAAATAGCCTACCCCGATCCCACCAAAGAGAAAGAAGATCTGTCTCCGGCAGATTTCACAGTGACCCAAGTCACAATGGGGACATCCTCAGAAAGTCTCCAGGGGGAAGCTCTTTCCGCAGTTGATGCACTCTGCGAAAAGCTTCAAGAAACAAAGGAAGAAAAGAGGCTACTGAAGGAGCAGAATAAATACCTGCTTCAAGCCTTACAGAAGATGGGAAGTGCACCTCCCACAACTGCCGCCGAGACTCCTGAGCTTCTCAGTCAGGAGAAGATCAATGAATATTCAAAGATCGGCGAGCAGGGCATGGCTGTTTCTGCTTGGAGGAGTCAGATCCTCAAAGATAGTGAAAAGGTAATCGCCGAGTATATCAGTTTATACCTGAACATCGAGAAGGTGAATAAGGAACTCCAAGCATTAGCAAGTCCAGTATCAGAAGAATTAGAGCATGCTAGACTCCAGCACGAAGCCTTCCAACAAATGTTCGACTGTTCAGTCGAAGATTTGGTTAAGTTCGGAGTCTTCGGCCACCCAAGGGCCCTCAACAAAACTATGTCCACTCTGGACTATCGGGTAGATCAGCTAGAATTCGTTCTGGAAAAGATAGACAAGGTAAAGGAAGAGGCCCTGGATGCGATGCATCAAATGGAGAAAATTGTTTTATCTATGACTCCAGGGTTGCTCACTCCTTCCCTTACCTTGAGATCAGCTGATGACACTATCCGGATTTTCAAGGAGATAGCTTCTCAAGGGACAGGGCCAGAAGTCACGTTCGACATCGAATCTATCAACAACCTACTGGCCTGTAGGGACTTCATCGGTTTCCTAATCGAGGCGGGTAAAGACTATTCCAACATCCCCGAAAAGCTCATAGAATGAGCGGGAAACTTGCGAGGCAATCAGTGAGCGGCACAAGGATCCATCACAGGATCAATTTGGGCCGATGATCAGCAAGTTCCTGGAATACCGCGCCCAGTTCCACATCTCATCTCCTGAGCAGCATCAGAAGCAGGCGACCCCTTTTCGGCCGCAGGACGATGATGATGAGTAGCTTCTTCTTCTTCTTCTTCTTCTTCTTCTCACTATTCTCCGACTTTCTCTTCGAAATATCAAAAATGTGTTGACACAAATGATGACGTCATCCATGTTGCATCATGGGATGATGTCATCCATCAAAGTTGTCAAAGTCAACATGACTTTTAGATATTTTGTAAATATCTTGTAAATAAGTGGTTGGCTCCATTTTGCCTTCTCTCTCTCTCATCTTCTATAAATACAAGAATACTTGTTGTATTCAAAGGAGCAACATTTTTCAGATAGAAATAGAAGTGAGGAGAGAAAGACTTTGAGCTTTCTTGTAACAGAAAATAACAATTAATACAATTATTCAGACTTTGTGCTAAATAGTTGTGTTATACAGAAGATCTTTCTTATGTTAGATCTGTATGTGTTTATTCTGTTGAATTCATATCTACTTTTCCGTCACTTGTTTATCAGTATTGCTTTGTTTATTTATGCAAGTAGGTTTGGCTCTGTTTACTACCAAGCTAAAGCATACATAAATCTTCTGACCTTTCCGCTTTGGAACTCATTTCTTTTCTTCCTTCGGATCTGTTCTTTCTCTTCTCCCTCTTTCATAGATCTGTCCACGCGACAGATTTTCGGACCAACAGTTTTTTGGCGACTCCGCTGGGGAACGGATTTTCTAACAGATTTCGCCAACAGAAATAGATAGATCTGTCAGATCTATGGTGGTGGTATAATATAAAATTAGAAAAATATGAGAAAATCACAAAAATAAAGTTTAAATCTGCGCCATAACATCATAGATCTGGAAGGTACGCTAGCAAGTGAACCTTTTACGCGCAGCAGGAGAGCCCGTGGAGAAGTTGATCCCACTTTCGATCTGCTTCAAAGGCACAATTTCAGTGTAACACCGACACGTTTTTTAGCGCTAAGCTCGGCTAGCCGGTCATCCAGGAGTGTCTCACCCCCACGAAGAAAAAGTCTTTTACAAGGAGCATCTACATCCCTTTGTAGTTCCTTGCTGCTCAGTGGAACCACCCTCCCAGCTCGTGTGCTTTTTCCAGCCTTTCAAATGGCGGTACCATGGGGAAATGCTATGGGTCCTCTCGCACTGCCACATCCGGTTCACGTGCTCCCTCACGGAAACTGAAAGAATTTTCCTAAATTCGACAGGAGCAGAAATCAAAGCATGGATTCCCACATATCTGCTTTCATTATGTCATGCATTATTTTGGACATGACTCACGAAGATGTGTCAGTTCGCCTTTTTCTGGAAACTCTACAAGGGCCCGCAGCCGAATGGTTTCAGCATTTGTCGGCCGCATCTATCACCAGTTGGGCAACCTTGCGGGAAGCTTTTGAAGACAGATACAAGCCTTCAGAAGATGCATTTGTGTTGTTATCACGGATCACTCACCTGAAGAAAGAAGCCAATGAGACTATGCTTTATTTTGTCGCCCGGTTCAATGCATTAATCAACCGTGTCCCTACTGCCATGCTTCCAACACCGGAGAATCAGAAGTGTTTCTTCGTGAACGCCATGAGCTCAAAAGTCAGCTTCTTGCTCCTTCAAGAGCGAGTAGCTACCCTGCCGCTCGCTCAAGCTGCTGCCATTCAGATAGAAGACAATTTGATAATATCTGGCGAGTTGAAAAAGGAATCATCAAAGTCCAAATCTTCAGATCCCTCGCCTGCTACTTCATCTGATCCGGCATTCCAAAAAGATGGTGAATGATCTGCTCGCATTGAAAAAGCAGTTGGCCCAGGCTCCTAGTTCTTCATACCGAGATGTTCCATGAAGGAGTTTCGTTCCCAACAATGTTTCACAAAGACCGCATCTACCTGCAACTGCTCCACGGTTGGCGCTTGAAGCTCCTCCGGTTAATGCTTTGGCCGAAATTGAAGAGGAAGAGTAGTATTATGAAGAACCTTCGCCTCAAGGCGAAGATGATCAAGATGTCAGTGAGCCGACTGGCGACTCTACTATTGGATACATGGAATTTGATGAGGATGAATCTGATGAAGAAGAGAGTACTTAGGGCTATGCAAGCGGACAATCCTACGCTGTTTTAACCCACTCGCAAGGAAAGGAAGTGGAAGTTGCTGCCCATGTGCAGAAGGAGAAGGTCATGTCAAACGTGCCTCCAACCATTGCTAGAAGAGGTAATCCTCTTCCTACTCAATTCCCTGTTAAGTCTTTTGTAAAGAAGTCTTTTCCGCCCATCTCTCCTCCGAATCAGCCCCCTCATATTCCTATCAAGATCAGTAACCCTATCCACCATCGCGAAATGAAGGACTCATTCCCTCACCAACGAAACCCTTGGCCGCATTCGATATAATAGATCATGCAAAAAAGACCAAGATCCAAATGTCTGAAGCTGAGTACCTTCAGTCAAATCCCGAACATCTTGTAAGATTAACTAAATATTCAGAGTCAAGCTGTTACATCTAAAAGGTTTCCCCGAAAGGAATCCTTTCCACTCCTCCTGAATCCCACATAAATGTTGCTTCAACATCTGCATCAGGCAAGATAGAACCTTTCTATCTCTCTCTCCTAATCAACGGCCATAAGTTGAGCAACTGTATAATTGATTCCGGAGCTTCTAATAATGTCATGCCGGTGAAAGTCGCCCATGCTTTGGGCCTCACTCTTACCAAACTGTTCAGCAGATGTTATTCATTGGAAACCAAGAAAGTTCCGTTGGTTGGCCAAATCAAAGACGCGTAATTTGCGTTTGCGGCTTTCCCAGATAAAAGAGTAAAAATGACAGTCCTCGTTGCTGACATTCCAACAGCCTATGGAATTCTGCTGGGAAGAAGCTTTTGCAGTGAAGTTGGTGGAGAAATTCACATGGACTGGTCTAAAGCTAGAATACCCGTCAAAGGTGTGATGTAGACTTTAGAACCAGAATCGCAAAAGAAGTACTTGGTTACTAGCTCTGAGGACCCCAAAGCCCAAATCCTTTTTGAATCATCAGGGATGGGGAACTACTTCTTATCTACCGAGACGGGTACAAAGGGAATTTTTGTTCAAGAAAAGGATCTTAATGAGATCTAGACCTTGCAGTTTGATGGCAGTTGCGCGACTAGTGGATGTGGCGCCGGAATCGTGCTAATATCTCCCGAAGAGGAGGTAATTCCTCTCTTTCTTTCAAGTTGCAGTTTTTCAATACTAACAATACTGCTGAGTATGAATCTCTGTTACTTGGTATGCAAGCCGCAAAGGAAAGGGGAATTAAAAATCTAAAGGTACAAGGTGATGCTGAGCTAGTTGTAAATTAGGTCAAAAGGATTTACCAAGTGAAAAATGAAAGGCTCAGGCACTACCGCAACGCAGTATGGGATAGCATCAAGGAATTTGATGCCTTTTCGATAGGGGCAATTCTAAGAGCTCAAAATGACATAGCCGATTCATTGGCCGTTTCAGCATCTCTCATGCTCCCACACCCGGGTTTGAAAACGAACAAATACACCATTGAAGTGGTTTTCCGCCCGAGCGTGCCAGACAACTCTCAGCATTGGCAGGTATTCAACGATGATAATCACCTCATTGCCTTTCTAGAAAAATCAGAAAATTTTGACGAGTTGTATTTTGAAGGATCCACTTCTACATGCCGTGAATCAATCAACGGTTAAAACCATGAATCAGAGGAGAAAGACAGCATATGTCAGCTCAAAGGAAATAAAATTCCGAAGGGCCTGGTTTCTCTAGAGCGCCTGTTTGACAGGCATGACCGTTTTGGAAAAAGAAGAGGCGAGATGGTCCTGACTCATCCCCAGAGACAGAACTAGTCAATATAGGTTCTGAGGCACACCTGCAATTTGTAAACATTGGCAAATGTTGCACACCTGAAGAGAAGCGGAAATTTGTCAAGTTGCTAAAGAAATATATGGATGTGTTGGCATGGTCCTATGCCGATCTAAAGTCCTTCAAGCCAAAGGACGTTCAGCATGACATACCGCTGAAAGAAGATGTCAAAGCCTTTCGCCAGAAGCAAAGGCATTATAATCCTAAGATCTCGGGTACCATCCAGGCCAAAATTTAGAAGATGCTGGATGCGAGAATCATCTTCCCTATCCATCACAGTACTTGGGTAGCAAATATTGTGCCTGTGCGCAAGAAAAATGGCGAGATACGCATATGCGTAGACTTCCAAAACTTGAATCAAGCTTCGCTGAAAGACAACTACCCTCTTCCGATAATGGATCAAGTTCTGCAAGCAGTAACTGGATCAGAGATGTTGTCCATGCTTGATGGTTTTTCAGGCTACAATCAGATTGAAGTCTCGCCTGAAGATCAATTCAAAACAGCATTCACTACTCCCTGGGGTACATTTTCCTACACCAGGATGCCTTTTGGCCTAACTAATGCAGGTGCTACTTTTCAACGGGCCATGGACTTTGCATTAAAGGTATGATGGGAAAAGTCATTGTGTTTATCTAGATGACTTGACCGTGTTCTCTAAACAACGAAGTGATCATTATGATCACTTGGAGCAAGTATTGGCCAGGTGCCGAGAACATGGAATTTCCCTAAATCCCAAAAAGTCCTGTTTTTTTTGGAGTCACGGAAGGGAAGTTGTTGCTAGGGCATGTGGTAGCAAAGAAGGAACGAAGATAGATATTGAAAGGGTTAAGGCTATTCAGAGCCTTACTCTGCCTAGAAGCAAGACTGGTGTTCATTCTTTCTTCAGAAAGGTGAACTTTCTTAGGCGTTTTGTTCCTGACTTTGCCGAAAAGACTCGCCACATACTGAACATGATGAAAGGATCACCCCACTTTCAGATGGAGTGAAGAAGGGAAAAGGTCATTTGAAGAAATAAAAGCTTCTGTTGCTCATGCACCAGTCCTGGTATGTCCCGACTTCTCCAAGTACTTCATCATGTATAGCTACGCATCGGAACATACTGTGTCTGCAATCTTAATGCAAAAGAATTCCGAAGACATTGAATCCCTGATTACATTCATGAGTTCTCCCCTCAAGCCTCACGAGTTGAAGATGACTCAATTGGAAAAGCATGCCTTTGCCGTTGTCAAAGCACTGAAGAATTTCAGGTATTACATTCTAAACTCGCATACGGTGGTGCTGGTCCCTGACACGGCGGTGAAATCAATTCTAACTTAGCAGGAGTTAGGAAGTTTGAGAGGGAATTGGATCACAAAGGTCCAGGAATATGACCTGGATATTAAACCAACCAAGTTGGTAAGGGGTAAGGGCCTGTGTCAGCTAATGGCTGAAAACAAAGATTCAGAAAATCCTAAAGGAAAAGAGGACTGTACCGATAAAGAGCAAAGCCCCTAGAGGAACCTGATTCTTGCCTCTAGTTTTATTTGTTGCAACTAGTGATGAGTGGTACTCCGACATCGCTTTCTTCCTTACCTACGGCGAATGCCCAATGCACCTAACCATAAAGGAGAAGCACACTATAAAGCTCAGGGCAGCTAAATATGTCATCTGGGATGACGGTTTGTATAAGCGCGGGATAGACGGTGTCTTCCTGCGATGTGTTGACAAGCCCCATCAAGTAAAACTACTGGAAAGTTTTCACAATTCAGCCTATGGAGGCCATTTTTCTTCTTCCGTGACAGCACACAAGATCATTCGAGCCAGGTACTATTGGCCAATGCTCTTTCAAGATGCGACTACCTGGGTGGCAAAGTGTGAACCCTGTCAGCAATTCGTCGGCAAGCCCAAGTTGGCTACGCTTCCCCTAAGGCCGGTCATTATCAATGAACCATTCAGGAAATGGGGAATTGATTTTATTAGCGCACTCAATCCTCAATCGAGTGCCGGACATAGCTATGTCCTTACAGCAACAGATTACTTCACTAAGTGGGTGGAAGCCATACCCATCAAGCATGCCACTTCTGAGGTGGTTTGCAGTTTTTACTCTGATATTTCAGATTTATCATCATTCCTTTTTATCATAGTCTATGGTGTTCTTGTGTTATGTTTGTTGTTGTGTTTCCAGATTACATCCACCAAACTAAAGGTTGTGCATTAGTAAATAATCATAGTACAAGGAGTTCCCGGTGAAGAATTATCATAGTGCCGAATTGATGATGACAGTACGTTATGTCACACTTGAAGGAATATTCTCCATAGTCCCGTAGTATCACCGGGTCCTATTTAATCACTTAAACCATGAGGTGAAGGTGAGTCTCTCCTACTACATTATGCATTCAATGGAAAATTATATTCTTGAAGTTCAGGGTTATAAGAGGATTATCCCTCTACACCAGGGTGTCATTTATCTTAGTAATCAGTACTTGACTAATGTTGTTTCCAATGACCCATGTCATGTTGTTGCTTCTCCCCTTCCCAAAAAAACTCACATTCGATCCAAAAACCCCATGTACCGGGACTCTGTCTCTGAGCCACCCCCAAAAAGGGTTCTCTGCAGTAGTTGGAAGGGCAAGGAAGTTGTGGGCTCTGACCAACAGGGCGAAGAAATTATGGTGGAAGATATCCCTCCATCTATCCTCCCTGTCATGGAAGATGGTTTTAATTTATTAAATAAATTCAACATGCAAGATAATGTGGTTAAAACCCTTGAGGAAAATGTAGACTTCCTGCTTAATTCTACTGTTAAAGATCAAACCTTAGATCTTAACACCATTCCGCATAAGTGTGCTTCCATCATTGTTCAGTTATCTCCTTCACCTCCATCTAAATTATTCATCCCTCAAAGAAAAAAAAAATTCTCTGGAAACTAATATTAAATCTCTAGAGGAAAAACATAGCAATTACTTGGCTATGCACAGTGCCATTCTAGATCTTATGCAAGTTTATATCCGCCAAATTTGTGACTCTAACGACATTCCTGACACGGCTCGAAAGAATGGAAAGCTTACAAGAAATTTAAAATCCTCAAACTGGGACCCCACTATTGTCATTTCCCTGAAACTCTATTAGGATTTTAGGGTGGTTGTTAAAGTTGTTAGTAAATATGTTGGGTAGTGTTATTGGCTTCTTGTTCTTGGTGCAGTTGTTTTTGTGCTGTTTTCTAGCTATAGTTTTGTTGTCGATGTTTCGTGTTAGTCTCATTGTAAGTAGATGGCCCATGCCTTTGTTTTTTCCTATTCTTTCCTCTTTTGGTTTGGATGTGGACTCCATGGATAAAAAAACCACACTTTTTTACATTTATTTTCTTGGTTGTTGAACCTTTTTTGTAATCCTAGGTAAGGTCCCACCAAAACCTTTTACCAATAATAATTTTTTTAAATATAAACAACATATAATTTTTTCTTTATAAATATGATGAAATAACCTCATCCCCATGTTTAAAAATCCCAAACATAAAAAAGATCCATCCTTTTGTGTGCATGTGTGCACACACACGAGTGTATGTATATGTATATATACATATATGTGCACACACATGTATATGTATATGTATATGTATATGTATATGTATGTATGTATGTGGCTATGTATATATGTAGATATGTGTATATATCTATGTACATATAGACATATAGGTGCACAAACATGTATATGCATATGTATGTATATATTTATATTTATGTATGTATGTGTATGTGTGTATTTGTAAATATGTAGATATATGTATATATAGGTATACATGTATATATGTTTTTATATGTATATATAGCATAATTATATAAGAATCATAAGAAAAAAACACAATTAATATGAAAAATTGAAAAAAAAATCCAAGGTAGGAGTTTTAAATTGCATACATCTAATTTCACCTTTTTGTGAATTCCTATTTCATTCCCTTTTAAGATTTAGTGTGTTTCTAATTAACATACATAAAAATGATGAAATAATGCAACAGGTGGATATTATGATTTAAGTAAATTCCAACATTAATTCTCCAAATCAAAATAACAATTTATAAAGTCATTATTGACATGTAGTTTGTTTTCTTACTCAAATCCTATACACACTGGCCCATCACTCAGACAGATCTGAGCGCTCACTCGAAGTGCGTAAAGGTACTAGGTCCCTCTTTTATATCGTCTTTGAAAAGGTGTTAGGATGTTAAAACAAGCATTCCATATTTATAATAGGCAAGTAAAGATAAAATATATCAAGATTCAGCGCACATCCACGGTGCATAATGAATTAAAAAAGGATAAAGATCATATTTACCATACAATAACTACTAATAGATACATCAACAACCAATATTCATCCACAATGATCCATTATATTAATTAATCAAAACATAATAGTTGAATACATCCATAATAACCTTCAAAACGTCATGCACGTAAGTATACCAGTAGCATAACTCTAACATAACATGATTCCATTCTCTCTAAACCGTGCAAATCAATATATACTTATAGGTAGTGGGGAATTTCCCTTTACTACTCATGCACCCTTTAAATAGGCTACATTCTAACAATATCCATGCGCCACTACAAAGGCAACTAGGAAGCATGCAAGCTTTCCCTAATAATAGATTACATATTAATAGTTCTCCAGATTTGATCCTACTATTTGCTTAACTCAGCATGTTGCTTAATCTTCCACTTGATCCAAAAATAGCTTGATGTGTCTTCAAAGTCTTCTTGTTCTTACCCAATGCAAGCCCCACACTGTAACTTATTATTATCCCCCAATATGCAAAATGGATAACTCTAAACTGTGAATTTTCCCTTGGCACACCCTGTATCCGATTAGCTTCTGCGCGTACCTACAAGCTTGATTTTTGCATGCCCCATCGTTATACGCATCTAATTCTTAGGCTATATTTTATCATCCCAACATTACCCCACACTAATTTTATTGTCACCCTAAAAATGGGTAATCATGCCTTTTCCCTCCATGAATAAAGAATAAGCAACAAAAGAATAATCATGCATAAAGAATGAAAGAATATATGGATTCTATATTGTTCTGAAGGCACAAGTAACTCTGGGTATTCACTTTTAATTTCTACCTCTAATTCATTCTAATCACCTATTGCCTTCTTTGTCTTCTATAGGATGTTTGTAAATACTCCCTTCATTTTATCTAGGGTCATATTCTTGTCCTCATTTTGTAGCACCTTCAAAACATTTACCAGGTTAGAGACCATCCCATCCACAATATCCATGCGTTGGGTTATAATTTTCCCTATTTGTTTTATCCTCTCCTTGTGAGGGTCTTGGGATGCTATAAGCACATCGCACTTTTTTGCTACTAATTTCAACCTCTCCTCTCATCCAAGTTTTTTATTGTTCTTGGTAGGAAGGATTGCATTCTCTTCAACTATATTCCTTGCCTTGATTATTATCTCGGGGTCTACACACATATTTAACACCAAGCCTACCTTCTTCATTTCATCTCTCAATGTTTGAAGCAAAGACTCATACCCAACTATTCTACGTACTATCGTAGCCTTTGATTTTTCCCTCTCAGCTGGAATGCTTTCTTCTTAATGTGTAACCCTCTTCTCCCTTGTTTCCTCCGATGCGCTTGACTAATTCTTAATACATAGGTGAACACAATCTTGCAAGTAGTGTAAAGAGGACTGGTATGTTTTTTCTTTTCATCAATATTTTGGTTTGCATCAATTACTACCTTTCCGAGCTCTGCTATAAAATCTAGAATTTGTTATCTCTTCTCCTTACCCTTCTCACGTGCTTCTTTCAATTTTTCCACTCACTCTCTTAGGATCTTATTATCCTCCATTATATCTCTCAATGCGATTGACTTATCAAAATTTCTTCTTGCTACCTCTGTTGTTATCTTGTTCAACTCATTACTTTCTTTTTCATCAGTAAAATTTGTAGGTTTTACCATCTAGTGCACACTCTGAGCCTTTTTAAATATATTTATATTAGTATGTGTATCCTCCTTTACATAAAAATTTTGATCATTAATATGCATTTTCATAATCCAATATAATTTCTTTCTGGTGTGTAAACTATCCACTTCATGGTCCATAAGCTCCCATCCAAATAACTCCTCAGGATTCAAAGTACTTTAAAACCTAGTGTGAATGGTTTTTATAGGATCATCAACATACCTAGCTATAGGAATATTATACATTTCCCCCTGATCACCTCCTGAGCGCATACCTTTTGGAACATGCACCCTAGCATCAAGTATTTATCCTTCACCTGGGTGTACATCAGTAGACTCACCAGATGGATCACCCTTATCTTTCTCTTCATCTCCACATGTATCTTTGTGTGCCTCAAATATCTTTGTATCATCCTTCACTTCCTCACTCTGAAGTTCATCTACATCTAAAGTAATAACAGGGATCTCCTCAATAGTCTTCATGTTGTCATCTGATTTCTCACCCTCACTATACTTAGTGGGAATATAATTGTGCCTCTTCTTCTCTGGGTCTTCCTTCACAGGAGAGTTTCTAGGTGATCTCCTCAGTGGCTTTGAGGGATTTACACCTGTTGCTTGTGGCTTCTTCCTTCTTAAAATCCTTTTGAACTATTGTTCCTCAATGCCCTCACCTATACCTATCTCTATAGTACCTATCTCCATTCCCACTTCTTCACTTTCCTCTTGTCTTGGAAGATTTGTTTCACATGTTCTATTCTCTCCTATATTTGGATGTCTTCTTCTACCATGTTCTAGGCCGCCATTGTCTTCCTTCACTTCTTCCTCCTCTTCTTCTTCTTCTTCATGCAGTAGATTAGGCTCTTCATCCTACAATGTGCCCACAGTATGCTTCGCCTTAGGAAGTTCAGGAAGCCTGAACTCATTCTCAATATATTTTCCATTTTCCAATTTAGGATTAATGTATATGTATTCCTTAGCTACTCTATACTTCCCAGTTTCTAAGCTAATATAATTAATATTGATATCATATCAAATGAAATTTTCAATATAAGAATACTTACCCAAATATAAATATGTCTTCTGGAGTATATGGTAATCATAATCCAATTTATCTGCATTAAAGTTCAACCTTTGTGTATTTGAAAACATGTGCACCGACACCTAAAAATAGCATGTGGTGAAGGCATATGGGAGCTTTCAACAAGGGCTTCAGTCTCTAATCTTCATTCTAAAGCACCCTATGAAAAAATGTTGATAAAATGTAAATTTTTCCTGCTTCTCCAATATCGAAGGAAGATCCTTTGGTATTCTCCACTCATACTCAAACACTTCACACAATCATTATTTGTAGGGTCCACTCATGGATCTATCATAGGTATACTTTGAGAATTTTTTCTACAAGATACTTCTTCTCTTCATGTTATTGTCAGATATTTTCCTTTGGCCTGTTGGGCACTCCAGTTTCCATAAACACTATAGAGAATAATATAGCACCAAAACTTATCCTATCTCCCTAGTGTTCTTCTACAATAATAGTCTTAGCAATAAAGGATGAAAATTTGTATACCACTACCTCATTCATCTTCTTTTCTATATGGAGCCATCACATGTTTACCTATGTCCATCATTCTTTATTGTTCAATTTGGTGAGGAGATACATAGCTACCTAAACCACATGATACTTTTCCAATTTGTAAATATCTATTCTTTGCCCTCCCTTTGCATAAGCTAATGCAACCCTTGTTGCCTCTACGCCATCATCATCTGATATATCATTACCAATCTCAATGCCTAAGTTTCTTAATCATGTTAACCTCTCAATCAAAAGCACGGTAAGTCTCATGTGCTGCACAACAAATTAAAATAAGTCCTCTTGAACTCAGGTCATCAGCCATTAATAAATATTTTTTGTTTTACAAAATACGACAGCTCGTAAAGCTACATAACTCCAACACTTGACATCAAATTCTTTCCTACATCATTATACACAACCATCTAATTCTCTATCCGTAAAGGTATTTTTACCACCAATAATTTTTCCAATTCATCTTTATTATCCTTATTCTGATGATTGTAGTCACTCACTTTTCTTAGTCTAATATGTGACTCACAGTCCAAACCCGTGATGACATCTTCTAGGTATTGCATTTCTAATAATCAACTTTCGGGGGTATATTCCACCTCTATTTCCTCATCATTTTTCTTCTTTCCCTATGTGGTTGCTCCAGGTGCTCATTTTGGTGCCATAGCAATGATTAAAACTTGTCATTTCCCTATATTCAAGCTCTACAACTTCAAACACGTGAGCCCTAGATTTTCTTCAAATCCTAACTCCGCATAATTTCTCCCCACACACTTTCTGTTAGCTCAAACACCCTTCCTAATGGAGCTCCAACAATTCCATGCACAAATCACTCTGGTTCAATTTATTCACTTGTTGTTTCACACACTCCGTATATAACATGTTCTTCAGATCACTCTTCGACTCTCTCAAACACTTATCTTTCTAATGCAACGTAAAAATGATATCACAACCCCTCCTTATATAATTTTTTCAAATTTCCCCACATTTATTTCTCTTTACCAACCACCATACTCAACATTATGTTATGATTGTAGAGCTGAATTGCTTCACAGTTAACATGTTTTATCAACTTGCTGGAAAACACAGTAACTGACATTGGTTATGAAGGGATCGACATCGGTCACCTATGACCACCATCAGTCGGGAAAGTAGGAACCATCATTGGTTAGGGCTAACCAACATCAATTACATGTGCGTGATTTTTTTATTTAACTCATGTGAATTAGATCTAAATTTAGTATTAAAGAAAATCTATTGATTATAACTACATGGCTAAGTGCTCTAAGTTTGTATATGCCTATATAAGCATGAAAGTTAGGGTTAGAAGGTGAATTAAGAGAAGGATTGAGTTAGATCCTTGGTTCTCCTAGATCAAGAGGATGAAGAAGAAGAGAAAGAAAGAACATGTTACATGAAGACATAGCTTCCATGGAGAGAGAAGCTGGAAAAAAGGAAATAACAAGTACAATTATGACAGGTACATCTCAATGGTGAGAAGAGGGTAACATCTTCTATTGTATTTCCTTTGTACAGTTATTGTCTTATTATAATGTCTTGCATAGTATGCAAAGCACATAGAGATTCTTCTTGTAGATCCACATGTTGTTGTGATATCTTGTATTGTAGATCCATGAGATCATGATGTATTGTTGATCCATGTAGATCTAGTCTTATATTGTTAGATCCATAGGTTATTGTGAGATCATGTTTTATAGATCTATGAGATCATATTGTATTATTGATCCATGTAGATCTAGATATTTTAGAGGAGGTTGTTTTCATGTTTGTACAGGTTGATGTAGTGATGGAGAGACGGACTTACTTCTTGGTGAACATTTACAGTTACACATATGGTAGACCCATGTGAGAGGCCTTGTTTCATATCCACAGAGAACTTGGTAGCAGTTTAGAGATGCAGTAGTTCATGGTTATGTGAGATCTGTTGGTGGTGGTTTGGAGGCACATTTGTAATGCACTCATGGAGACGTTTTTAGAGATTTGGAGGAGAGGAGATACTCTTGGAGAGATACATTATACTCTTGTATGTATTTAAGAGTTAGTTTGTACTCTTGTTGTATTATATATATGATATATCTATCTTTGGTGGATGTAGCTCACATTGGGTGAACCATTGTACATGTTGTGTTATGTGTGGGTAATTTGTTTTGATTTGGATTATTCTAGTTTACACTTCCACTGCTGTAGATTTTGGGGAATTGTTTAGATCCTGTGTGCATGATTTTTTTTGTTATTAAATCATAGCACTATCCCGCAATCTCGAATTCCCAACAACTGGTATCAAAGCCTGGTTTGTTATCTAATCTGATACTAACAACTGGTCTCAGAGATTGGTTATTTTAGAGCAAGGTTTTGTTTTAGTATATTGTTAGTGGTTTACTGATAGGTTTATGAGAGAAGGGTTTATTTTTCCTTATGTGAAAATCGCAGGAAGATATTTAAATCTTAAGTGGAAGCTAGAAATGTGAGGTTGTTGGAGAATATAGTAACCAGGGTCGGTTAGGTGGTAATTAGCATCGGTAGGGTGACCGTGGTCGGTTACAGGGTGATTATGGTCAATTACTGAGAAACCTGGTTTTAAATAGAAAATCCCATATTTGAATAATTGAGAAGATGCATAGAATGTGTCTTGTTTGCTGAGGTGTCACTGGTTCTTGAAGACACAAGCATGTTAGTCAGATTATAGATCCGAGTTACAGAGGTATGGTTTTATCCTGGTATTACAGTGCTTGTATGTTTTGGTTGCACATGTATGCTTTAGGATTGCAGATATGAGTATGTGATAGAGGAGTAAGTTATGCATCCTTGGTGGAGTTAGATGCATGGGCTTCGGTAGAGAGGAAATATCACAGAATGAAGGTGGGGCTTCCATTATAGAAGCATGTACTTTAGTTCAGTTGAATATGCAGTTGAGTATCTTGGTGCTGGTAAGGTGATGTATTTCATCTTGGTGTATTTTTATTATATGTATTATTGTTGTTAAGTGTTTATGCAAGATTTACATGCTTCTTGAAATTATTGGCTGAACACAACTATCAAATTTTGTCAAAGTAGGAACCTAGTTTGATTACTTATGCCAATTTTTGGTGTTGTACTCGTTCCAACAGCACTAACGTCGGTCAGGGAACTGACGTCGGTCAGGGAACTGTCATCGATCATAGAGGGTAATCAGTACTGGTCAGCGAACCGTGGTTGGTCTCTGTGATAATGATTTTACACATGGTTTCTTATAGTAGAAGAGGGCATGTATGGTTCATTGTCCTATTTTGGAGGATTAGGTTTCTTTCACATTGTGTACATGTAGAAATGGTGTAAATCACTTCAATGTTTATCAGAAAGAGGATGAAGTTGGCTCGGTTAGTCCAGTGAGACTTTGAGTCAGGTATCTCTATATGATTCATGTTTTATTTCTTTCATTTGGAGCAACTAATATTATGTTTGGATTGTGTGCACAAGAAAAAATTTCACCATGTATATTTGGCGAGCTTCACTTTAATTTCCAGAATATATTAGAATCTTGAGGACAAGGATACCTAGTCTAAGGATGGGATCCTCAATGAAAATTCATGTTTAGACAGAGTTACAGTAATGAAATATGTTAAGTACACAGGATGAAAAGAAGTTGATTCACCTACTTCACAAGAAGTCCAAACTTTTGTGATGTATAAGTATTCTTTGATAAGAAGGGAATCCATTTATATTTTCTTTCATTTGTTTTATTTCTCACTGACATATACAAATTTTGTGCTTGGTGATTAGAATTAATGCAGGGGATTTTAGGTTAAGTGGGAGCAAGCCATGTTTATTATCATTGTAGGTTGGACATATATGCACATGCGAAGTGAGAAGAGTATGCTACTATTCAGAGTAGCATGAGGCACAAAGTGGTTATGGAGGACAATCATGGTTTTGCTGGTATTTTTGAGTTTATTAATTTTTGATGTCACTTCTAGCTTATTTTTTGGTGCTTGGATATTCCTTAGGGAAGACAGTTGATGGTTGATTCAGCTGGTTTTAGATGATAAAGAAATTTTCAGATTTTAAAGGGTGAAAATGAGAAAAATTTCAAGTTACAAAGACCAGTTTCGATTAGGATTAACCGTGGTCGATCATTTGGTAACCATGGTCAGTCAGGTAATGACCGGGGTCAGTTAGGAAACAATGGTCAATTTTTTCATAGGTTTGAAAAAAAAAATTATTTACCATTTTTAGATGGAGCCCTTGGTTTGCTTTCATCTTAGTTGGTTTGTGAAATATGTTGATGACATGTATGCTGATATTTGCACTTGGTATTAGTTGCATGGTTTAGCATGGTTATTTGTTATTAACATTGATGAGTACAAGATTCATATTCATCTTTGGAGTTATCCAGTGGCAGACTTGGAGCTTCTGGAGAGCTTGGTAATATGGATGGATGTACATGGTGAGCTTGTATATGTGGATTGATTCAGTTTTGTGAGTCTATGATGATGCATATGTTTGATTTGCACATGGATTCCTTCAGCATGAGTAGGGGATGTTTGTATTTCCTTTTGATTATTATGTTACTCCATGGGAGATGTTATCTACATATGGTTTTCCTTGACATGATAGTTGTTTATGCATGGTTGGATTTGTAGATTGCGGTGTTTGGATTCTTTGAGTTATACAAGTGTTTTTGGAATGATTACGCACTGGTTGCATGTAGAAATCATTTGGGTTGTCTTACCCATGATTTTTTTTATTAATTATGTTTATTCTTGTTTGACTTGTCTTTGGTCAGTTGCATTGGTAGTAGCATGGAGACATGGATAGATGGTTGGAGAACATGGTTGATTTTATAGGTATGGATATGGTTACACTTGAAGCTTGGTAATTTAGTTTGAGTGGGAGCTATTGTAGGTGTGTTAGTCATGGTGGCTTATTTACACGAGAGGATTAGAGTTATGATTTAGTGGGAGCTTGATGTATGGATAGCGCATGTATCACGGATTAAGAGTAGCTTCATGCAGGTATATGGTAAGTCACGGGTTTTTTATCTTCTTAGTTTGAGAAGATGGTTTGATCTTCCTGGTTTTATTTTTGAGATAATTGTTGAAGGAAAGAATAGATGGTCTTCACGGTGTGTAGAGGACGATGATGTATAGGAATAGGTACAATTTCAAAAATTTATCTCCAAGTGGGAGATTGTTAGGATTGTGGAGCTGAATTACTTAACAGTTTGCATACTCTATCAATTTTCTGGAAAACATAGTAACCAAAATTGGTAATGAAGGGACCGACATTGGTCACCTATGACCAAAATCGGTTAGGAAAGTAGGAACCGTCAATGGTTAGGGATAACTGACATCAATTACCTGTGCATGAGTATTTTATTTAACTCATGGGAATTAAATCTAAATTTAGTATTCAAATAGATATATTGATTGTAATTGCATGGCTAAGTACCCTAAGTTTGTATATGCCTATATAAGCATGAAAGCTATGGTTAGAAGGTGAATTAAGATAAGGATTGAATTAGATCCTTGTTTCTCCTAGATTGAAAGGATGAAGAAGAAGATAAAGAAAAAATAGGTTACATAAAGATAGAGCTTCCGTGGAGAGAAGATGGATAGAAGGAAATAGCAAGCACAGTTATGACATGTACATCTCAATGGTGAGAAGAGGGTAACATCTTCTAATTGATTTCCTTTGTATAGTTATTGTCTCATTGTAATGGCTTGCATAGTATACAAATCACGTATAGTTTATTCTTTTAGATCCACATGTTGTTGTAAGATCTTATATTGTAGATCCATCAGATCATGATGTATTGTTGATCCATGTAGATCTAGTCTTATATTGTTAGATCCATAGGTTGTTGTGAGATCTTATATTATAGATCCATGAGATCATATTGTATTATTGATCCATGTAGATCTATATATTGTAGAGGAGGTTATATTCATGTTTTTACAGGTTGATGCAGTGATGGAGAGAAAAACTTACTTCTTGGTGCACAGTTATAGTTATACATATGGTAGACCCATGTGAGAGGTCTTATTACAGATCCATAGAGAACTTGGTAACACTTCAGAGATGTAGTAGTTCCTTATTATATGAGATATACTGGTGGTGTTTTGGAGGCACAGTTGTAGTGCACTCATGAAGATCCGGTTAGAGATCTGGAGGAGAGGAGATACTCTTGGAGAGAAACATTGTACTATTGTATTGAAGAGTTGGTTTGTACTCATGTTATATTATATATATGAGATCTCTATCTTTAGTGGATGTAGCCCACATTGGGTGAACCAAAGTACATGTTGTGTTATGTGTGTGTACTTTGTTTTGATTTGTATTATTCTAGTTTACACTTCCACTACTGTCAATTTTGGGTAATTGTTTAGATCTCGTGTGCATGATTTTGTTTGTCATTAAATCATAACACTATTCTGCATTCCCAAATTCCCAACACATTAATTACGTAGTATTATTATTTTTCGTGCTTCTCCATGATTTGTTTTGTGCCCCAATCATAACCTTTTGGGGAACCCCCTAATTTTTGGCCACATACTTTCTCTCGTGTGCCTTCACGTTATGAAATACCTCTCTAATGTGCCTCACACCAAGCAGTTTCTCATCTTGTAGCCTACCTAGTTTTACACTGTGCGTTCATCCATCTACGTGTGGTCTTCATCTATGAGAAGTTTTTCCTTAATCTGTACCTTTACCTTAAACACCTACACCATATTTCTTCTATACATACCCATCCTCCAAAGATATTTCAATCATGGCTCATTTATCATGTACTTTCTCCACCTGACACTAAGGGTATGCAGGGTCCTCTGTGCTTGAAATCACTAAATAGTAATTAGCTACTAGTGCGTAAGTGTGATTACTACAACAAAACACTAAACTAAATTGAAAAAGCATAGAAAAGATGAAAAGAAACACATATAAAGGAAATGCATTAAATGAAATCTAATTTAAATGGAACTAATGCATTATTACAAACATCAAGAAGAATTATTTATAGTGGGGCTTTAGCCTAATCTCATTTAAATAACTAGGAAATCATGTTCCATCTAGTGTTTGAAATTGAATAGCACTTGAATCAAGTATATATGTCACCACATATGGTCCAAAACAATGCACCTTCAATTTCTGAGGGTGGAGCACAAACTTGGAGTCATAAAGAAGGACCATCTACCAAAATTTAAACGGTTTTTTTAATGTGCCTATTATGTCATGCCTTTTGCCTAGCCTTTTATGTCTTCTGGATCGAACGTGCAATATCGCGCCTCTAATCCAACTACATTATATTGTCAATGCAATCCTCAAGTGCTTTCTCATCATCTAATTATCATGCACACATAATACATAGGGAGGGTAACATAAACTCCATGAGTAAAATAACCTTTACGCTGAACAAAACTGAAAGGGTATGGCATTATTCAACCTCTTATAGGTTTTTTTGTACGCCCAAAGTATTGTTAGTGCAAAATCGCAGCACCCCTAGATGTTGATCAGATTTCTAGTTTGATCATACTAGCATCCAGTGTGATTGCACAACATTGAATCCTTTCTCCAAGTGTGGGACTTGCCAAAATGAGAAAGGAATCTCCAGAGAAGGTTGGTTCCTATTCCTCTGTTCAGATGCACACGAAAAATACAGAGGGTTTACTCAAAATCTAATCTAACTTGCCAAGGAGACAGGGTAAGAATATGCAGAAAAATAAACCTAAACTAACGAAGGTGATGCACCGAGGAATGAAGAACACCTATCTTGCCAAAAAACACAAACCATTAAAATGTGATGCAAGATCATGCACAGATAACAAAATTTGCAGTGAAAGATTAGGAGGATGCAAATGAACACAGAGAGGGTTGAGAATCATCCACAGACATGCATTACTTGCTCTAAAGATTGATACAATACACAACAAAATGCCAAGAGGCAAATTTACATTACAGCTTTAAATAGGAGGTTTGAACTCCACAAATTCGCCTGCCAAAGAAAAGAAGGGAGGGGCAAAACAAGAATGTCTGACCTTTAGAAAGAAGCCCCTCCTTATAATTTATAGGAAGAATGAGAGAGGGAAGAGAGAGGAAAGCCAGATCTACCCCAACCATTTCTAGGTTACATTTAATTTATCTCATTATGGCGGTAGGTGAGAACCCTAGCAAAAACGGCAAACTGTATTTTGCATTAAAGCTGGTTGTTGAAACGTCAGTTCTGGCCATTACCACGTGCCAGATACGTTTCTTGATTTTATCTCTCCAAACTGAACCAAAATGCAATATTGACCCCGGAATTGTGTAGATAATTTCACTAGCTTTCCATTGATATAAAGAACGCGAAAATATGAGCTCTGGATCGAAAGTTATGGCGATCTAAAGATTTAGGGCAAAAATAGGCCAAAACGGATCGGCGGGAAAATATTTGAATTTTTCCCATGCTCTGCCACTTGGATGACACATGTCAGGATCTGATTCATCTGCGGGATCATCCTCTAAAAATTCCTTTCGGGCCCTTAAACTTGGACACGTGGCACTATTTTATTGGTTCGGGCCTGAGGGGTGCATTTTTACCTTGCGCCAAACACTTAGCAACTTTTCAACCTTCTGACACGTGGCACGTTCTGATTCGTCCACGGGCCTCCTTGTCTATTTTCAGCCATTTCACCTTTTCGCGTCCCATGCGTCCCGCGCATACTCTTTGTCCCGGCTGTCCCGGACGAAAACCTCTGAACTGCCCGAAATGGACTGGCTTGTTCCTATTTGCGGCCCTAGACACGTGGCGAGATTCCATTCGCTTGGCTCTTTCAGCTTTTCACGTCCCACGCGTACTTTTGGCCCGGATGTCCCAAACTGCGAGAAACGAAGACTTAGACATTTTTTCCTTGCTTTCGGCCATTTCGGCTTTTCGCGTCCCGATGTCCCAATTGTTGTGCAGACCGCCTGGACTAGGACTTAGCCAATTTTCTTCATTTTTTCAGCCCCAAGCTTGGTACAACGAACCTCAGTACGACCCGAACCCTTCAGAACTGAAATGCCTTAACACAGTCCTGCAACCTTGTTTTTTGCATTTCTTCCATTTTCTCAACCTGTTGGGATTTCTTCTTAGGTGGGGGAGTTAGAAAAAGGCCGAGGGGACCCCGAAAAACATGATTTTGGGCCTCGAATCAATCTTACTTGCTCGAGGCCGAATAGTCTGATGCATGTTATCAAAATTACCCTAGGGGGTGAATTTTGGATAACAATTTGGTGGCTCGGCGGGGTCATCTGCCTGCTAGATGAAGTTACCAGTTGCTTGAAGCATCCATTGGGCATGGAGTCACTTGATTCTCTGTTTAATATCCCAACTAACTAGAACGTTGTAAGGAGGAAGATGGAAAATCACCTAATGGAAGCAAGGGCCGCAAAACATCTCCAGGGACAGAAAGCCTGTGCCAAAGCACTTAGGGAAAACAAAACAACCTATAGCAAAACAATGTGCACAAGCACTTGGAGGGATGAAAACCTAAACTAATATTTACAAGGTGGAGAATTTCCCTTTAGTAGCAATGCTTTAGATAGATCCCATTGACTGGAATCTGCAGTTCTTCGCCATCCAATGAAGACAATTGGAAGGCATTGTTGTCCTTACACTTTATGACCATGTATGGGCCACTCTAAATGGCATCAAATTTTGAATGCCTTCCCGGTTTTGCTCTATCTGCATCCCATTTTAATACTAGATCTCCAACTTGGAAAGATCTACTCTTGGCCTTCCTATTAAAGGTCTTCTTGATCAAAGCTTGATCCTTTTCCATTGCTTGGGATGTCTGATCTCTGATCTCTTGGAGTTCCATCAACTCTGCATATCTCACCTCCATGGGCCCGAACTCTAGCAACTCTAATTGCTTCATGAGTTCCAATGTTGGTAACTCAAGTGACATGGGCAAGATTTCCTCTCTTCCATAAACAAGCCTGAATGGATAATTACCTGTGGATCTCTTGGGAGTTATCCTATCAGCCCATAAGGCTGATTTCAGTTTGGTATGCCAAGACCTCCGATTCTCATCAAGAGTCCTCCTAATGATCCTCAACAAGTTCTTGTTTGTAGATTCAGCCTGGCCATTACCCTGAGGGTAGTAGTTTGATGAAGTACTTAGGTAGATTCCCGTTCTTGACAGCCCACTCAATCACCTTGGATCTAATGAATGCTAATGCATTATCTGAGATTATTGTAGCAGGTATGCCAAATCTGGTTACTATCCCCTCATATAATTCTAAGATGCTAGACTCATTTGCTTCCTTGAGTGCTACTACTTCAGTCCATTTGGTGAAGTATTCTGTGGCTATTAAAATCCACTTGTGCCCTTGACTTGAATTGGGATTAATGACTCCAATGAAGTCCAAACCCCATTGCATGAACGGTTGGTCAACTGAAATTGGATGCAAGGGGAGGGCAGCAAGCCTCTCTTTACCTGTGAAGAATGCACAATTCTTACACCTCTTGATCCATGCATAAAAATCATTGAAAATCTTGGGCCAATAATAGCCAGCCCTCATGATCTTTAGGGCTGTCACTCTTGGTGTAAAATGACCACCAGCTGGTCCACCATGGAACTCTTCCAATACCCTATGAATCTAATTTGTGTTAATGCATCTCAGCAGCACTCCATTCACATCTCTCTTGAACAAAAAACCATCTACTATGGCATATGGGACAGCCTGCAATCTGAAGTGTCTTCTTTGGGTCTTGTTCATCTCTACAGGGCATAGGCCCATGCTTAGGAAGTGCATTATACCTTGGTTCTAGCAAGGATTGGGGACAACATTATCCTCTTCTTGAGTGCTACCTTGTACATGGTTGTCTTGAACTGTCAAAACAGCCTCTTCTTCATTGCATACTCCCTTTTGCTTGCCCAGAATCAGCTGCTCACACAATCCTTTTCCTCTTACCAGCTTGGTGACCTTGATCTCTATGTCATACTCCATGACACGAGTGATACATCCTGCTCTTTTCTCATTCAAATCCTTGTTGAGGAGGAAGTCCTTTACTCCCGCATGAGAGACCAACAACTAAACTTTGTTGTTTGAGACTAGATGCTTGAATTTCTTCAAGCTTCTGATTACTGGAATTACATGCTTCTCAATAAAAGAATATCTCACATCATATTCCTCCAGGCTTTGGCTGAAGAAAGTAATTGGCTGCTCATCATTGTCCTTTTTCTGCTATACCAAAATGGCAGAAATGGTATCATCACCCCCAAATGCATAAAGGATGAAATCCTTGGAAAAATCTAGGTTGATGAGAGTTGGTGCTTGGGAGATGGCTTCTTTGATTGCTTCAAAACTCTCCTTGCCTTCTGTTATCCACTTGAAAGCCATGCTTTTCTTTAACATCTTGGTGATAGGTTTGACAAGGGCTGCAAAATCTGGGACAAACCTCCAAACAAAGTTTATTCTCCCTAAGAAACTTTGAAGGGCCTTCTTGTGGCTTGGCAATGGTAGTGCTCTTATGGCTTCAACCCTCTCTAGATCAATTGTTAATCCTTCTTTGGAGACAATATGGCCAAGGAGCTTTCCTTCATGTGCTAGGAAGATACACTTCTTAGGATTAAAAGACACTCCAAATCTCCTGCACCTTGTGAAGACTTGTATCAAATGAGAGAGGTGGTCTGCTGCATTTTTTGAAAAAATAGTGATATCATCAAGGTATATCAGCACCATGTTGTTAATCAAACCTTTGAACGCCATGTCCATTTCTCTTTGGAAGGTAGCTCCAGCGTTGGACAACCCAAATGGAATTTTCCTATATGCATAAGTTCCCCATTTGGTTGTGAAGGCTGTCTTGAACTGATCTTCTTCCTTCACCATAATCTGATTGTAGCCCAAGTAGCCATCAAGTAGTGAAAACCTCTTAGAGCCAGCCACCACCTGCAAAATTTTCTCCATAGAAGGGAGTGGGTAATGGTCCTTGAGAGACGCTCTATTCAAGTCTCTGAAGTCAACACACAATCTGATCTCTCCACTCTTCTTTCTGACTGGAACTAAGTTGGCAACCCAACTAGAATGCTTGATTAGGAATATGATTCTTGACTCAATCAACTTGTTCAATTCCTTCCTCATGAGAGGATCCATGTGTGGATTGACTGGCCTTTGTTTCTACCTGATGGGCTTAGTATTTGGATCCAACTCAATGGTGTGTTGAGCTAACTTGGGGTTGAAACCTTTCAAATCTTCGTAGCTCCAAGAAAACACATCAGTGAACTCTTGACACAGATGTATGAACTCATACTTTTCTTGTTCAGTTGTCATCTTTCCAATTTGTAATGGTTTGTTCTCTTCCACCAAGATGGATACTGAATCTTCTCTCTTGACCTAAATGTTTGCTTTATCTTTCCTAAACTGATCATTGGGATTGAAAATAGACTCCAAAGTGATAAGTCCCTTGGGCAGCTTGTTAGTTCTCAGCTGTACCACTTGGTCACCATACTGCTGCTCCAACTTTTCCTAATTTTTGGCTGAGAACTCAACCTCTTCTTGCAAGAAATGGATGATTTGTTGATCATTTTCAAATACTTGCCAACTTACATTGTTGTCCGGCACTGAAGGCCTCACAATCACATGGATGTTTGGATGTACCTTGTCTTTTTGAATGCTCTCCACAACGTCAAAGGCTGCCCCAACTGCTGCAAGCCTATCAGTATCTTGGTTTTCTTTCCTAGGGACTGATTTGATGCCAAATCCCTCAAAATATTCAATGAGGTCCCACACCTTGTTCTTGTAGCACTTAAACAGATCATTCTTGGTAGCATGCTGCCCTTTGACCTGATTTACAATCAATTCACTATCACCAAAGACTTGCAAGTTCTTTATTCCTCTCTTTCTTGCCCAATGCATCCCTTGCACCAAGGCTTCATATTCAATAGTGTTATTGGAGCATGCAAACTGAAATCTAAAAACTGAATAATACTTAACTCCTTGAGGTGAAACCAGCATGGCTCCCCCTCCTATACCTTGTCTACTCCTTGATCCATCAAAAAATAGCTGCCATACCTTGTTGTCATCCTTGTGGTCTGGCTTGGTGGTGCTAGGAATGGGTTGATTTTCTTCATGTATGCAATAGACTCCTAGCTCAGATTCTTCTACTTCTTGATAAGGATCAAAAGCATGCACCTTGTTTGCCCATTCATCAAGATTTAGATCCGAAATGCTTCCAACCTTGGTGTCAGCTTCATCAGTGCTTGGGTGATCTTCTTGATCAAATGCCAAACAGTTGGCATTGATCTGACTTGGAGTGTAGGGCTCAATGTGGAAGTTTGCAATAGGTTCAGACCTGATTGTAGCTTTGGTTCCATACCTCGTTCTAAACAGCATGTGTGACCAATCAGCAAATAAATATCCTCCAATCTTAGCTGTGAAATCTCTTGACAAACATAGGGCAAAGAGTGGTGGAAGGTCTATAACTGATACATCTTGTAAAACAACAACATTTGGACATGCATGCAAGGTAAGACTCAAGTTTCTAATCACCCCAATTTTTGTTACTGCTGTCCCATCCAACTGCACTACCCCTTTGGATATGGTTTCATATTGAAGTCCTAGCTGATCAGCTATTTGCTTGGGCATCACTGAGCTACTTGCCCCGGAATCAATCATGCAATTGTGCACCAATTGGTTTCTAATGATTAATGAGACATAAAAAGGAGGGGGCTTACACATTTTACCTTGCTGTCCTCCATGATTCCCTTCAGGTTGGGCAGCATTTGTGAGTACCTTCTCTTGCATTTGGACTTGTTGATTCGAAGTTGGTCAGTCCTTCATGGCAGCTTGTAGCAAATCTCTTTGGCCTGGGATAGAAAGGGATTCCCACATCGATATATTTACATTTGTCTTCTTCATCTGATCAATGATACTAAATGGTGATGAAGGATCTCTTTGTTGTCCCTTGGTTTGCACGTTCATTCCTTGCATGTGGGCAGCAACAACTGGTATTTGAGTTGGTTTAGGAGTTGGTTTGGGTGCCCCTTGCATGTTTGGAACTACATTTTGTTTGACAGTGGCTTGTGGAGTGATAGAAGGTCATGAATTACTTGGGGCCAATGGTTGTTCTTCACCCAAATTTCTCCTTTTTGACCCTGTGTTGGCTACAACACTTTGAGAGGGTATTTGATTCATACCACAGAAATATTCAGCCTGCCAATTGACAATATTAGTTTCGTTTGGAGATGTTTCTTGCTGAGGTGCTTCTTGTTGCTGATTCTCTTCGTGGCTGGACTATTACGACCCACCAATGGTTTGCACCATAAGAGCCTGATTTAATGCACTGTTAAAGCACATTGATTGGTTATGTGGCTGACCGCACGGGAAACAGAAATCATATTCTTGGTCCATGTTATTTTGCACCAGTACCAAAGCTCTGGATGTGGATGCAACATTGGGGTTATCAGGCTGAAATGGTCTGTTAGTAGGAGGCCTTGTTTGATTCTGATTTACAGCTAGATTGGGTGGTCTTTGAGGTTGATATGGCTGTCTGTTAGGCTGAGCTCGAGGTTAATAAGAAGGTCTAAAACTTTGGGCTTGCTGCCTCTTGAGTGTAACTAGCTCATTTCCTAGATTTTTCAATTGCTTCATGACTTCTTGAAGTTTGTTTGAGGCACTAGAAGATGAAGTAGAAGCTTCATTTGAACTCTAATTTCTAGGAGTGGGAATAGGAGCTAAGACAGGTGCTTGACTAGTACTTGGGCTCTCTAAACTTGGAAACAATGGCATGGGAGGTCTAAGGGCTAGTTTTTCATCTTGGATCAAACAATTTTCAGCCCTAATGGCAATGCTATAAGCCATAGGGATAGTTATGCCTCCCATGGACTGAATCAACATAGAAATATCAAAATTTAGAGCTTTGAGATAGTAAAGAAAAGCACCTTCTGCTGTTGGCCTGACTGCCACTGGAATTCTTTCCCAAGTCATTTGAAACCTGAAGTTAAAATCAGTCAGATGCTCATTGGGAGCTCTTTTGATAGTTTTTAGCTACTCCAAAAGGGACAAGTTGTCTCCTTTCTCCCCAAACTACTCATGGAGAGCAATGCATAGCTAGTTTCAGTTTTGAATAGAACCTGAGGCAAGGCTTCTAAACCATTACAAAGCTTTCCCTTTGAATGAGGATGCCAGTAATTTGACAGCAACTTGCATCTCATTGATTTCATGAATTGCACAAAGGTTGGCAATGTCTTTAACATGATCACCAGGAGTAGTCTGGTTCTCTCCAGTGAAGTATGGAATGTTCTTCAATGTTGCAACTGGGATTGGATGTTGTGTATTGAGAGCAAGTGGGTTGCTGCCAGTGAAATTGACGTACGGATTTGGTGGTTGTGCCATTCTGATTGGCCTGAGAACCCTTGTTGATTGGATGAAAGGCCTACCAGGTGGAGGTGTTGACAAGGTTCTATTTGGTGGAGATGGAGACCTTTGAATCCTTCTTCCTCTTTTCCTTCTTCTTGGAGATAACTGTAGATATTCAAACAGCACCTCTTCTTCTCCAGCTCTTGACCTTGTAGTGATTCTTCTCATGAGTTTTCAGGCCTGCACTGCTAAAACCAGCTGATTCTTCCCTTTGGAGTCACCAAATGTGCAATTTATAGCTCTTTTAAACAAGAAAATTGGAGCATATGCACATCAACTTTGCTGCAATGAAAATGAGACCTCTAAGGTCCCACCGGGCATGCCAAAATTGTTAGTGCAAAATCGCAGCACCCCTAGATGTTGATCAGATTTCTAGTTTGATCATACTAGCATCCAGTGTGATTGCACAACATTGAATCCTTTCTCCAATTGTGGGACTTGCAAAAATGAGAAAGGAATCTCCAGAGAAGGCTGGTTCCTATTCCTCTGTTTAGATGCACACAAAAAATGCAGAGGGTTTACTCAAAATCTAATCTAACTTGCCAAGGAGACAGGGTAAGAAGATGCAGAAAAATAAACCTAAACTAACGAAGGTGCTGCACCAAGGAATGAAGAACACCTATCTTGCCAAAAAATACAAACCATTAAAATGTGATGCAAGATCATGCACAGATAACAAAATTTGCAGTGAAAGATCAGGAGGATGCAAATGAACACAGAGAGGGTTGAGAATCATCCAAAAACATGCATTACTTGCTCCAAAGATTGATACAATACACTACAAAATGCCAAGAGGCAAAGTTTCATTACATCTTTAAATGGGAGGTTTGAACTCCACAAATTCACCTGTCAAAGAGAAGAAGGGAGGGGCAAAACAAGAATGTCTGACCTTTAGAAAGAAGCCCCTCCTTACAATTTATAGGAAGAATGAGAGAGGGAAGAGAGAGGAAAGCCAGATCTACCCCAACCACTTCTAGGTTGCATTTAATTTATCTCATTATGGTGGTAGGTGAGAACCCTAGCAAAAGCGGTGAACTATATTTTGCATTAAAGCTGGTTGTTGAAACGTCAATTCTGGCCATTACCACGTGCCAAATATGTTTCTTGATTTTCTCTCTCCAAAATGAACCAAAATGCAAGATTAACCCTGGAATCATGTAGATAATTTCACCAGCTTTCCATTGATATAAAGAACGTGAAAATCCAAGCTCTGGATCGAAAGTTATGGCGATCTGAAGATTTAGGGCAAAAATAGGCCAAAACGGATCGGCGGGAAAATATTTGAATTTTTCCCACGCTTTGCCACTTGGATGACACGTGTCAGGCTCTGATTCGTCTGCGGGTTCATCCTCTAAAAATTCCTTTCGGGCCCTTAAACTTGGACACGTGGCACTATTTTATTGGTTCGGGCCTGAGGGGCACATTTATACCATGCGCCAAACACTTAGCAACTTTTCAACCTTCTGACACGTGGCACGTTATGATTCGTCTGCGGGCCTCCTTGTCTATTTTCAGCCATTTCACCTTTTCACGTCCCATGCGTCCCACGCATACTCTTTGTCCCGGCTGTCCCAGACAAAAACCTCTGAACCGCCCGAAATGGACTGTCTTGTTCCTGTTTACGGCCCTAGACATGTGGCGAGATTCCATTTGCTCAGCTCTTTTGGCTTTTCGCGTCCCATGCGTACTTTTGGCCCGGATGTCCCAAACTGCGAGAAACGAAGACTTAGACATTTTTTCCTTGCTTTCATCCATTTCATATTTTCACGTCCCGCGCGTCCTGACGTCCCAACTGTTGTGTAGACCGCCTGGACTAGGACTTAGCCGATTTTCTTCATTTTTTGGCCCCAAGCTTGGTACAACGAACCTCAGTACGACCCAAACCCTTCAGACCCAAAATGCCTTAACACAGTCCTGCAACCTTGTTTTTTGCATTTCTTCCATTTTCTCAACCTGTTGGGATTTCTTCTTGGGTGGTGGAGTTAGAAAAAGGCCGAGGGGACCCCGAAAAACATGATTTTGGGCCTCGAATCAATCTTACTTGCTCGGGGCCGAATAATCTGATGCATGTTATCAAAATTACCCTGGGGGGTGAATTTTGGATAACAAGTATAAAAAAGACTTTATCATCCCAATCCTTCCTTCCAACATCACAAATATTTTTCAATGTATGTTCCAATATCTTATTGAAAGACTCAACAGTTCCATTAACCTGTGGATGATAGGGAATTGTTTTGTGATGCACCACCATAAACTATGCCAATAATATATTGATAGTCTTATTAAGGAAATGAGTACCCCTATCACTTTTCAAGATCAATGAGTATCCATACCTACTAATTATGTTCCCCCATAAGAACCTTGCTCTAGTAGCTGTCATGCATCCCTTGTAGGTACCGCTTCTACCCACCTTGTAAGATAGTTTGTACAAGTTATAATATAACGTGATCTGGTCCTGCACACAGGTGGGGAAATAGGACCCAAAAATTCTATTTCCCACTTCTCAAAGGATTTTGCACTCGCAATAGGCCTCAAGGGAATTTAATCCCTATGCCTAGACTTTCCAAGGTATTGAAAGTGGTAATAATCCTTACAATATTCTATACAATCCTTATAAATTGTTTCCCACCAAAGGGATGCCTACAAAATATTGCATGTGGTAGCATTTCCTGTATAAATTCCACCTGCAATTCCCCCATGAGCCTCCTCAATTATAACTTCCCACTCATGTTCAAGTACACACCTATGTAAGACCTCATCACGACCAAATTTCTATAAATCCCCACTAATTAATATATAGGGCATGACCCATATGACTAGTTGTTTCTTCTACAGATCCTTCATCCCTTCAGGTACCAAACCAGTACTCAAGAATACATAAATATATTCTAAGTTAGAGGGAACGTGGTTTAACCTGAATAGTTGTGCATCTGACATTGTATCCTCAAAACTTTGCACGTCTGCGCCTAAGTTAATCCTTGATAAATGATCTGGTCCAGAATTGATTTTCCCTAGTTTCACAACCACTGTAAAGTCAAACTCCTGAAAAAATAGAATCCACCGATAGGTGTGACCTTGCAAAATGGGATTATTAACCAAGTACTTCAGTGCCATGTGATTTGTATAAAATATAAAAGTAATTTCCACAAAATATTGTCTAAATTATGTAGCGCGTTGTTATCCTGCAGAATTGACAAGGGCAATTTGTAGGTAACCATACCAAAAATTCCATTTTGGTCCCGAAACAAGTATGATAACGTTCAAAATGGCATAAAACTCCCTTTTGAAAATCAATTTTTTTCTGAACCTAGCCATTTTTCAGCTTCTTCCTTCGGCACAGTTTTTTGTGTATCAGCAATCCAAAATTTGCGCCACCTAAAAAATCCTTTGGCACAGGAAATGTCACGTCGACATCATGAAATTTGCACCCCTTTTAATCGTTGGTGCTGAAATTATCATGTTAACATCATAAAATGTGCGCTTAAGGCACTGGAAACATTGTGTCGACATCCATAAGGTTACGCTAAGGCGCACTTTTTGTCATGTTGACATTGTAAAATTCGCACCAAAAGAAGTTGGTGAAGTAACAAATGTCAGTTTTCCTATAAATAGGCACCCGACACCTGTCATTTTCATGAATTGAAAATTTTGAAAAGTGTTTTCTCTGTGCCTGTCAGTCATCCTTGTCACCCTCATGTACCATTTTTCAAGCTTGTGGATCCCACGTCGTTCTTCATCTTTTATAAATCCAGGTAAGTGGCTCCTCTCCTTGTTTTTATTTTTGTTTTTATTGTGTTAGGTATTAGGATTGGTGTAGAAAAGATAAAATATAAAGAAACACGCCTAATAAATTATCAACCCCGCTGAAAGCCCTTTTACCTCTCCTTCCAGATCTGTAAATCTGGAAGACCCCTGCCTCTGAAGAAACCAAAAATCATCTTTATCTGTGTGCTGCCTTACCAAAAATGTCTCTCTTGCCATCAAATCCAAATCAAGAAATCCATGGGCTATTAATATGAAAAAACTCCTTGGTGCACTATTTTTCCAAGTTACACATTCCAAAGTTGCGCTAAGGTGCATTTTAAAACCATGTAACAAAGACCTTTTCTGCGCCTAGCAAAAAAGAGCACTTAGCAGATTTTCATGAGGCACTGGCGCCACTTCCATAACATCAACATGCCATGTTCTGTGCTACAAAACCATGCCCCGTGCCCTATCCTTGGCACTGAAACTTTTCATGCAACACCTTGCAAAATTGTGCCCTTTCTAAACTTGGCGCAACTTTTCCTAGGTCAACACCAAGCGCATTTTTCCTCATGTTGACACCTTCCTAAATGTGCTTTACCCTTTGGCACCAAAATTTGCATGTTAACATCCAAAAAACCGTGCCCTTTCTGCTTAGCGCAACTTTCCTCATGCTAACATTAGGTGTAACTTTTTTCATGTCAACACCCTAGAAAGTGCGCCCAGCAATTTTAAGCCTCTGCAGCATGCTGTGAACCTACGCCTTGCACCCTAAGCCTTATAATTTCTTGTTCTTCATTCTGAAAGCTTTCATTATGAATAACATGACGGTTGACATGGCTCTTCTGTGTTGGACCTCCTTGATTCTTCTTACATAACAACAACATCCATCCTGGAGCTCACACATGTCTTCATCAAGCAA
Organism: Taxus chinensis; assembly: GCA_019776745.2. NCBI lineage: Eukaryota > Viridiplantae > Streptophyta > Pinopsida > Cupressales > Taxaceae > Taxus > Taxus chinensis. The sequence goes on along the minus strand of CM034155.1, from coordinate 328,666,738 downwards.
GAAACCAACTAAATCTAAAGCTGAAGCTAAGCAGTCGGAACAAGAGATGAAGTATAAGTATCAGAAAGTCAGAATGCCTGACTCATATGTAGAGTACAGCCTCGACATCAGAGATTCTGAGCTGGGCCATATTGACATGGATGACTTTTGGGTGAGGACCAACCAGGCAAGCAGTGGCCCGTGGATGAACAAACTAGTGGGCAGTGGATTGCACTTTGTAGCTGGGCTGCTAGTAAGTGCCATAAATAATGAGTTCATCATGTTGGTTTTTTGGTGCTATAAAAAAGACACTAGATGTTTCAAAGACAAAGAACATAAGACAATCATTGACCTCACATCTCGTCAATTTAAACTAACCCTGGGCATTCCTCATCACAGGAAATATGTAGAGATAAGCCTCGAAGAGTGCAAGAAGGCCTAGGACGACAATGAGGATAAATTCATGTAGATGATGAACGCGCTTTACCTAAAGATCAAGAATCCGGTGAGTAGATGGCCACAAACCATTCACTGTAGTGACTTCAATGAAGAGTTGAGTGATACAATCACCTTCTTAAACAGAGTATTTGGGCTCCCTGATGCCCATTATTTCCACAAATGGATGCTGAGGTACCTACAGACCATGAGAAAAAATGTGCCTGATTAGTGTTTTGGCTGGGGCGAAATCATCAGTGACACCATCTCCCAGCAGCTTCAACAAGTTCTAACAACTGGGAAGTTCTACATGAATTCCTACATTGTATACGCTGCTGCATCAGCAAGAGATTTCGCAGGCTTAGCTCGAAATGGGGTATGGCCCCAAGTCAAGATATATGATTTCTACCCATAACTAAAGCTCAAGGCCAGTATCTCCCAGTTCTCTAAGATTAATGATGCCTTCTTCTATGAGGTAATCTACTTGCTGAGGCCAAACATGAAACACGGTCAGACTAGCCCAAGTGTGATTGCTGCCACAAAGAAATGGGGAGCATTGTTCACACAATTCCCCACATTCACATACCTCAGAGCTGTGAATTTTGAGCTAGAGCCAACGAAGCTGCCAAGGTTTGTAGGGCCAAATCTGATCCTACTTTGGAGTTGTCAAGGAAAGCTGATCACTTACCATGAGAAATGCATGAAAAGAAAGAAAGGAGAAAGCCCTTTTCCCCTTACAATTGGCAGATACACCTATCCCGCACCTGCCAAGGAATAGGAGATGTATGGTGAGCTAGATTTTCTAAATTTGAAGCACAACTTCCTAGCAAGGCCGAAATTCGACTATCGGAGTTACCTCACAAAGGAAAAAATTGATCCCATCCATGTTCCTGAGATCGAGGACATTTGGATTGACCTAACACATGAGATAGACATCAGGCGAAAAGATCACTCCTGACAGGCTCTGGAGGAGATCGTCCACTATGCTGTTGTTATTGTCCCAAAGGAATTCTAAGAAACTGATCAATAAATTGATCAGGTTTACCTTGACACAGATGGGGATGATTGGCCATTCATGGAGATCGACAGAGCCAAGGTGCCGAAAACCATTCAGGAAAGGGTTAAGCCCATGTTGCAGCACACTGAACATTGGTGCAAACAGAATGGTCTCATCTACCTCAGAGTAGATTTCACTACTTATCCTTTAGGAAGAGCACCTCCAAGACCGACCCACGTGCCGAAAGGAAAAGGGAAAGACAAAGAGGGTGAATCAAGAAAACAAGAAGAAGCTCCTGAAGGCCTTCCTTCTAAATCTGAGAACCAAATAGTCGACTTGGTTTCTCTAGGTAAAGAATAAGAAACAACAGAAGTTTCAACGAATACATCCACCCAGGATGTTATCACAACTACAACTGCAGAGGTACCCAGCATTCCTTCTTCCATTTCTTCTCCTCCACTTGTTGTTCAAGCATCTATTCCTATAGATGTGTATTCTACCCTCCCTTCCTCCCTTCCATCTCCCACCTCTTCCATCTTCTCTTCTCTTATGGATATATCACCCAGTGTTCCCTCCATCCAATTGTATATCCCTTCCATTTCCATGTCCTTTTCTTCTCCCTGTAGTAACTCCAGGCCCCACAAACAACAACACGTTGGATTCTTTGTCAATGCCACCACTGAATGTCTCAACGTTATTCCCTGAGGCCTCCACAGTTGCTTCCCCTTTCAACTCCCATTTCTTATTCCATACGCCTCTACTCCCTCTCCCATAATTCTTAGCTGGATTTTTGACCTTCTGGATCTAACACAAGAGAAAGGTTCCCATCGCACCCATGGACTTCTCTGTCATTCCGAAGAAGGGGACCCAAGAAGTAGAAAGCCATTAACTCGCTTCTCAGAAGAGTACTTTGGGGGAGGGAGTCATGGAGATTGCATATCTAGACCCCACCAAAGAAAAGAAATATCTGTATCTCAGAGACTTTATAGTGACCCAAGTCACGATGAGAAGCTCATCCGAAATCCTACAAGGAGAGGTGTTATCTACTAGTAGACGCCCTCTACAAGAAGATATAAAAATCAAAAAGAAGAGAAGAGAATACTCAAGGAACAAATAAAAACATCTTCTCCAAGAATCGTAGATAAATGGGCAACGCTCCTCCACTAACTACCGCTAGAACCTATTCAAGTTCTCAGCCAGGACAAGATAAATGAATATGCTAAGATTGGCGAACAAGGTGTAGTAGTATCCTCCTGGATTGAACGAATCCTTAGAGATAGTGAGGAAATTATTAGGAAATTCATAACACTCTACCAGGATATAGATCGAAGCAAATAAGGAGGCTATAAGTAGTAGCAGGTTCCCTGTCTGAGGAGTTAGACAATATCAGGTTACAACATGAAACATTACAAGTAATGGCTAACTACTCACCTAACGACCTATTAAAGGTCAAAATCATCTATCACCCACGGGCACATAGTAAAGCTCTCGTTGCATTAGATTATCGGGGTCAATCAAATTGAATATATCCTGAAGAGGATAGATAAAATCAAGGATAAAGCCCTAGATGCACGACATAACATGGAGCAGACAGTTACAAAGATGTCTCCAGGGATGCTCAGTGAATCGTACACCTTGAGGGAAGCAGATGATACATTCCAGTGCTTCAAATATATAGTCACTCAAGGTTTGGCACCAGAGGTCACTTTTGACCGAGAGTCAATCAATAACCTCTTGGCCTGTCATAATTTCATTGGCTTCTTGATCGATGCATGCGAGGAGTTCATTGGGTTACTTGAAAAGCTCAAGAATGAAAAAGAAACTTGTGAAGTCATTGGCAACCATTTCAAAGGTCCAGATCATGATCAACTTCAGACAATGATCAGTAAGTTTATGAATATTGAGCTGCAGTGTCACATAGACCTCTCCTGATCAGAAGCAAGACACCAAGTTTGAGACAAAGAGATGATGAGGAGTAGTTTCTCCTCTTATGTATGCTTTGATAATTTTTGTAAAATATTTAAAAATGCATTTTGGCATTTATGATGACCTCATCCATGTTGCACCATGGGATGTTGTCATCCAAAAAACTTGCGCAAAGTCAACTTTTGACTTTTTAGATATTTTGTAAATATCTTGTAAGATATTTACAGATATTTACAAAATAGTGGTTGGTTTGATTTTTTCTTCTTTCCTCTTCTCTTCTATAAATTTTGGAATACTTGTTGTATTCCAGGCGGACATTTTTGTATGAAAAGAGAAGTGAAGAGAGAAAGACTTTTTTCTTTCTTGTAACAGAAAAAATATTAATACATATATTAAAACTTTGTGCTTAATATGTGTGTTATTTGCATCAGATCTTTCTTAAGTTAGATCTATGTTTTTATTATGTTGGATTCATTCCTATTATCCTCATATGTTCATCAGTATTGCTTTATTTGTTTATGCAAGTAAGTTTGGATCTGTTTACTACCAGCCCAAAGCATAAACCTTCTGACCTTTCTATCTTGGAATTCATTTCTTTTCTTCCTTCAGATCTACCCTCCTCCGTTCCTTCCCTCCTACTTTTCTATTCGTTGTTGGAACTACCTCTACTGGGATGAGATCCCAAACCCCCTGAAGTTAGAATAGTGTAGATTTGCATAGATTCCTACTTGATAGATTAGCAATAAACCAGTTTTTCTTTGTTGTCTCAAAGAGGGGCTATGCCCTGCACACTGTTGGCCTATTTCCCCACGACCTGCCTAACCGATAATTTTTCGGACCAACACGCGTACAAACCCCATGGAACAATAACATCAGAAAAATCTCTCATAGATGTGAATGGTGCATCAAGCAAAGGTCCACTTAACTCATCCTCCAATTTGTCACTAAGGGTAACAGCATACATGTTGGCAAAGATCCCATCGCACTAGTCTATGCTAACATTGCTGCTATAGCCATGCCAGATGGCATGTGAACATGAAATGGGACTTAACCCATGCTATCACTGGTGAAGCGCCGATAGTGATCTGTCACAAGATATGTAAGTCTTCATCCTTGAATAATCTAGAAATGGCTTTCTTACCAGATAACCTGTTGTAGATCCATGAAAGCATGGTACTCTTAAACGATTTGAACAGAGGGATATAACAGATCTTTCCCATGGAATAAGTGGGTGAAGGTATTTCTAGTAATAACATGTATGTCCTAAGAACCTTTAACACCTGCACGCTTTTACTCCAAGAACAATTCTTCTTCAGGAGTCTAGAACTAGAAAAATTATGGCTCCATAGGCCATTTGTGAAAAGACACTGTGGCCACATGAAAGGTCACTTACAAGAAATTGCCATGATGTAGCTTCAGTAACGGATTTACTAAGGGAACTTATGCATTTTATAGACAAGACATTTGATGAACCAGAATTAAAAAAATAATTAGGAATACCACTAATGCGTTATGGTCTCTATAACAGTACTTTAGTGCTCAGCATGGTGCCAAGTTCTCAACGCTACATGGTGCTAATTTAATAAGCCAATTATCCTAATAGTAGGATCGGAAATATTCCATGTCTTACCACTTGTTACTAGGGTTAGGAGGGCCAATCTCTCGATTTGATGTCCCTAAGATATTTACATTCCACAAGGTTAAAAAAACTTGAAAAATGGTCCTCTCTAATGAGATATTAGCTTAAGTCGACCCATCCATGAGGTCATGTGCTTAATGGATCGTAATGATACCACTCATGCTTTAAAGCTAATTTTTTTCCTTGATGAAGCACTCCTGAAAATGACTGTAGCTCTTGATACAATTGTGTCACCTATTGGACCTCCTAGGAGGAGGCCCATGGAAACTATGTCCTCTTATGTGCATAAAACCTTTGAGGTAGGGATGTGAATGGTGAAGATGAATGTGTTGCTATCCTATTGCTAGGTGAGATTTTTGGAATGGATTTAAATCCAACGAACTTAGCCGTTATTTAACCCTATCTTCTTCACAGAGCCGTAATTCCACAAATTGGACCCCCTCGGCTTTGCTATCATGCATCTGTTGGATACGGCTCCATTTCTACTCCAAACTGGCACTGTTGTGTCTTTCCAATGTTTTATCTAATACTAAAGTATTCTTAGAGCCAAATGTCGTAAGCCTCTATGGGAAGTGATGCAACCGCACCACCCAAATCTAAGATTTATTTTCCAGATGAATACTTTACGAATATCGTACCCGATCGGATCCTACATATAGTTGCACTCTCGATATAAGTATATATATCATATAAAATAGTAGATGTCTATACGGGAGGTACATTAACACATTTATTCAATTGCTAAATAGTAATATTTAGGTAGTAATAAGTATTATCAATGAATAAAATAATTATGTTATTGATCCAACATTAACTAGTCCTACAACTTACATTTTAAAATTTTATTTTATTTTCTTTTTATAGTATTTTAATAAGGGTCTAAAAAAGTAAGAAAATTTTACTTGCTATAATGTTGGCTTACATTGGGTTTAAATATATTTTTGCAATAACTCAACTATAAATTTATATACTCTAGTAAGGTTAAGGCCTAATTAGTAATGAGCAATTTCTTTTTACTCCACTAGATTTAGGAATTTTGATCTATTTTGTTGAATATAAATGACAATTAAAATTTAAATTATTTCCTTCTAAGCATACATAGTTTTATTTTCTTTCAAAAATGCAAGGAAATGGACAAAATAACCTAACTTTTCTTTTACATGCCTTTCAAGTATTAAAATAAAATTTACTATTTCTTGACTTTTCACAACATAATAAATTGCAAACATTCTCACAACCGAATTTTACAAGATTTCCAATAAGTTTTTAAAATAAAAACTAACAACTTTCCAATAATATCTATACATTTGTATGAGATAATGATTTGACTAAGATATGAACAAGTTGTTTCTTTCCTTTACAAAATACAATGCAATCTTGATCACTAATAATCAATACAAATTTTCCTCAAAAAGATTAATACAGATATCTTCCATCATTAAAGTGGGAAATAATACAAGAATATAAGCTAAAGGAAATGCAAGGTTACAAGTTCCTCCACCCTAAGTGTGAAAAAAATATAAGGCTTCTCACAAGAAGGGATTTCTTAAGGAATCCAACAAAAGCTCCAAGTTCAACATCACCAACAAGAGAGCTCCACCATGCTTCATTGATCACAAAAAAAGAGGGGGAGAGACAACACTCTCTACCCAACCAAGAATTCCAATGAGGAGGAGAAGCCATCCTTCTCATTGGCCCCCAAGCCCCAACCACATTGCAATGAGAGGTGATTTCAACACATAGCAACAACAAGCTTCCACATCACAACCATTCCAAATGCACATTCATTTCAAACTACAAATATTTTGTAAGAAGGAATAACAACAAAATCAAACAAGGCTTAGAATGAAAGCCAAAGGAGCAAGAACCTATGGGGAGGCCAAGTTATGTCTCCCAATGGGAAATGGGTGCCCACCTTAATTTTGTAACCTCCAATACATATCTCAAATCCCCTACATACTCTTATACCTCCATTAAGTACCTCTTATTCCTCCCACATACTCTTATGCCTCCCTCATTCTATTATGCCTCCCTCATACAAAAACAAGTAAGAAATTCAAACATTCCTTGTCCAAGGTGGGGCACCCAACCCAAACTCCCTCCAAAACATGAAATAACTCTCATCATACCTCCCTACATGAATTCAATCCCCATAGTCCCTTCCTACACCACACTTAGGAAATCTATCCCAAGAACCCAACTAGTGTAAGCATTCCAAACTGACTTTCAACAAAAACAAGCACACAAACACTCTTATCTAAAGGAATAATACAAGCAAAAGTAAAGCTCCTACCTTTCCATAGTAGAGCTTGTTCCAAGAGTCAAACTCCAAGCTCCTTCAAACCCTTAGTAATCACCAACAAGCTCCAATGAGACCAAGAAGCTCTCCAAAATTTGTCTAACTCCAAGAAATTTGCAAGAGCACAAAAGAATTGAAGTTCCACCCCCATAACAAGCTTGCATAAATGAACTTGAATAAATAGAAACTATTTGGAGAGAGGAGGGTGAGGTGGCTCCATGTAGGATGCCACATCACTCATCCTCAACTCCACCTCACAAGTCAAACATCAACCACAATGCAACATAAATTGGTGGGTGAGAGGAATGACAAGTTACTTACACACACAAACCAAATCCACACCCCCTAAGGACAAAATTAATTACAAGAAAGAAAGTGCAATAAATATTTTACCTTTTTGTCTTCCCAAAACACCTAATGGGGTCTATTTGTGACCCCCCAACCCATAGGTAGGGTTGGCATAGAAATTTAAGAGGTGTGGGACAAGTTTAACTTGTCCCACAAACCTTCAAAATTGGCCCTTAAGGCCAAATTTGAATTTACATGAGGGGGTAGATTGTACAACACTCAAGATCACAAACACTCAATCTTACAACACAAAACCCAAGAGCCATCTATTCTAATAAATGAAAACTTTTGGTCACATCTATAGTCAGTTAATAACAAGATTAATTAACTTAAAATGGACACTAAAACCCATTAATAATAAAGGAGAAAAATACATACCCAATTCCAAATAATTATTACAATGAATTACATCACTAAAAATCACATACTAACATCAATTAAAAGAAAACTTAAATAAAAGACAACACATAACCCCTTGGTCACAATTTCCCCCTAACAATAATTCAAACACACACCCACAAAAAAATACATGTTGTCATGGTGACCCTTGTTGAATTCACCTAGAATTTCAATGTGGTTGGTCTCCAATCCCCCCATTGTTTGTTGTGAATAAATTTACCTGCAACACACATAAATACCTCCTTCGGCCTCGTGGCCACAATAAAACATCCAAGATAAAATATGTAATATAAATCTAAAATCATATATTTATGCATCAAATCATCATCTAGCAATTATGATATCATTTACAATTTCTAACAACCTCTCGATTTTACATTTCATCAATATCCACATGATCATAAGATTAGTTCAATTGTCTAGGTCTACTCAATGTGACGAAATATCACATGTCTGAAATATATAAATATAACCATGTCAACAACATATCAACATCAATATAAAATATCTCTAATAATCCACATGCACCATATATGAATCGAAATCAACAACAATCAAGTATCTCTAACATCTAACATCATGCTAAATCAAAAGCTACAATAATATGCATAAGTATAGTCGACAGTATTGAAATCAATAACAAAAGGTGTCGAAGGGAAGTGGGCACTAAAGAACCCAGTACCTCACTTTGATTTCTAGGCTCCTCTAAGCCCAAATTAGAAAGAACCTTAGTAGGATCTAAAATCAAGTCTTCTTTTCATATAATATGTCCCAAAAGAGTCCCAAAGGGTGTAACAAAGATACACTTCTTAATGTTCAAAGAGATGCTTAACTGTCTACAACTTTCAAACATGAGTCTCAAGTTGTCATAGTGATCCTTTACTATCCCATATACAGTCCAATCATCTAGATAAACCTGAACAAACTTGTGTATAAAATCTTCAAAAGCTTGTACAAAAATGTTTGAAAATACTGCATGTGCATTCTTTAACCCGAAAGACATAACTGTATATGTAAAACTTCCACACTCAATGGTGAAAGTTGTAATTTCTTGATCTTCTTGAGAAATCCACACCTGATGATAACCAGGGAATCCATTAGTGAAAGATTAAATTTCACACCCTACACCACCCTCCAATATCTCCTCAGTGAAAGGTGTGGAAAGAGGATATATCACACAAGAAGAATTTAATTCCCTATAGTCCACACATATCCTTATCCTACCATCTTCCTTTATGATTATGACCATGGGGCTAACCCACTATGATTCCTCAATGGGCTCAATGATTCTATATTTTAGCATCTTATCAATCTCTTCCTTTACCTTGATGCACAGATTAGGATTAATCCTGTAAGGCCTCTTCCTAACTGGGCACACATTTTTCTTTAACTTGATCCTCATCTCACCCAAAGAGAGATGTACTCCCTTCAACTCGTGATATATTATAGGAAATAAATCTTGGAATTCACACAGTAGCTCAATGATCTTTGACACCTCCTGTCCAGACCAATAATCACCATTAATTTCCTCTTTAGGTTGTTGACCTTCTTCATTTTGATAGGCTTATAATAAACATGTGCCTTTTCATCAGCATTGTCCAAGACCTCACACATACCAATAGTTTGTTCAACATCCATATTTTCTACCTCTTCATCATCAATCATATAAACCAGCTTACCCTTTTCTTTTTCTAGGAAAACATGCACAAGATGCTTTTCATCTATCTCTTCTTATTCAAAGCACGCCTCCAAGTCAAAATATTCAAACATGTCTAACATGAGTTCCTCATCTTTTGCACTATCCCCCATTGTAAGGTTATTTATAATCTATAATGCTTCATTCACAGAGGTTTACTGGAAAATTAATTTAAGGTCTGAATCATACATGAAGTCATCTCTTTCTAATTAATTGTTGCTCTTGTTAATTCTAGATGAACATACCATACGTACGCATGACTGTTGAGAGTGGCATAGAACTCATGTACCTAGAGTGATGGAGGAAAGGCCTTGTTCCCATCCTTCAAGAGTCTCTCACACTTCTAAATGTGGTGCAAAGTAGAATCCTTCCCATGGTATTTGCACCCTATACGTGCTGGCCCATCACTTAGATAGATCTTTGAAGGTACATTGTTCCTAAGAAACCTAGTAGAGAAGGAATTCTCACTTCTCTCACTCCAAAAGGTTATCTCTCTATGTATTCCACCAACATGCAACCGTCCTGCATAGGGTATAAACTAGCATATTTCTCCTTTGTACTGGATCTGTCCACTAAGCTTGCATGGTGCGCAAAAATGCATCATATTTTCCTTCATTAGTGTATCAAGGTACTTAGTTATGACCCAAGCACCTAACCATGCATGACCTTATTATGCACGTAACCATGTTCTTGATCTCCCTCCCGACCATTTTATATGTTTCGTTTGTCGAGTTATCATAGGAAACATTGGTTGTATCACTCATGGACTGAGCATCATCCCATTGAATAACACCTTCCTTAGATGGTTCAAGCACTTTAGGATCTTTGACTATCTTTAGATAAATCCTATCCAGATCATATTCACTCGAAGGTTCTACATAAGGTGCATCTTTCCAATTTGTTAAAGGAATAATGACGCGTTCCTCTTTGTTCTTAAAGTTGATATATCCTTTATTGAAGTGCATATCATAATTATTCACATAACACAAAGGGTGCCCAAGTAATGCTGATAAATTATCCCCTTCTACAAGTGCCAAGACCTCAAAGTCCCCAATAAACTTTTCCCCTTATATAGTAGTAGTAGCATCCTTCAAAATTCAAATGGGCGTGGCTCTAGTCATGTTTTCCATGTACACAAAATTTGAAAATTGATACAATAGTGGTCTACCCATCTGATTGCACGCATCCAAAGTGATTACATTTACTTTTGTACCTATATAAATCATTATTTTACTCAGCAACCAGCCATCAACAACTACATTCAAGGTAATCTCTTTGTCATACTCAATACTATGAGGAGGTAAGTTTAAATCTTATATATGTCTCTCACACTCAACTCCAGCACGTGGTACCTTATCCCTAAACCATTATCCTAATAAAGGAATGATTTTTTCCTGTCACAACATCTTACAAAATTACTTTGAGTCATCAACATCTTTACAAGGAAGCCCAACTTCCTTTTCATGCTCCAGCTTCTGTGACTACTCCTTTAAATATTGAATTTCACCATGCAAGTTTCTAATAACTTCCATAGTATCTTGATATTTATTTCTGATGGGAAGGTTCGGGGTACTTTACATTTATAAATTCTTGCTTCGTAATAGCATACTTCTACTTCAGAATCTCATGAGCATGTGTAGCTTCAGTGCGTGTAGTTACTAATAGAGATAATATCTCAAGATTAGGCACAAGCTTTGGCATCCATTGATCCTCCATGGCACGTTGCAATCTAACCATTCCCGCTCCTTTATCCTGATTCTTATAGTTCTTACTAATGTGCTCATACAACTCAAGAAATTATTTATACTTATGTTCCTTCCCGCACTATGAGGAAAATACATTTCTAGGGCATTCACGCTTATAATAGATCAAGGGATCTGCATGTAAAATAGATTCCGCAAGAAAATTCACCTCTTCCACCGTTGTAACCATGACCTCTATATCCACCTCAGAAACCTCTACCTTTACCATATCCATTAGAGAACCCTTCATTTTGATTATGATTATGATTTTCACCTTGTTCCTTAGAATTTTTTGCAAAACTGGTCTTACGTACACTAATTTTAATGAAATCATGAATCTTATCAATCAATCCATAATTCTTTGTATCATAAGTGGTAGACTTACAAATCTTACAATAACAAGACACGTTCTTCTTGTTCACACACTGCAATAGAGGGAACCTACTTGAATCATGATCCAAATGACATATCTCATAATCTAGCAACATGGTGTACACCAACTTACGAGGGAAGCTATCCTTAGTATGTACTTCCACATCCAAATCCATACATGAAATACCACTATATGTCTCATGAGTTGAATTGGCTGACAGTGTCTCCAACTGTATTTCCATCAATGTAATATGTGCTTCCAAAAATTGGCTAACCCTAGTTTCTATGATTCCTACTACCTCATCACATAGAACTACCTCCAAATTCTCGTGCAGGTCTATAAATGTCTTATGAGAAAGCAACCTTCTGAAAGGTGTGATCAAATTGCCAACAAACCACAGAGGATGCTAGCTAGTGTGAATATCATAAGGCAATTTTGATAATAATTTTTTTAAGTGAGTGCCATACTCCCTTACACTCTCAGTCATACCCTTCTTAATCTCCTTTAGAGAATTGATGCTTTTCTACTCAAACTCAGTGATATGGGACTCGGTGAAGAAAGCATCATGACATGTATTGAAATCTACACAAGTTTGGTTCAGGTCATATTTCCTATACCAACTATGTGTGTGCCCTTGCAAATTAGTTCTCAATTGACTTGCCTTACACTCAAGAGTTGTGATCCCCTTAGCATGCCATAGTATCTCACACATGCGCACATTCTCAACTACATATTCAATACCTATGTACTTCGGTAGGCAAAGAGACATCTCATAATAGACTAGTTGTGGTTGGTGTGGACTATGCCCACCAGATATCAAACATGTATTAACTCTAATATTCCCTCCACCTCTAGAACCACCAAATCACTAGATCTCAAACTTCCTGATCCCCTTGATCCTCTTGATATGTGCCCTACAACAGGTACCAAACCAAAGGATGAGATATTTTTTGTTCCAACTTTTGTACTGAATTAAACTCCCATGGTCTATGAAGTTGTGCTACTTATATATTTATTACCAATGTTTTGCATGCCTACGTTACATTCTAAGGATGCACCAAAAAATATACCTCCAACCAGACCCCCAAATAACAAAGACAACATCTATGCCACCATACGTGAATGTGTTCATGTACTCAACAAAAAATTAAATCTACCTATCATTACTCTATCACCAACACTAGCTTTCTTATCAACAATTGTTTCAAGAACTAGAACACTAAGTGCAAAGGTTATGTTGCTAGGTGAGATCATATGTACACTCACGATACTTATAATTTCTTCCAAACTGCTCTCATCTGAAGCCAAGAGGGTTTCTCTACCATTCTTTCCCAAATGGGGGAGAGCCACATGCTACAGCTCCGCGTCTTCTACATGATCTACAAATCCTTCAAGAGCCATCTCTTTCCACAACACCATTCTCTCCTCAATATCACATTGCTTTGTTAATTCCATCTCTCACACTTGATTATACTTAAGCCTCATTTCTTCTCTCTACCTTTCTTCTACCAGGTCTACCATATTTCACCACACCTGCTCCTTCCCATGCATGTGGTGGAGTTTAGCTAGCCATTGGTTGTTCTTACAAATCCATAGTCACAATCAAGATCTTAATTGCTAAAGGGATAACAAATAAATATGATCCTCTGGGTTCACACAAGAACTGGAACTTAACAACCTCTAGATAGGAATACTTATAAACAACATACTCCAATGTGTAACTATTCAAAACACCACTTTGTTAATGATCTAAAATGGGTGTACTAGTCTTATCAGCCTCATATAGATCCTGGTAATCTTCTTGTGTCCATACTATTTTTCTATACCTCCAATTCTGCTTTGATGCATATACTACTAGCCACTCGTACAATTTTATAGGAAAACAAGAAAAGAATGTCTCGAAGATTTCATGATATGGATATTCTTCCACCCACATGCGAGCATCAAAATCAGGTCCAATGTTAAATATGTGAGCAAACTATTCTTCTAAATTTTCAACCCAAATTTCAATGTTGGTTAGGGTAAACCTATATATCTTCATCATGCAACATCCTCACAACAACTTGAAAAGAGGTCTTGGAAAAAAATTCATAATGTAGATTGTTTACTTACTCAAATCATATACACACTATCCCATCACTCAGATAGATCTGAGTGTTCACCTGAAGCACACAAAGGTACTAGGTCCCTCTTTTATACCATCTTTGACAAGGTGTTAGCATGATCAAACAAGCATTCCATATTTATAATAGGCAAGTAAAGATAAAATATAACAAGATTCAGCTCACATCCACGATGCATAATGAATTAAAAAATGATAAAGATCATATTTACCATACAATAACCAGTAACAGATACATCAAAAACTAATATCCATCCACAACGATCCATTATATTAAGTCATCAAAATATAATAGTTGAATACATCCATAATAACCTTCAAAAAATCATGCGCGCAAGTATACCAACAATATAAATCTAACATAACATGATTCTATTCTCTTTAAACCGTGCAAATCAATACATACTTATAGGTAGTGGGGACTTTCCCTTCAGTACTTATGCACCCTTTAAATAGGCTACATGCTAACAATATCCATGCGCCACTACATAAGTAACTAGGAAGCATGCAAGATTCATCTAATAATAGATTACCTATTAATATATCTAGATCTAATCCTTCTATTAGCTTAACTCAGCATGTCACTTGATCTTCTACTTGATCCCAAAATAGCTTGGAATGTCTTCTAAGTCTTTTGGTTCTTACCCAATGTGTGCCCCGCACTTGAACCTATTCTTATCCCCCCAAAAAGTAAAATGGATAAGTCTTAATTATGACTTTTCCCTCGGCTCACCCTGTATCCATGGATTTTCTACTTGCACCTACGCGTCCACTTCCTTCCCACCCCATCCTTATGTGCCTCTAATACTTCAGCTATATTTCATCAACCCAACATGACCTAACAAATTCTATCAAAATAAAAGGAGAGATTGAAATTAGGTGATTTTGTGTGGAGAGTTTTAGTGATTTGAGTCTGGAAACAAGTTGATATGGGACTAAAAGTGATTCATTACAAAAATTAGGCCCTGAAACCACACCTGAGAAAAACCGTATAGTTAGGTCCAAAGTGTCTGTATGGTATTGACTGACTTTATTGTACAGTATTGGACCTGCTTGGATTATGGATCTGTAACTTTCTGTGTGCCGCACCTACCTAGAAATTAATATCGTTGTTTTTCGATCTTCTTTTCTCTCCTTCAGAATGGCTCTGTACCTCTTCTTAAACCCTTAAACCATCATAGTGCAAGATAGAGTTCTTGAAAAACAAAGTTAGGTGCCTTGTGGGCACCACTATGCACCAACAATGTCATCACTACTCTGAAAAGGGATCAAACTATATTTTTTTCTCCTAGTATGTGACATCTATCATAGTGAAATCAAAATTTGACAAAAAATGCTTTGATGATAAATTTTCTTGAGTTTCACACTTGCTCAAATACTTCAAAAGGGTCTCTTTGTTTTCTTGTAGAGATAAAATGGATACTCCTAGACTTGTTAGTATACTTTAAATATGTAGATTGTGATACCCTAATGGATATGTATGAGTTATTTTTCACTTTAGAGAGCTTGTAGTGCTTACTTTTACATGAAGAGTTCTTAAAGTGGTAGGTTACCAAATGAGGTATGATTTACTTTCTTATGTAGGTTTTAAAAGGTTAAAATGTCATGAACGGATGACCAAAGGGGAATATTATTCCATATGAAGATGGTGGAATTGAAAGTTTAATTGCACAATGTGTCAGTCCAAAACTATAGGATAGGCTCAGGATATAGATCTACATCCCGATAAAAACTAACATTTTTAGACCAAAGGGAGAAAAGATAATTTTGACTTTCTAAGTTAGAGGATAGGTGGTAGGGAAAATTTTAAGACCCCTTACCAAAATCCAACATGGATTTTTTTGAAAATTTATAAAAATGGGTTTTGTATTGATGGCGAACAAGAGAAAAATCTATATAGTGATGAAGGTGAATAAAATTCTAGGGAAAAAGTGTGCTGAGGAAAAATTGAAAGGGAAATACATACGCGCTTCTGCATATGCAAATGGATATCTGTACAATATATTGTTAAACAGTAGTCATTTGTGTTGTCATTGATGTCAAGTGGCATTGATAACAAATATGTGAGTGGTGAAGTGAGGCCCTGAAAGGGACAAGAAGGTTGATTGGTAGTGCCTTCTAATCATGATTGAATCTCACAGATAGAGTTCAGGATGATTTTAGTGGCATGGAAATGGTTAGTAAAATTTGTATAGGTTTTTTATAGGTCATACATGATGATTCTAGCATGAGAAAGAGCTTCTAGATTAAGTAACATGTCAAAGGTTTGGTATCACGGTTGTAACTAGATCATTTAAGCCTAGTTCTAGTGTGTAATGAGGTGTAAGAGCTAAATACAAGTCATGGAAATACCAGGTAAGCATGAGAGGATCCTAGGAATGTTTTCTACATGTTTGAGCATCAGAAAGGTTTATTTTAGCTTCTGGAGGTAAAATTCAAAAGTTCATCAAAACTACCTTTGAGGAATACCACTGAATTTTGCGGTAAATAAGATAGGTATCAGCTGTGGATGAAAACCTATTGCTAACCAAAATATGGAATTTATAGAGTGGTGGATTGTGGTGCTTCATGTTGAATTTTATCAAATTTTGAAATGGGAATTTAAAGTCACTCAAATTTTTCTAAAACTTCCCTCTTAAAAAATACATTTTAAGGCCTTTGTCTTCTTAGCACTTAAGAAAAAATCTGAATTTTCCTTCAGAGAAATCATACAATAAATTTTTGGAGAGGATTCTAAGCCTAAAATGATGCAAAATATTTGTAGAAATTTGGATAATAATCAAAAAAGTTATGAGCTCTTCTCTATCAATGTTTTTCTCTTCACCAAACATGTTCCAAAGCAGTGAAAGTAAATTGAGCATGTTGGCTTGCAAAAAATTTATGTGATGGGATTTCAAGTAATTCAAGATTTTCTAGAGATGAATTCAGGGAAGACTAATGTTATTGATGCTTGTTAAGCATATTTGATTTTTCTCAAGGTCTCTCAGTAAGATACAAGTGGCAAAATAAATAAAGTAAGATAGTACATTCCCAGATGATAAGGTTGCCTCTTCCTTATAAGGGTGAAATAGATTCAGAATCCATCATCATGTTGATAGTGAATGCTCTAAATAAAAATATCCTTTGATATAGTGGATTCATGCTATAGGATTTCATAGCTCTCAAAATATCTCTTAGAACCATCTTAAAATAATTTTGTTTGTGTTGGAATGAATATACTTGTCCTATCATGCTTGAATGAAATCCTTGAGTAAATTTGAGGGTTTTTCACAAAGCATAGTTTCTTAGGTATTAAGGTCTCTAACATACAAATCTTGGAAATATGCAGCTTGTATGCAAATCTTGAAGTTAAGCCAAAGAGCTATTAATTTCCTCACAATTGTTGATTACTTGTTGAATTCTCTAGAGAAATCTGTTTTGGAAGTTCAAAACCACACTAGGGCTGTTCCCCTTCATCAAGGGTTAATACTTCTTATTCACCACCACTGCTCAGCCTGTCCCTGATCAGATTCTGGTCCTCCCCCTGCCTCCATCTCTCCCCTTCTTGATAGGAAACTTGACACTGCTTCAACTATCAGGAAAAGGAAAGAGATGAAAACTAAGGTCCCTACTTCTCAGAGGGTTCTTAGAAGTCATAAAGACTTGGAGCTTGCTGCGAATTTACTGCACATTAGTAATCCGATGGAGGAGCCTAAAGATGAGGACTTTTTGGTCAGAGTTGGAAAGATGGAAAAGGAGATTTAGGAACTGAAGAGTGCTATTAGGGATATGGCTAAAGCTAAGGGCAAAAGGAAATTACAAAATGAGGATGATGATGATATCACTGCAGAAGTTTTTAAGAAGCTTTAATCTCAAGTAGGATGCAACCACTTGGCAATGCAAAAGGGCGTAATGAATGTATCACTCTCTAACAGTCTTAAAAGTATCATACAATTTTATTGAGCAACATGTCCTGTAGTATTTTCAGTGCTCAGCTAAGATATTACCGAGGATTATTTTTAGTCTCCAAGGAAGAAAGTGCTAGAGTGTCTTGCAATTCTCCCAGGAAAAATGGATTGAGTGAAAGACCCTTCCCAGGCCACCGCCATTACATATCTTTGTCTCGCCCCAAATGATTAAAGCCATAGATTGATCAGGGCTATCAAGTGATGTAGAGCTCATAGTTACTGTAGGGTACTGTGATCGGTGAAACCTTGAAACTGTTGGCTGGAACATTTGATTGAAGTAAGCTATTTTTTGGTTGGGATGACCGGTGAAGTGGTTATCTCTTGTTCGTTTTTGGTAAATCTTCAAGCTTTTGTTCAGATCACTAAGGTCTATCACTGAAAACCATGTTTTGAATTACTATATTGTAATTAATCTGGCTGTTGAGCCCCCTGATGTTGGATGTTTTTCTCTTTTAGAGTCAATTTTTCCTCTTTTGGTATCTGGCTTTTGAGCCTTTTTCATACACAGGGTATAGTCCCTTCAAAACTATTTACCCATAATAAAAAAAAATCCTCACAATTGTCAAATTTGTGTAGAATTATCAAGGTCGTGCTTTGAATGAATTGTGCATAAGTATAAGCATTGTTAATTACCTAAATACTCCTCAGAATATGGTTTACGTACTTTGAATAAGAGCTTAGTCATGATTAATAACCTTCTTCAGAATAGTGGTTTCCTCTTTCTAACTGATAATAAATTCTAAGGCTGTGTGATCAAATTATGAGAAATTTCTTCCATTTCCCACAAGAGAGTGACTGTTCATGGTGAGTTCTTTTCTCAAGATTCTCAAGTCATCACAAGTTAGTAATAATGAATTTTGGAAAGTTACAAGGCTCAAAACAATAATATAGGGTTTTGTTTTTAAGAACCTAACTGTGTACTATCAAAACATGTGTTGAGAATATTTTGAGCTACTACAAGGTGAGATAAGTGTTGTTGTTGTTGGAAAGAAAGGTGTCTCAAACCTCTTGGAGTTGGATTATTCAAATATTATTAATAAATGAAAAATAAATGGGTTTCTGATGTCTCTTGGGTGTATACAGAGAGCTCAAAAAATGAAACTAGGGGTTTCCACCTATTTTGATTTTTCACCAATGAATTCCTCTAAAAATTTAAAGAATGATCTATAGCAAGGCCATAAACATGTTGCAATTTTTTTAAGTGTTTTATCAAATAAATAAGGAGAATTTTTTGATAGTTTGTGAAGAAAACGTGATAGACCATGTGCAGGGTCAGAAAAATCATTTTCTTGATAAGATTCTTCGATGTAAATGTTCAATTTCTCAGACAAAGCGTTGAAATGTCTTATAAGATATCTGCCAACATAAATAGGTGTTTGTTTTTCTTTTAAGGCATACAAAATTCGTAACAAATCTCATGAACGATCATGTCAGGATGGGAAATGGGTTTCTAAATAAAAATAAAACACATTTTAACCATGTGGAAAGTTCTTTCTTAGATTCTCTGCCTCCAATGGAGTTGAAAAAACCCTGAAACAATCATAGAGTGTTATTCAAAGGCTCATATGTGTTCAAAGTTCTCAGTGATGTCTAAATGGAGATTGACACAGAGTGGAACTGTCATCAGAAAGGTCTAGTATGATGAAGATGACATACAGATGCAAATTAGGGAACTTATTAAGTCTAGAAGTGATTAAGACCATCCTTGAAGCCTAAAGGCCAAGGTAGTGAAGTTCAAGAAAATTCAAAATAAGGACTCTCTCCAACTCGTACTAAGAAGGTGAAAGGTATGTATAACATCGGCAGGATGGTCAAGAGTAGTGAGTTTTTGATTGAACTGTTTATGAGTATAGAAGTGTGAAAGGAAAGATGAAAACATCTATGAGTTCCTCAATCACTTAGAGTAGAAGTTGAACGGTATGTCTCCCTACATTGTATCTACTTGAAGTAAGTTGAAATGCTCCATTGTGGAATTGCAACTAGAATACTCGTGCGGTCCCTACAGTCATCAAGAGTCATCATGTAAGACAAGTATCTAGAACTAAAAAATGTCATTCTATAGTAAAATGGCATATACAAGGTCCCCCATGTGGTTGTGAGAGTTTTGTTTCCAAAACCGCTACCGACCCCCAGTGTGTTCTGAATCTAGTCCTCATCAGCTAGAGTGAATATAGACCTGAAAATGTCCTTGTGAAGGCAGAGTATAAGATAATCCCCCCCACCTATGAGTTATAAAGAGAGGTTGAAAAAGGAAAATCCACTTCGAAGAAGACCTATAACAAGGTCTTCTAGAAAAGGATCTGGATAGATAGAAATGAAGCAATATAGTAAATAAAGATGCTCTTAGAAGAGAGTTGCAGAAGCTCATGAAGTCATCCTTGAAATTAGCAGGGGTTGGTTCACATAAGGTAGTGCACACTAAAAGCTCCACAAAAAGGTTGTGAAGTTGCAGTTAGTTGAACATAAATGTTGTTGTTGTACAAGAATAATTGAGAAAAAATGGCTAAATGAAATTAAGGTAAGAGGAATGAAAAATAAGGAGTGTGTGGATATAGACAATGAACTGAGTTGAAGATATCTATAAACAACTGAACTCCCTGGACAACCTTCTATGAAATTTATGAGTTGCCATGAAAATAAAATGGCTAGATGTGGATGCAATAGAAAAAGTTATTGAGTAGCAAGGCAACAACGTCAATAGAAAACATCAGTGAAATACTTAAAGTAATATGTTGGGGCAGTTGTATAAATGAAAGCATTTTGACCAATGTACAGATGGATGATGTCTGAATCTACTCATATGGTGACATTGGATATGTTCAACAATGTGGTCTAAGATCAATTACATCTAGAATCTGCCAAAGCCGCAACAGAAGTAATTATGAGATCTACGCTGAAAATGTTGCCTTCCTTCAGGTTTGTGAGGTGAAGGACATAATGGAATATATTGAAAGCTGCATAAACTGTAATGATCCAAGTAGTTTGATGATTTCTTGAATGAGTACAACTCAGGTGGTGTGTACATTGACAAGGTTTTTATGTCAAGATCTAGAGTTTAGAATCCAGTGAATGTGACAAATGAGAACATGACTAGGAACATATTCTGAAATTCAAGGCACAAGTTGAAGACATACTAGACATAGAAAGGCATGAGAACACAATCAAAATAACTATTTACCAACAAAAAGTAAAAACTATAAAATCAAATGTACCTAGGGAAGTGAAGTATCTGAAATCTTGACATAACATCATGTGTAAATGTGAATGAAGCTTGATAGAGTAGATCCTGACATTGGAATTGGTGATGAGAAATAAACTAGGAGCAGAACTAGAGATTAGATTTGAGAAGAGTGTAACTAAATCTTTTGGTCACTCTTAGTTATAGGAGACTGTATAATCAAGAGTGACCAAATTATTTGAAAAAGTCCTAAGTAGTAGACCTTAGCCAGGAGGGGAGTTGAAGCTTCCCTCTTAGTTGAAGCTCACTAAAGATCAATTGTAGTCTGGTCGAGACTATAGGGGCTTGAAGCATGTCAAAGAACGAGTAGCATCTTGGTCAAACTGTAGGAGTTCGCAGCTCTAAGATTGAGTTGAAGCTCAATCATGAAATTGATGTAATAGAACATAGGACTAAGTTGGTCTTAATCCTAGTTCTTGGTTTCAATGGGTTTTTTCCTAGTTTGGGTTTCCCACATTAACTTTTTTGTCTCTTTGTGCTTTCCTATTATATTATTGCATTTTATTTCATGTGTTCATCATAACATGGTTAAGGAGCTAAAATGTCTGTAAAATATTGATTAGGCACTGATTCACCCCCCTTTCAGTGTCCTAGTTTCCAGCAGATGGTATTAGAGCTTGGTCCTCCTGAATTGATCCTAACAACTTAGAGGTGATCCTGAAGACACAAGCATGGGTACATCAGTAGAGTTATTGTTGAAAAAGAGTTATGAAAATTCTCAAGCTCTCATAAATTATTTAAAGACATAAATCAATTTCAAGGAAGTTAACCATGGTCAAGAACTAAATGAGATGGATTCATTTGTTGAGAAAGTGTCAAAGTATTTGAGAGACAAAGAATATGCTTGCCTTAAATTTGAATTAGAATTAAATTATTGGTGAAGTAGAGCATAATATATGCCAAACAGTTATTCAAACCAAGAGTGAATAACGTGATCTAAATACCCTCAGAAAGGAACTAGAATAAACAACAAAAATGGAATTAAAGGATGAATAACACCATGTAGCTTGATAAGGATGTTCAGAGAATAAAAAGAAAAATAAATAACACAAGAATACCATCAGGTAGCCAAATGCAAGAATACTCTGAGGTAAGTTTCATGCAAATTTTTTTTCATGCAAATTTTTTGGACATATAGCTAGGGACTTCACGACTAAGTTTGAAAAATAATACCCATAGAGCACATGTAGTACAAAATATGAAAAGAATATAATGTGTTTAAATTGTAAAAAAAAAGGAAACATAGCCAAGTATTGTTTATAAGATTAAGTAAATAATTTTTGGGACAAGAACTAGGTTGTATGCTTCATCTGTCACGGGATAGGGCATTTTGCCAAAAATTGTTATGAATTTCCTAGATACAGCTACAAGATGAATGCATTCAAGAGGTAGGAAAAAAGGATATTCAAATGAAATATTAAATCCTTGAGTGAGACCAAGAAATAAAAATGGATATACAAGGTCAAGAAATAAAATAAAAAAGTTGAGACAGTGAAGAGTGTTAACAAGATAACAAGGACAGATGCTGAAGAGACACAAAAATCTAAGACAATCACAGGAGAAGTAAGTACAAGAAAGACATCATCAGGTCATGGAAAATTCAATAAGAAGGAAGATAATTCTAGTGAAAAGTATAAGGAATTTCTTCCTCAATAGGTATTGGAACAAGTGTATGAGTTGCAACATGTGTTCTTGTCAGGTACTTAACCAAAAAGTGAGAAATCATATAATGTGCAAGTCACACCCAATAATGCATCCAAGGAGACTATCAAGATAATGAGAACAAGGAAAGAAATAATTGAGTCACGAGGTTTTTTTATGACTTTATCCTATTATAAGGTGACATGAAAAGATGGTATGCATTCTTTAAGCTTCTAGAAGGTATATGCTAGTTGAATAAAGCACCGGTTGAGGCTGATTCCTGCAACCATCAAGTTGACAAGGTATGTTGGTTTTAGAATGTTTAACTCACCTCATGTTTAAGGTATACTAGAATTTGGAGTCTTTGAGTGTATTCTTGAGAATTCATAGTGAGAGAATGTTTTCAATAGGTTATAGGGTTTTTATTTATTTTCTAAATGTTGTCAAGTTTCCTTCAAGAAAAAAGTTTCTTGAAGAGAATATCTTGAGTCAAAAAGTCCATGTTGACTACATTGTGTCATCTGAGTCAGGTTTCCTTTGAGTTCATGTCTATGGTATGCAAATGATATGAGAGTGTATGTTCAGAGGTTCCCTTCTTTTTCAAGAGTCCATTATATAAGATATTTTTCAAAACTAACTCTTTATCTAAATCTACCTCATTGTCCAATCAAGTCCTGAGAAATTTCCTTCAACTCTCAAATCAATCATTGTTAGACATTAAGTTCTGTTAGATAAAAGAAAACATAGGTTGGTCCATATGTAACAAACCTAATTTTACATTATTCAAGTTGATTCAAGTCTCTTCGTTAGTTTTTAAGGCTAAATAAATATCATATGGTCTATTGCAATCTGAAACAAATGTTGCAAGATATTCATGCTTATTTTAGAGATAAAAGTAAATTCTCAAAACTTCCCTGGATCTATATCACAATCCACAAATACAAGGAAATTGAAGTTGTATTCATTATAAGTGAATCCAAAAGCTCTTCAAATCCATCTGCATCTGTCAATGGTGATATATATATTCTTGTTATAAGTCATGGCTTAATAAAAGCTAGGAAAGTGGCTGGAACACTAGAAAGTGATCATCTGTATTCTCATAAAAAAGTAAAATTAGAGGTAATAATAGAAGTTTAGATTCACTTCTAAGTATGTTATTTCATGATAATCATCCGACAAGAAGGAGATTTAAAAGTATATCATTTGAAATAAGGTAAGGTCTTGGTTCAACCTAAAATGTCCTTTTAAAAGTCTATATTTTGTTCATAATATTCAGACGTGAAGAAATTAGTGAAAGGTGTAATGAATTTTGAAAGGTGTTCTTAGAGTGGAGTATTAAAAATCCATGATAGGTAAAGTGTTTGGGTAAGGTTTTTTCTTAAGGAGAGGCTCTCTATCTCTTCATCAAATATCATAGAATGTAAGGAGAAGGTGACCATGCTTCAAGCTCTAAAACTTGGTCATATTAAAGTAGGATCCTATGAAATTATTCTCTGGAGTGTACACAATATTCCATGAATGAAAAATCACTTCTACAAGGTAGAATGAAGTGAATCCAAATATTTTTGAAAGACAAAAATTAGTCTTGTGAAGGCCATTAATTTTGACCCAGGCGTCAAAATGACTCTCTTTATTTTTTTCAGAATTCTATCTAAAAGATCCAAGAATCTATATATACAGTTAGGCATCTTCATGTGTAATTGGGAATTTACATGTGTAGTCAGGAATATGCATGTGTATTAGGGAGTCTAAATTCAGTGACTTATCTTATGAAGGCCATAAATTTTTATTTGCGCATGAAAACAACTCCATTTTTTTCAACAAAAAATTGAAAAGTTTTATGAGAGTATGCTTGTGAAACTAGGTTTCTATGTGTGTATATGGGAATCTACATGCACATACAGGTGTCAACATATGCAGATAGGAATATGCAATCGGTGGCCTATCTTGCGAAGACCATAACTCGTGATCCGGGTGTTAAAATGACTCCATTTTTTTCCAAAAAACTTTCAAAACTTTTTATGAGTGTATGCATATACAATTGTGTGTGTATCCACCTAAATTCGGTATCTATACCCTTAATTGCACGCATGCACATAGGTATTTATTTCATCCCCATTATTTAATTAAAATTCCCCTCTAATTCATAGTAATTAATTAATTCCCATTAATTAATCTTTATCCATGTCCTAACTAACTTTCCATTTGGGATGCTTTTATTCTAAATTTGCATCTCCATGCTTTTTCTATTATTTTTCTAGCATACCTTTACCACCAACTCATCCATATCACATCCCTTCCTACCTACATGCATTAAAGCATTCGACCAAATCTTAAAATCTGAAAACCACACCAAAATCACAAAATATATCTCTATTGGGGAAACTTTCCCTGCAATCGGTGGTAACCCAGCCCATTCGCCATCGAGCCTATAAAAATGAATCCTTCATTTCCATAATAAGAAGTGGAAATCATCATATGAATATGAACATATAAGCTTCCCTATGATATGTGGAATTTCTCTCCCATGCCTGAGCATTCATGGAGTAGCCACAGACCTCCATCAGACGTGTTTGCATCACTCACGATCATCCTTCGTGAGATTATCAATTATTTCATATTGATTTAATAAAAAAAATTATCATATTATCATTTCTCTTCTTATAGCCAACGCTTTTTAGGCTCATATCGAAATCTACAACAGCTAGGGATTACTCTATAGTCTTATGTTTTAGCTCCTTTTCTTGTAAGTTAATTTTCTAGATTTATTTTCCTCAACCCTGTACACTCTACTATAATTTTCATCACCCACATCAATTCATCATTGACTCGGCCTTCTGAAACTGTGATTTTTATTTCCAGAGTCATTCTTAGTCTCTGTATGTACTATGTACCCTCTCTTACCTGTTAAAACCACCATCATGTCCCTCTATTACATGAGAGATAGCCCATTTGCACTCCACTCGCCATTTATTCACCATGGTCGCCATCGACTAGGGTCTTCATTTCTAATCCACCCTTCCAATATTTATTTTCTATTATCTTCTAGTTTCTTCTCTCCCAAGTTTCTCCTGTAGGTTTATTTCAGCCTACACAAGCCCTTGTTGTATCTTTATTACATCTAGATATTGCAAGGTGTGCATCTTTTACTTGTTGTTCCAGATCCTCTATCCTAGGTTTCCGTCAACCTACCTATACACAAGCTTTGTGAGGACCTTGAAACATTATCTTACCAATCACAATAATTTTAACTAGAAATGGAAACAACTAGCAGCAAATATCTCAAGCAAAAGAAATTGAAGCAATATTGCAAATAAATCTTAATTTTATTGAATTGCATTCCTCTTTGAGGGGTAACCTCCTTTGAGAAAGATCAATACAATATATTTATGGATATATCATTGAGCCTCAACACCTTCTTATATACTAATTCCTATCCAAGAAACTACTACTTCCCACACATGTGGGATTATTCAAATATGTTGAACGGGTGACTTATAAAGCATATGTATCTAAAGTAACTAATCTACTATAAAGCACATAGATAGGTAGGAACAAGGGTTCCTAAAATCCCGTCCCTCTTGGCAAAAAAATTTTCCTGAAACCTTCAGATGTGGAAATTGGTGTTGAATCTGGAAAAGTGGGTCCCGTGTTGTGTCTTCTGGTTGCATGCCATGAAAATGGATTAGGAGGAATTCTATGATGGAGCGGGAGCATATTTAGAGGGTACACTTGTTTAGGATGGCTTCGAGTTTTAGAATGATGGAGCCTTCATTATCAAGTTGTGGCAAAGTTGTTTGTGCTTGGAAATTGGCTCTCAAAATTTTCTTCAAATATGGGACATGGAAAATAGGGTGAATTCTAGAAGAATGTGGAAGCTCCATCTTGTAAAACAACTGAACCAATTTTTTAGAGGACCTAATATGGTCCATAAAAATTCAGAGAAAGATTATGATTCCTTTTGAACTTTAAGGATAATTTTTTGTAAGGTTAGAGATGAAGGAAGACTGTATTGTTGTGTTGAAAGGTGTGCTCATAGCGGTGCTGATCATCCTCCTACTTCATGTGGTTCTATGTCATGTGGAGATTGGCTCATAGAGGGTTGAGAATCTAATCCTGGGTGCGGAGATTAAATTTGATCTCATAAACTCTAGAACTGTCAGGGTTATATGTAAGAAGGGTTGGTGGCTTTTAAACATATACTACTTCATATGGGTTCATTTTAGTAGAAGTGTGCTATGAGGTATTGTACCTTTACTCTGCAAGGGGAATCCACTTTTTTCACTGGTATTGTTGTTCTAAAACAAAGAAACGAAGGAACGTTTCTAAACACTTGTTGACAATTTATGTTTGGCCATCCAGTTGGGGGTGATACCTAGAGCTCATCTTCAGTTGGGTACATGTGTATCATAAAAACTATATCCAAAAGTTTCTATTGAAATTTTCATCACGATTAGAGACAATGGAGGAAGGGATGCCATGTAGACAAAAAAATTGATCCACAAAAATCTTGACAACTATCGAGGATTTATATGGATGGGTGAGGGAACATAAATGACTATATTTGGAGAGGCATTCGACTACAACCAAGATCATTGATTTACCTCCTGACTTAGGGAGACCCTTGATAAAATCCATAGAGATATTTGTCAAGATCCTATTCGGAATTAGTAAGGGCTCCCAAAAACTAGAAATTCTCGTTGTCTCACCTTTGTTGCGTTGGCATGTATCACATTCTACCACCATCTATTTAAGAACACCCTTCATTCCTTTCCAAATTAAGTTTCATGATTCCCACTCATAGGTTTTGATAATTCTAAAGTATCTTACTAATGGAGAAGCATGGATTTCATAAAGGACAACTTGATGAAGGTGTGGTCTTCGAATTAGTTACAAATTAGAACATATGCAACAATAATTATAGACTAAACACTTTTTGTTGAGATAATTCACCATTTTACACTTCCAAATGTTTTCTATACACTTCCAAATTTACATCAGAGTAATTATATGTAAACCATCTGAAAAAACATTTACCTATTTTGCTTGATCCCAATATCTTGTTCCAAACATCAATTTTGTCACACACTGGGAGGATTCTAGGAGAGGTTATTAAGCTTGGGTTTAGACCTGCCAAATGCATTTTATTTTAAAAAATCTATGTTTCATGGTCAACAATCTTAAATGTGAATCTCCAATAATGTTTAATAATCATAACAAAACCAATTTGAGCATTTATCAAATAATTTCATATCTTTTAAATATCTCTCATATTCCTTGATATCTTTTGAATATATCTCCTCTTCCTTCATATGTAGTCAAAGAGATAAATTTCAATGTGTAAAACATGCTCTTTAATGAAATCCTCCAACCTCCTACTTACATTTATAATGTTGTTGTATAGTTCTGAACAAAGCACAAATGCATTAGTTGTAACCTATTCAATTTTGGAAAACTTTGAAGGATCCTGGAGGAGATTATTTATAGGAAATCAATTGTTTTTAAATAGTATTCATAGTCTAAATACGCTCACAAATTTTTGGATTCAATAAAGACCCCAAATCGGATGATTATTTATCATTTTAAGCCTTGGGTTTGACACAGTCGGTAGAAACCTATTAATTAACTAAAAATAGAAAAGGTTATGACTATTTTATGAGTTAATCTAAATAGAAACTAAATGCTATATTGAAATGCTAGATCTAACTATTTTGTTTTAGTAATTGAATATATTGAAATAATATAAATGATAGGGAAAGTTGTTGCATTGTAGCAGGCTAGTATACGGACTGGGAAAGCTGTGACTGAATGGCCTTGGAAAGGGAAAAATCTAGTTGTTTTCTTGTACTGAGGCATCTAGGAGTATACTGGGGCGCCCTGGTCTACAATCTGGGTGTTGTAGATTGCAAAAAATCTCAGAACTTGAATTTGGTAGTGCCGCAATATCTCTATAATACCTTCATTCATGTATCACAAGTGTTTCAATAATGTCACCTATATCACTGTAGTTGTCACATGAAGATATACCTGCAAAACCCTATTTAAAGCATCAATTCCTAAAAAATAAAAAATCATATGAATAGGTCAGACTGACCTTAGTTTCTGCAGAACTAGTGGTCTTATGACTGAGTGCTGCACTAAAATTCAGACCTAATGTAGTTCTATGTGCATGTGTATGTGCAGTTTTATGCCTAGGGTGCCCTAGTGCCAATGAAAAAGTAGTAAGGGAAAATAACTAGATGTAAAAATGCAAATGGTAGATGGAATGGAAAGAATACAACCCTTTCCCACTAATGCTTGTGTGATGCAGATGTAGAAGATGCCAAAAGGTCAGTCCCTTTCCTTAGTATATAGCTTCCCTTTGATAGTAAGATGTTCGTGCCCATAATGTAGTGAGTATGCTATGTTTTTATAGGGATATATTGTTCAAAATTTTGACAGTAGTGACTTGAAACTACCAACTATGAACCTAGCAGAATGTACTAGGGTAACTGTTAAGGACCAACCTCGAATAAATAAATTAAGGCCACAAATTAAGATGACACATGCACCTAAAATCACAGACTAGGGTGCCCTGAGGCACCCCAATGTAACCCTAGGTGCCCCAACATAGACCTAAAGATGACGAATGAGAAAATTACGAAACTCGAGACACCCTAAAAGATGCCCAAAAATATAGAGACAAGTGACGACTGAACTAGACAAACAACAATGATGCCTGACTAACTGACAACAAGAATAATGGATGGATCACTAGTGAATACTTTTATTACGCAAGATCCATATATAAAATAACATACTCAGTGGTATTAATGTAATAGTAAGTGCATGATTTTGTGACTACATTTGCCCCCACTTTATGTTGGTGAGCAGAAAGCTCGCTAACATAAAGTAGATAGAGATGCATACCTGAGAAAAAGTCAGAGAAGCCCATGTTGTATAAGAACACATAGATATGTAGTAGAATTGTGCCAATAGAACTATTAAAGTGTGCCAAACCATGGATCAATGAGTTGATCCATGTAATATGTCAAAAAATTGTAAGTGTCACGACGAAGTGTGAAAAATGAAAATGATGACTAGGATGTAGAATGATGATTTTGAACACAGTTTAATAATGAGTAGGTGGGTAGAGAGTGATCAGTTCTCAACATGAACGCTTGTATATGAATAGAATAATTGGAGGATTTGGGCATCCTGCCGCTAGAGGAAGAGTGTAGGGATAAAAGTGTATTATTCTCCAAACTTTAACTACATCTTAAAGATCTAGCCGTTGCAGATGGACTCAGATCAAAATAATGTGATTTTTTGGATCCAAATGATTTTGATTAAATAATTGACCTATATAGGAGTGATCAGGGAAGGGAAATCTTGCCCCTAATCCAAAGGTGTCACCACAATGTATAGGATTCCATATTAGGTCATCTAGAAGCAAACGTAATAGAAAATGAGACAAATTTCAAGTTAGGTCATTTGGAAGAGAACACGATAGAACTTGATAGTTTCCAGATTAGGTCATTAGGAAGAAAAGTGCAGAATGAAAGAGACGTCTTCCAAGTTGGATCATTTGGAAGCGAACGTGGAATATATAGAATAAAATCCCAAATTAGGTCATTTGGGAAAGAAGTGGTAAATGTAACTCTTAAGTTTGGTCATCTAGGAGACCGCTCATGGATTGGATGATTTGATTTGAATGCATTGATTTTGATTAGTTGATTTTTTTTTTTGATTGGTTACTCGTGGAGAGGTTTTTCGCTAACTTCCCCCAGGTTAGGTCATTAAATTATTGTTTCTAGAAATTTATGAGATGTCGTATAAAATTAATTTTAGTCACTTATTTCCCTCAAGTTAGGTCATTAGGGGGAATTGACAGGTTATAGTGTGTGCTCATGTTTGGTAAATGTTAAATGATTGTTGTCCCCATATTAGGTCATTAGGGGAAATTTGATGGTGAAATATTGTGGTATAAATTATGAGGTTTTGAATTCATGATTCTTGAAAACATGGTGACGTAAGGGGGATTATAGGGGGACCCCCAATAATATGCCCCCCTTTCGGCGAAAGAGGGAGTAATGAAAAGAACAAACTCTAAGCCAAAAGTAACGAAAAGATGTTAAAACCCGTATGTGGTGGATAAAAGAGTGTATTAAAGAGATATAATTTATTTTTAACATGTACCATATGATGGTAGGTGGAATTCTAAAAATAATTTTGTAAATGGGCTGTAAATTGGATTAAAAACGCTCAAGATATGACCGAAATGGTGTAGCATGTATTGGTTCAGTAATAAGCATGAAATGTGAACTATAGTAAAATAAGTATTAAAAAGTGACTATAAATAGTAAAGTGAAAAGGTATCTTATCACTTTATTTGTCTGTCGCGTGAGTGTGAGAGTGTGCACGGAGTGAGTAGAGATGCCTCAAGCGAGACTGTTATGACCTAGCTAGTTTGAAAGAGTGGCGACTACTATAACGCCACATACTACTACGGAGTTGGTAAGTGTATTATTTTTGCAAAAAAGTAGGGTGTACTAGGAATTTTAGTTGAATTTTATTAAACTTAGGGTTTTTCATTTTCTCATTTTTTGGGACCTGGGAAAAAGCGGTGAGGGCGCTAGTGACCCCTGGAACTGGAGTGCCTAGAACTAGGCATTAGTGTCTTGCTCTGAGGTGCCCCAGTAGTCCATAAATTTTTTATTTGATGGATAATGCTAGGGAATATGTTTCTAGTATGTTGAATAGGTGTATTTGACTATGGGAGGTGTGCTAATGTTGTATTTTTTGTTGGTTGGTGTTTTGCAAAGGGATATCTACTCGAGGGAGTTTTGTGATGGTCGTCACCTAAGTACATTACTGGGATTTGGGTTGTCATATGATGAGTGGGATGTGATGGACCATGTCGGCCTGCGACACATAGCACAGATGGGGGATGTGACCCATAATATGCCCATGTTGACTACATTATGTGAGAGGTGGTGTGTTGATACATGCACATTTTGGTTTCCTACATGGGAGATGAGTGTGACATTAAAGGATGTATATTACTTATTGTGATTGTCGGTCATTGGGGAGAGGGTATGAGTGATGGAAGTAGTGGATATAGAGCGGTAGATGCACTCGGATAGATGATATTTTATAGGGGTCCAAGTACCTATCGAGGCCTATATCAGTTTGGATGCGATATTGCAGTCTAGGGTTCAGCGGTTGCAAAAATTCATTATAGTGGTGATTACATCATGTATATCCGTAGAGGGAGGAGGTGTCGGCATATTTTATAAGATGCACGACATATGTCAGCGGATAGAGGAGGATGGGATGAGATATGCATAGGCACGGTGTGTGTTGGCCCACTTGTACATGGACTTGTATCGGTTTACACAGGATGAGCATGGTGGGGAAATAGGGGCCACCACAGTACTACATGTATGGGCATATGGGCACATAGTTGTATTGAGACTAGTTGCAGGGCCACAAGGAGAGTGGGCTTGACTTGAGATATATGCTAGATTTTGGGTTAATATTTGCATAAGGAAGATGGATATAGATAACTTCTGGGAAATGATAGATAGGATGGGGCCAGATTCAGTTATATGGAGGCTATATCATGATTATGGGGGATGTACTGAGGATGCTAAAAATTTACGATGTATTAAGAGGACTATGTGGCTAGAGGACCGCTTTCCAGGTGTGGCGGAGCTATTTCAAGTGGAGAGAGTATCATGACAATTTGGTATGGTGTAGGATGTTCACCCAGAGCCATAAACATGGTTGTGAGATGTTAGAGCCCCTATGAGGGCAGGTGATAGGTTAGGGCCCAAAATAGAGAAAATGATACCACCAAGGGTGGATGCGAAAGACCAAGAGATATCAATTGTAGATGAAGCTGATGCGGGGTGTACAGAGGATTATCAAGCATGGTGGGTATTGCTATATCCAGTATTTGTGGGTGCTATAAAGATGCCACCAGGAGGAGTAGGTGAGGGAGGTGTCCCTGACCTTGTAGCGGTAGATGTGACAGAGTGTAAGTATTTTTGTATACTTATCATTTTGGTCAATGAATGTGTTATGTTGTTTTGTACGTGTGTGACTAATATGGGGTTGTATGCTGCATATGCAGGAGATACCTATTGGTCGTTAATAGTGGACACATCGATCCACACATTGACATGAAATTTGTTAAGTGATGTGCTATGTGGAGGGATACTAGAGAACGTGGAAAATATTGCAGGAGAGCATGTCTATTTGTTTGAGGCAGTGGCCACAGAAGCAACGACATGTACAATGTTGCTTGGCGAGAGGGACAAGGCATGTGAGGAGAATCAACATTCTCGAGAGACAGTAGGTGGTGGTCCCTTGGCCCAGGACATGTTTGCACAATATGTAGATTTGCATATTTAGTTCTCATAGTAGAATATGGAGATTGTTATGTTACGTATGTAGGTGGAGAAGTTTTGGGACTGTGAAATGTAGTGTCGCGTTGGTGGTGAGGCATCTAGTTCTAGGACTTTCATAGTACACAAAAGTGATATTGATGATTGTATATGATGTAGGGGGCCTTTCCCCTAGTGATGAAACATGTTTTTAGGATGATGACTGTACAAATGATATATGTATGGACACCTATTTTTTTGATATGTATTAGATAGATGTTCAGATGTTTGGGCATTTGCGATGTAATGGATATTGTATGTTTCAAAGGTTATTGTCCTAGCATGTGTATTGTATGGTATGTCATGAATGAAAATGTTAGTAATGGAAGATAAGATATGTATGGTGAATGATGATGTAAATAACTAATGTAATGTGATTGATAACATACATAATGCATAGGAAATGAAATTATGATAATAGAATAAATGCATCGTAACGAAAATGTGAAAATATAATGTAATAGGATAACGTGAAGAAAATAGGAGAGGGGGAGAGTAATTATTCCCCCAATGTATGGATGAATAGGCTCATGTAATAAGACCCCTCAGTAGTCAAGTATGAGCCGCATATGCAAGAGTGCATCATCAGGAAATGATTGAAGTGTGGTAGATGAATGAAGGATTGCGTGAGGAAAGGTTCTTAAAACTAAACCCTCAACATTCTCGTAATAATCGTAAGAACACAAGTGCATCATTGGGAGGTAAGGTGATTAAAAATCACCTACCAAATACCAATATGGTGGGTTGCATTAGAGACATGTGGAATGGATGGAGCATGATTATATGGACTGAACAAGGTATCATGTGTAGTGGCGACAGGGTATGTAGGGACTGGTGGGAAATAGTGAGATGTAGCAGAATAAATGATGGATAATGTGAATGTAATGGATGTAATGAATGTGATGGTGGAAATGATGGATGAGGTGTAGAGAGAACATGTGGTGGTGAAGCATAATGAACAAAATGAGCACTGATAGAGAGGACATAAGTGGGGTATGCCTATGTTGACGAGGTAAAAGAGATAATGAGAACTCACGAGAGACAAAGGAGATGATGTCATAATCTACTAGTTGTTGTATCTTTTCACGTATGGCCTGAAAAATGAGCTAGTGTATACAAATGTTGAAGCATAAAATATAATCCTTAATGGGTTCAAAGGAGCCTTGATGTAACGTAGGAATGTGGTCATATGTAACCCTAGGGCCATTGTTAAGAATAAAGTGATAGAGGAAAGCATCCTTAGTGTCATAAAAATAACTAATGGACCCAAAGGGTAAGTGGGCATACCACTGTAATGCCTCACCAGTAAGACTATAGTGAAATGCCTTAAGAAACAAGCAATTATTAGAGTAGTTGACCATAAGTGTGTGATAATGTAGGATATGGGAATGAGGATCACCGTTACTATCGAATCATGTGAAATTAGGCATGAAAAAATATTTGGGGAAGGCAAAATTATGAATCTTTTTAGGTTCGAGATTGCCATGTAAAGAGTTGTTGTCAATAGAGGCATAATAGGATCTAATTTCTAAATTAAGAGTATGAACTTGTGATTGTAGTTGTCCTATATCATCCATGAGGGATAGGATATCTTGTGAGGGGATGGTAGGAGATGGTGATAATGTATTAAGTGCTTGAAGTTTTCCATTATGAGTGATCATAGGAATTTTGAGAGGCAATATAGTGGAATCAGATGCTTAAGGTGCAGTGGTAGATATGGATGTAGGGGTGGTAGCATGATAAGTATCAGAAAAAACCCTAGTAGGTATAGTGAGAAATGAAGAAACCTCAATAAGTGAAGATACAGTAGGAGAGGTAGAGGATGTGGGAATATAAGCAATGATAGGGGTGACTCATGTACAATAGTAGATGCAACCTCATGACAAGATAACAATGGAGTGGGAGAGCCACATGCAACAGTATGGAAAAAATGAGACCCGTGATGTGGATTAATATAAGGTGGGGTTCCAGAAATAATGATATGGCTATCATAAGAATCAATAGGATCATCAATGTAATATGAAGAAGAATGCAAGCTCAAAGGATATGTGTGGGGAGGACTATCAGAAGCGGTAGAAGACATAGGGGTAGCTATAGGATTGGCTGGAGGAGAAGTAGGAGGTACAATAGATGGGGAATCAATTGCTACAAAATAATAAATGATAGAGGGATCTAAAACATTGGGTGGCATATCAAAATAAGGATAAGAATTATCACATGCAACTAGATGGCATAACGTACAATGATTGAAAGCAACAAGGTCATCAAAAGGCATATGCCTATAGGAGACTCAGTAGGATTAGTTGGCACATGTTGTTGGCCTTCCAAAAGGGATTGTTGAGTATCATCAGGTAAAATCATAGGAGAACTATATAAAGGCTTAAGTTCAGCTATGACAGCCTCATCAAAGATAGGTTTGTCACTAAAATGAGACATGATGAGGAAAAATAAAAAGTATACCTAACCACTAGGATATGAAAGAGGATCAAAAAGGAAAATGTTTGAAACGTTGGGTTCACCAAAATGATTAACCAAAAAAAGAAAAGGTCTTGACTATTTTATGAGTTAATATAAATAGAAACTAAATTTTATATTGAAATGCTAGATCTAAATATTTTGTTTTATTATTTGAATATATTGAAATAATAGAAATGAGAGGGATATGGCACTAACCTTAAGTTAACTTACCTCATTATGTGTTGGACTGTAGCAGGTTAGTATGCAGACTGGGAAATATGTGACTGAATGGCCTTGGGAATGGCAGAAGCTGGATTTTTTCTTATAATGAGGCACCTGGGAGGATACTCGGGCACCACAGGGTGTCCTGGTCTGCAATCTGGGCAATGTAGACTGCAGAAAAGCTCAAAACTTGAATTTGGTAGTGTTTCAATATATTTGCACTACCTTCGCTCCTGTCACACATATGTTGTAAGAATGTTTCCTATATCACTATTGCTGTCACATGAAGATATACCTATAAAACCCTATTTAAAGCATCGATTCCTAAAAACTAAAAATGCATATGAATAGGTTAGACTGACCTCAATTGCCAAACTAGTGGTCTTACAACTGAGCACTACACTACATTTCAGACCCAATGTAGTTCTATGTGCATGTGTGTAATTTTTTTCCTCGGATTCCCTAGCGCTAATGACGCAATAGTAGGGGGAAATAACTAGACGTAAAAATGCAAATGGTGGATGGAATAGAAAGAATACAACTCGTTCCTCCTATGCTTGTGTGATGTAGATGCAGAAGATGCCCTAATGTAGTCCCTTTCCTTAGTAGATAGCTACCCTTAATAGTAAGATGTACGCCCCTAATGTAGTGAGTATGCTATGTTTATATAGGGATATTTTGTTCAAATTTTGACACTAATGACCCGAAACTACCGACTACGACCTAGGGGAATGCTCAGTGTAACTGTTAAGACCAACCTCAAACAAATAAATTAAGACCAAAAATTATGATGACACAAGCACCTAAAATCAAGGATTGGGGCACCCTAGGGTGCCCCAGTGTAACCCTAAGTGCCCCAACATAGACCTAAAGACAACAAATGAGCAAATTACGACACCCGAGACACCCTAAAAGATGCAACTAAGTGACAACTAAATTAGAAAAATAATAATAATGACAACAAGTGACAACTAAATTAGAAAAATAATAATGACATCTTGACAACTGATAACAATATTAATGGATGGGTCACTAGTGAATACTTTTATTACGCAAGATCCATATATAAAATAGCATACCCGATGGTATTAATGTAATAGTAAGTGCATGATTTTTTTACTACACTTGCAACTAGGATTTCATGAAGGAAATTTGTGAAATTTGGAACATGGACCGATAAAAAATATAAAACTTAGAATAAATGTTTATACACAGTCCATACATCAATTGCAAAAGAAATTAAATTGATTCATTGAGTTTCGAGAAAGATTTTCTTACCTATTTTTTAGGAAAACAGTGACAATCAACTAAAACCAAGGACATTCTAGTTAAATGAAGTCATTTCCAATTGTGAAGTTTAGAATCATTCATTTGGGATTAAAGGATTGATTTGAAGCATGAAATTTGTTATTTTTTCCTAATAGCTAATACATGTTAAGGAGATCATCATTTGTATATAAACAGAGGATTGTAGGAAGACAAAGGGAGAGATAAAAAAGAGAGAAGGTTTCCTATCTAGTAAAAAATTGCTCCAAAAATTTCCTTTCTTTATTGTTAGTATACCTTGGAGAGGTTGATAGAGAAGTAATAAAAAACTTAGGAGTCTTGGTGAATTGTAGAGCTTATACAATCAAAGAATTGTATTGGAACCCTCTTAGAATTTGAGTAGGATTGTAGTATTGTTCCTTGGAGCCTAGAAGGGTATAAGTGAATAAGATAAGGAACAACATTTGACTGCGCCCATGTTATGGTGGTTACAATTCAAATTCTAAAAAATATTAAAAAAATATTTGTGCAACACGGGTGAATTAAAACTATTTATCAACAAATTTCATAGATAGTATTAGTTTACATATCTCAAGTAAATACCATTTTCACCTCATATCCACAAAAATGAGGAAGGACTTTTATTGTCTCATATCACAAATGTTTCTTAAGAATGATATTATCTAAAAATCAATGATTTCACCCTTTACTCAAAAATATGGGTTCCATATCACCACCATTAAGTAGAGGATGTGAACATCAATAAGAATCATATTGTCATATTTTGTTTAAATGTTTGATTGCAAAATTTGAAGCAAAAAAATACATAACACTATTTTTTGGATCAAGAATATTGTTTAAATATTAATGAACATTTCTACAAGTTCTTTTTAAAACATCTGTAGATATATATTGAATGCTTCAGAAGAGAGAAAGAAACAATTAAAGATATTAATTAAGTAATCCATAGAAAATCATTTGAAAAATGCTAACAATAAAGAAAGAGATCATACTCAATAATAAACCAAATAATTCAAATAAAAATGTCATCCAATGTCATTAGAATATCGATCAAGTGCTTGGTGTAAATAAAAATGTCTTTTTCTTTGAAAAAATTAACGTTTCATGCACATCTATACACAAACTCCATTAATCTAAATGCCTAATAATGGATTATACAGTCACAATACTCCCTAGTCTCATTTTAGACATGATAAGTTTTGAGGCAACCACAGTCATGCAAGACATTTTACTACTAAACCAGAATAATACACCCATTCTCTTAGGTTGGTAATTTCTTACAAATATCTTCATGCATCATGGTATTTATATATTCTATGTTTAAGGCTTATACAAGGTTTAATAGTATTATGAGTCTCATACACAACCACACTTGCTTCATAAGTCCTAAAAAAGTACTACTCTTCATGTACACAAATATGATACATATGCCATAATCCACTATAGGGAACATTTCATATATTTAAGCA
Organism: Taxus chinensis; assembly: GCA_019776745.2. Classification (NCBI taxonomy): domain Eukaryota; kingdom Viridiplantae; phylum Streptophyta; class Pinopsida; order Cupressales; family Taxaceae; genus Taxus; species Taxus chinensis. Next base: position 328,628,092 of record CM034155.1, on the reverse strand, counting down.
CAAACATCAAACATCATAAGAGATTATGAGCTATTACATCACAAAAAACAATGTCTTATTGCTTTTGTAACTGTAACTGTATGAATGTAAAGGAGCATTCATGAAGTACATCTCTTTTATTTAGCTTACAAGAAATCAACAATAAAGTAAATGTATAAATCAAGTAACCCATAATAAGGCAAGCTAGTAATCATAAAATAGAAGAAAACACACAAAAATATAGCAAACATTTAGTCCACGCTTTATTTTTTAATTGAAAATAGAAGCAAACACATAGAAGTAGAACAAATTGTGTTTCATTTTATATTACATGATTTCATAAAATCATATATACTTTATTATGATCCAACAATATAAAAATGGTGTGTCCTATTATTATTATATACATTTTTGGTTTCATTTCAACCAGCTAAACATGGTGTGTGCTATCAGAAACACCACAACCACCCATAGTCAGCCGTAGGACTTGCCCACTTAGCTTCTCAAACTCTGTCTTCTAGTGTTGCAAGTCTTCTTCATAGAAACCACTCATGCCATTTTACTTAATGTTTAGGGCCTTTACTATGTCTCCCCTGTAGTCACGGAATGGTTTTGTGTATGCATTGGAAGTTTGTAGGGAAGCATACTTATTTTCCAATTCCAATTTCTCACCCCTAAGTGCATGAATTGTATTTTTTTAACTCATTGTTCTCTACAGTGAGAGTATCCAAGACATTGTTATTCTCAGCTATGACAACCTCTATTCCCTTCCCATGAAAGGTACTTCTTCAATGTGTGGTTATCGTCCTCACTACAATGGGTGTTTGGATCAGGTATATCAGTTTCCAATGAGGTTTTCTGTGGATAAAATTAAGTTAGTCATTAAAAAATCACCTTATATTTAAGGACATGTAAAAAATTCAACAATTTACATCTCACCTGATGTTTGTAGTTTCCTATACCACCTCCTTCCACTCTCCTACTTTCTTCCTCCATTTTCTAGCAATATAGCCTCCTCTTTATTGACAATTCCCTTCTTTGGAAAATATTTTGAGGAAAATAATATGCACGCATATGTTGATTGATAGAATTTAATGCTTTCTTAATCAGTTTATCAACTTTCAAGACATTTTCTTTTTCCATCCATGCTACTTATAGCCTATGCATCTTGCTAAAACTCTAATTTTTTACAAGCCAGTCTATTGACCTCTACTATGTTTACTTACATTTGTAGGAACTTCCTCTTGGTTTTCTTTTCCCACTACTTGGACGACCTAAAGGTCTCCTTGGAATAGGCAGTCTACCATGAATCTTATGTTAGTGAGCATTGAGCCTGTCTAGTGACCCAAATGGATGGCTACCATCATCATAAAATGTGGTGCATGGGTAAATCAATCAATTATGTGTAGTGCCCAGATTTTACACACCCAAATACAACCGTAAAAATACCAGGATAAAAAAAATTTGACTTACATTGCTCACGACACACAACATAGTAAGGGCTCCAAGTACAGAACTCGACACACATGCCACAATCACATAAGTCATCAACTCACATAGACACATGCAGACGACATCGGCATGTCGATACCACACTTTTCCCAACGAATGAATACTAGAAAAGACCCAACCACAAGAAACATGACTTTAGGAACAACGAACCCATGACATATCATTACTTTAAATGTATTTTAGTTACGGATAACTTTACAAGATCCTTATTAGGTAAGCATGATTTTCTCCCTTTTTCCACCTACATGTTCTGAAAATTTGTTTCACAGTTCACTTATTGTTCAACCATTTAATTTGCTCTTTACCCTTATGACAGATCTTCATAACTTACATAAGTATTTTCCATATTTCAAATTTTATACAAAATTCTAACTCTCTCATTCTTCTGTTAAGATTAGGATTCCCAAAATGCTTATTCAAAGTTTAGAATTTAACCTTGTTACATAGGTGAACCTAACGTGATGTCAGGATGAAATCTTGGGATTAAGGAAGACATAGATTGAAATAGATTTTTTTTCCAAGAACATCCTTCGATCCCGGAATAGTTCTTTTGCTAACATAGATAATAAAGTCTAATAACTTATGGACTCCCATTTTTATTTATATATCTTTTGCTTTCTTGAAGTTTGGTCACACCAAGGCAATTTATATTCTTTACAACGCAAGAAAAAGTTTAATTATGTTATAAGGACTCCAAGATTGACCTTAATCCTAATCTCCAATATCATTTTCATTTTATATGATATGCCCTTACATCACACTATGGCCTCGTTCTTAGCATCATCTTTAAACAAAAGAGTTATGAAAACACTTGTCTGACATTTTAAGGAAGTACATGACTAGGAGCATTATAAACTGCACATAAACTCGAGTGATCTAAGTTCATGAATATCCCATATCCTTATACTGCATTATTCCACATAAGAAATATTCTTTATTCCTTAATGCCATAAAATGACATAACAAGGGATTAAGGGACGAGATTACAGTTTCTAGGGTTCTCTAAAATCAATATCTTTCAACTCAACTTTGTATGCAAGGAGTTAAATTATAGTTTTCTTCCCACAAGTTAACATCCTAATCCACTAGGGTTTAGTTTAAATCCAATTTGTTTTTCACTCAGGGCTTTAATCCCTATTATAGATTTGATTTAGGTTGAAAAGTATTAACCCTATAAACCCTCCACAAAAGATCAACGCACTATAATGTCACTAGCCAAAGACAGTACATATAGCTAAGAGGAGCTATTCCTTAACAAAATTTATAGTGATAGAACCACTATTCCACTAGCCCCATGATGTCATCTGGATCTCATAAGAAATTCATTTTATGCAGAAGATTTATTTGACTATGTTTCTCTTATATGTCTGGTTTGAGTCGATGTCACTAAACATACCTACAAGACGATAAACCCCTTTTTCTTGGGATCTTATTTGCCTAAACCAAGATGCTCCATTGAGTGTAAAGGTTTGTTTGAAGGTCACAGTTTTATACGCTAAGGGATTAGCATAGGCAGGTTAGTTATATAAAAATTTTGAACTACGGCTAACTGTTGTGGTTAGGTTCCTTTATTACATTTTCAAGGAAGAAAAACAACACCAATTATTAAACAAATAACTGCACAATGAAAGTTCACTACAAGGTATTAATTTCAACTACTTTTGACATTTGTATTTCACCTTTACCATAACAAATTTTGGGATCAAAATAACATCCATAAAAGAAATACCAATTTCTCAAGCACTTAATAATCTAATGACTTTTACATACTACCAATTTTCCAATAATAAGTCCTTCAATATAATACTAAAACAAACAATGATTTAGTCAACACCTTTATGTCATCATTTTGTCCTCTTGCAAAAACCACGTGAGCAAGATATTAGCGATAAATTGCTGGCATGGCATCCACCCTAATCAGACATAATTATCATTTTTCAGTTTTCTCCTTTACATATAATAATAATTAGAATTTTCAAGCAAGAGAAAGAGTTTAGAGACATGTAATCAATGCATTTCATTTCACTTCACTTTGTAACCCAAGAGAGAGAAAGAGAATGGAAGAGAGAGAAAACATCATTTTGTCAAAAGCTCTAATACACAAAAGTTTCATTATGGTATTTTAAACAGTTATCTATGTGTGTTAAAATTTTCCATGGTGATTTGGCAACCCTAGGAGGGTCCTGCATCTTTCTATTTTTACATTTTCTCACTAGTTACAAAACGTTCAAAACGATCTCGAAGGCTAAGAAACGGCTTCCAAAAGTTATCTTCTAATGAGAATGCACACTAAGATTAACTTTTTATGTGTCCCCAGATATACCAAGAATTCATAGCAGCTGACGGAATTGAAAAAGAGTGAATGGTTTGCATTTGGCGGTTAGTTTTTCGGGGCCATTGGTCATAGTTCACCCAATTGAAAAATGATAAAAGTTATCTCGAGTGCCCAGAAAATTGCGTCCATAACTGAAGTTTGTTGGAGAAGCACGCAATGAGACATCTCCTACTAGTTCCTCTATATGGGGAGAATTCATCAGAGTCGACGGAACTGAGAACTAGTAAACCATTTTCAAATGGCGACAAGTTTTCTAGAGCAACAAGACGAAACTGGACCAATTTGACCTCGTCAAACTGTGACCAGAGGCCTACAAAATGGCTTCGCCAAACTATCCCGAAAAGTTATCTTTCCTATACTGAATGTTCCATGCATTTGTCTAGTATAATCGCTAGAGTTTTGTGAAGACGGGAAGTGATTTCTCTTTCCAGGTTTCAAATGGCGATCCAAAACGAAAGCCAACTTTCTAGTTTTAACAACTTTCTACTGTTGTAAACCAGTGTAACAGGGCTCCTATAAGAGCGTCAAAAGGATGTCATATGTTCATTTCGGGTCAAACCAAGGGTCAAGGTGACTCCTCGTATATCAGGGTACATGAATGAAACTTCATATCTCGTTTCCAGAGTTACAAAAGGGTACTTAGTGAGTCTCCAAAAATGCAAAATTTAACTATTTAAAATAGGGAGAAGGTCAACTTTATCAATGCGGAGTCAAATTCATCTGGTCGATAAAACGATAATGGGGTGATCAAGAAGGGTAAGAGTTTTCTAAATCATCTCGAAGTGATGGTAATAGTTCATGTTTTAAAATATACGAGTATAATGACGTCGTGAGTTACGACATGACAATTATTGTTTTGCAACGAGTTGAAGTGACATTTAACTGTATTAAAAATCCTAATAATTTAAAATTCTATTTAGTTGTAAAAGAGAACTAAAACATGAGAATTATGAGAGGTAAGGGAAGAAGAACCATGCCTGGAGAACGAAGTCAGTCGAAGCCGCAGGCTTGGGTTCAGTCTCTTGCTTGGGCACTTCGTCAACCAGTCCACAAGCGTCCTCAGCTCCACCATTTTGCATACACGTCTACCAGGGAAGTTGCATTGTAAACAAACATCTTGTTTTCTATGCCTTGATGGTTTTCCATGCTCAATTCTAAAGCTCTTATTTTTTTTCACATGCAGGTAGGATGCTGACAGAGGTTGTGGAATCTGGCTTTACACGTACCCATTGCATTTTCTTGAAGTTTTCCAAGGCCATTTTAACCAACTCATTTTTTATTTTTTATTTTTTATTTTTTTACACATCCTGCACTCATTGCATCCCATAAACCACATTCCTTTCAGGAATTGTCAAACCATTCGCAAGCTTCCACATTTTTGCACATTCTCATGTGCTCATCAAACACCAAGCAAACATAATGATTAATTCTAGGAATGATTCTATAAGAGGCACTCATGCCATCGAAGTATTTACAACCCTCATGCACTGAACCTGTATGGATAAATGCTAATTAAACAAAATGAAGCTTACATGGTCAGGGTATGTTCCATAAGACCATGTCTCTTGAGGAATTTTTTCAAACATTCTAACTGCCTTTTTAACAAGTTCATTTTGTGCATACGCTGCCATCATGGCATTCCATGAAATAGCATTTCTTTGAGGCATTCTATCAAGCAGATTATGTGCCTTAAAAACACTTCCACATTTTCACGAAAAACAACTAAAACACTTACAAAAAAAAACCAGATTCTTTTGTTTATTCCCTGCTCCAAGCTGCCACGTTTTGTACAGGCTAGAGGCTTGTTTGTTGCAATGTGAAACAGTGTGACTATCTCTTGGGGAAACCATGACTTCTGTACGCTACCAAAAAAAACCCATTCCAAGAGAAGCTGTCCCGTTCCATCATTTGGTTAAATACTAAAAAAAATGCCCCCCCCAAAGCATATACAACTGCAACCTTTGACAGAAACCATATTTTTTTCTTTTTTTCTGCGTTGAAAATGAACCCACACAGGCATTTGGCATGGATGGGAGAGTGTTGGCACAGGTGGGAGGTTGGGAGGAGGCCCAACAGTGATGGCGATCCAAGAGAAGACATCTGGTGAAGCATTTTTGACAAAACAAAGAAAAAAAATGCCCAAAACAAACCTGTGACCCAGCATCACACAGAACCACGTTTCCTCTACCATGTGCACCCACATTTTGCAGCATTTGCCATGTGCGTGAATAGAGGAAAATGGGACAAAATTCTCTTGGTTTTCTCTGTCGCCGCCCCCCCCCCCCCCAAATTCGCCCCATTTCCAAAAGCCCAAAAAGACAAAACCATAACAGCAAACGTTTTAGAGCTTTTTTTCCTAGCCTTCATAATAGTTTTACTTAATTTTATATTAAATTGTATATGTATTTTTATTTAATTAAAAGATTGTGTAAGTTTATGTGTTTTCCTTACAATCACTTATCGATAGATAACAAGTCGAAAACAAGTCGACGATCAGATAACGAAGTTATCGTCGATCGATAAATAAAATAATATTATTATTATTATTATTATCACTCATTAATACTTGTTAATCATCTTAACAAGGACAATTTAAGAGCCTGATAAATCGAGTACACCATTCTCCTTTGATAGGAGGAAAAATGTAAAGGACGAGGCGGGGCCCAACCGCAGGAAACAACAACATGACACGAGAAGACAAGGCGCAGTGGGATAATTCCAATCGTTCTCTATGACAAGGGTGAAGCCAATAAAAGATCAACAGGAGCACCACAATGTTACAAGCTTAGTAATAGGGTCGTCAAGACAGGGACTGGGGAAAACATCGAATGGGGCATTACATTATGGGTATCTCATTTACCAATACCCATGTCAAAAATATTGTACTCACCAAAAAACTATCATCAAAGAAGGAATAATGTGTTTAGAAGCCTTACAAATGTTATTAAATCAACTAGAATACACAATCATCCTTTAAAATATCAAAGTGTGCTTACTGGTTTTGGTACCTCCTCCTTGCGATTGGAATATGAGGAATGTGGAATCCAATCATCATCATCTTCATAATCCATGTCAATGTCAACATCGTTAGCAAGATTGTTAATGTCTTCCTCATCCTTGTCCTCATCTTGACCATCATTACCACCCTCCTCAACGTTGTTTGGCTCTTCCACATCCTACTAAAGTGATCATCAAATACATGACAACCAAAAACAAATATATAACCAAAAAAATAAAAAAATTGGCCATATTTTACTTGTGTTGACCCCTCGCCTGTTACCATGTTTGGGAATAAATAAAATGCCCACCCACATTCCTTTATGGGATGTCGAGAAATTAATGGTGGCATCGTAGAGCATTGTTTATCCTAAAACAGTCAATGTAAGCAAACGTAAGTCATTTGTAGACACATTCAAAACAATATATAAACATATTTTTAAGAAATTGAGTTTGGAAGTAAATGCATATTGTGTGAAGGTGAAGGATTAAGACCTATGTGGATAAAATATTAAGACACCTAGAAACAATGATCTCGTTATGACATGGTTTTGAAACAAGGATATACAAATTATAACTTGTTTCATCGGGGAGAAAAAGATATACATTTTCTACAATCCATTAAGGTGAGTTTGTAATCATTAATTATCCTTCTAGAGGTCCAAATCAGGGGAACAAATGATCAAGAACTTAAAAAAAGGAAATTATCTTTAAAATCTATGTGAGGACTATATTTTTATTGAAACAAGAGCTTTTGAGTAACCCTATGGTCTGATCATGTTGCTAGAGGCTTGCAATGGTATGAGGTGTAGTAGAACGAGGGAATGGTGATTAGTGTTAGTGTTATCATAGGACTGATTAGTGCTAGAGAACAATACTCAAGAAGCATAGGACTGATTAGTGTTATTATAGTGTGATGAGAGTGAGAAACATGAGATAGGTCAAAGAAACATTCAAGTGCCATTTAAATATGGTGAGATACTTGCGAGAAGCAAAAAAGGCCAGAGGTTGGAAATGGTAAACATAGTGATGGGGAGGTGAATGAGTGTTGAAAAAGTCCCACAATAACATTACATGTCTGGAACCAATGTGAATCCCACCCCCACCGGTGGATGCACCTTCGGATAGCCTCTTAGGAGCTTAGTTACGCCGATGAACATGTCAAAAATCAAGGCACGCACGTAATGATGATTGGCTACCAATTTCTATCTCCTATACGAATTGGAAAAAAAAAACATTAGTAGCAAACAAATTTAATCAATATATGAAATTAATATTACCAAAAAATTGATATTTTTTACAATGCGCTCCGACTTGCAAACATTTCTTCTAAGACTCCTTTTGGGTCATCTATCATAAATTTGAAATAGAAAAACATATTACTGACAATAAAAAAACATGTTACTGGTGTTGTATGTGTAGCAGATGCAAATGAATTTCCTAGAGTTGCAAGTACTTGGTTTTGTCAGTGGATATCTATTTCAGCCAATGGACAGACATCAAGTTCTTGTTTTTGTGTAAGAATTTTAGGGGGCATCTTTCACATTCTAATTGTCTTGGTGTACCTACTTTGTATTTTCTTTGAGATCTCTTGAAGTACATAGATTTCATATGCCAAATATGCTCTTGTGTCACTTGTTATTTCTAAGAACATAATTAAGGAGAAAAAAAATCCTCATATAATTAACAGAGGAAGTGGTATCAAACTCAAACTAATCTTCAAGTAACATAGAATATAAGGAGTGCAAAATAGAATGATGTAATATTCAAACCAATGATTTAAAAAATTGTATTATCTAGTATATATATTGAAGGAAAACCCAAATTGATTGCAATATGAAGCCATGGATCATAACTTATAGACAAATCTATTGTAAACTATATGAGCGAACAAATAAGTAATTATAGACAAATCTATTGTTGATTAAATATTGATAACAAAACAATTTTCTACTGTTTTTTTTTTTTTTGCTTTTCAATTATTTTGCCATTCCCTTAAATAATCTTAAGTTCTAGCATTTTGATTACATCATACCAAATATTCGCTTTGAAAATATGGTTTAGGTGGATATTTATGGTCATGTTCATTTCCAAGTTTGATCAAACACTATATAAAATAAATAGAAATCCATCACATAAATTGGGGTCTCATATACATACTTAGTGTTTCCCTTGGTCCTAACATTAACAACATTGGATGTAACTTTTAAAAGGATTTCTTTTGAATTGTACAAACATGGAAAATTTTCTTTTCATTTATAAGATTGGTATTTTCATGATTGAAATGATGAACAAGAAACAAAAATCTAAAAAATGCATGTAATTATACCTAAAATCAATCTATTCATAAGTGAAGTTTTAAGGCACAATACACCAATGGTAATGTTGACACTTAAATGAATTTTAAGGTTCTCGTGTGCAAGAAAGTTTTTATTTTGATTAAATCTAATTCACAAGGTTAACTAAATATATCCATTCATTTAATATATGTTGTCTAGGGGAATGGCGGTTCCAGATCTAAAGTCACCTCATGGTTTGAGGCTTGTGATCGAGGAATACCCATATGTCTGTCGACGGACATTGAAATATGGTTTGGCTTAAAACAATGGGTTTCAGACTACTTGTGTTTGTTTTACAAGGACGACGCCTCTGTCAAAAACAGACAAGGAATTGCAGGCATGGTGGGATGAAATTGTAAATGTGGGGCACGGAGATCTAAAGGATGGTCCAAGTAGATGGTACAAGATGGATTCATTGGATAATGCAATCCAAGTAATTACCACTATTATCTGGACCACATCTGCTCATCATGCTGTCAGTTAACTTTGGACAGTATTCCTATGGAGGATACATGCCCAATATGCCTACCATGACCAGACGCTGAATTCCAGAAAAAGGAACACCTGAATTCGATGAAATTGCTTATGAATGCAGACAGATATTTCTTGAAGACAATATCTACTCCAACATAGGATACTCTAGTTATGGGTGTTTTTGGAGATTTTTTCAAAGCATTCCAAAAATTCAGAATATATGGAGCAGTTGCAGGGATCCACCATAGACCATGTTGATGATGCAGGTGTAGAGGAAGCTTTCAAGAGATTTTCAGAAAACATGATAAATATAGAGAGGAATATAATCGAGAGGAATGAGTAACATGCCATGTTTATAAGAACAGGCATGGACCTGCAAAAGTTCCTTATACCCTTACTCTATCCCAATACTACCAATCTATCAAAATCAAGGGGTCTCATAGGACGTGGAGTGCCTAATAATATATCCATTTAATGTTCACGTATTGCATTCATCTCTCATATACACATCACATGAGCCATGACCAATCTAAATATGCTTATAGAATTTTCTAGTTGTAGTCACAATTCACTAGAAATTTCAAGGGAACATACTACAAAAGAAATATTTTCATGTGTTTGTACTCATGCTTTTATGAATAGTACAAAATAAATATTTTCAATGTTTATGATTATTTAGCCAATGCTTGTTATTTTCCAATATAGTATCAATCTACGCAATGAAACTATTTGATATTCACTAATTTAATGTATTTTTCAATATTTTTGGAACAAGTAAATATATTGGATGAGACAAATTTTGATACAGTGAAGAGTTTGTGATATATGTCAACATTATTCATGCATTGCTAGTCTTTGAAGGGTGAATTTGGTTAAGGAAAGGTGTTGAACTATTTGAAACCAAGTAATGGGGGAATTTAGATAGCTCAGAAGCCCTACTTGAGTGAAGAATGATCATTGTGATACTACAAACCCCCAAAAGATGAAACATACTCTATTTTCTAAGAGAAGAAGCACAAGTTCATTAGTTAGATGGGTCAATTTGGAGATCTTTAATATTATTGTCAAATTTTAAAGCTTTGGTAAGTTAACACATTCCTGTGCAAGGTGGATAGAAGTTTTGAAGGAAAATAAAAATAGTTTTATGTTCATTTGACCAATGTCAGGCTCACTCAAAGCTTTAAACCCTGCGACTAGGGTTTAGGAAGGAACATTTCTATTTTCTCAAAAACTCTTCAAATTTTGGGAAAACCTTTGCCTCATGGTCATTTAGAGGATTCCAAAAAAATTAGAGAAAATTATCCAATCATAGTAAGGATTTATGTGACAATCTTCATTGGAAACCTATGAGAAGGCATTCACAGTTCTGAGATTGAATTAACTTGGTCATGCACCTGAAGGAATTGTATTGGTTGTTGAGATAATTAGAACACAATGAAGGTATTAACCAGGCCTCTACATCAAGTCGTCGGTTTCTAATCCTTGTTAAAAAAAAATACCTTACCTCTCTGTGTGATTTCATATTATTGTGATCAATCCACATACCCAAAGCACACTAAATAATAATACAAAAAAATTAAAGTTTTATTTACAATATGATGTACTTATGATGGAGGTTCTCACAATGAGTTCATGTGCACCTATCTAGAGAATAGGAGAAAAAAAAGTTTCCTTCTTATGGAGGTGGCAAGGATGGTGGGAATACAAAATGATATTGATCTATTTATAAAATGGCTAATCTTATATGGCTCTCAGATCATTACTGTAGTAGTCATGGGAGGCATGGGTAAAAATAGTCTACTCTAGCACATGTTCAATATCCAAAAGATCAATGGAAAACCATTTTCTGCGGGGAGGGGAACAAAAAAAATGTTGCATCACACCCAACAGTGTTGATTCCCATGCATTTTGTAAATTTTGTAAAAAATATTACGTGAACACTAGGTGCCACGTTGGAGAACACAACACACCTTGTCATAATGCCAATACACACAGTGATGATGCACTACGAGTCCCACACTGATGTGGATACAGAGATGCTGGAAATGAGAGTTTGTGGGAGTTTTTTTACTTTGTTTGGTCTGTGTATTAGGGGTGGGGCCATAAATATCCATGTTAGTTTGTGCGTTCTCTTTACAGTCAGCCATCTAAAAGTGTTGGCAGTAGGGTTTTGAGTAGAAGATAAAATAGGAAACATTGCATGTTTTTATTTTTTGCACTTTTCAAATTGCAAATGATTCGATGTATGTACCCATAAAGACATTATTGTTAGCAAGCCAGGTAGTGGACAAGGTCTTCTTATAAAGATTCAAATATTTTAACTAGTACACCACATTTTTTGCAAATAACTTCAAAGAGTTGTGTGTATATGTTGGGAATAGTCAATTTTCCCTGGACCTGTATAAGGAAAATTTTGCAGTGTCGATAAAATTTTGATACAACAAAGTGAAAGTGTGTATTTAGGAGTGACAGGTCATGATGGTTAAAGTTGAAGATGCATAAATCAACATGATTAAAATTATTATAGAAGGAAGGATTTTAATTGATGTCTTCATTGAAAATAAGTTTGGGTAATTAAAAATAAAGATACCTGAGTTATTTTGTTTAAGGTTTATTTTAAGTCCTCTAGTATTTTTTCCATCTTCACCGGTATGATAAATGTGGATTGACTAGTCTTCAAAGCTTTGTCAAGTCCATTGTGTTTGACTATATTTTTGAACAAGTAGATCGGATAATTGTTTTTTGATTTCTTCAAAGAGTTGTGTGTATATGTTGGGAATAGTCAATTTTCCCTGGACCTGTATAAGGAAAATTTTGCAGTGTCGATAAAATTTTGATACAACAAAGTGAAAGTGTGTATTTAGGAGTGACAGGTCATGATGGTTAAAGTTGAAGATGCATAAATCAACATGATTAAAATTATTATAGAAGGAAGGATTTTAATTGATGTCTTCATTGAAAATAAGTTTGGGTAATTAAAATAAAGATACCTGAGTTATTTTGTTTAAGGTTTATTTTAAGTCCTCTAGTGATTTTTCCAATCTTCACCGGTATGATAAATGTGGATTGACTAGTCTTCAAAGCTTTGTCAAGTCCATTGTGTTGGACTATATTTTTGAACAAGTAGATCGGATAATTGTTTTTGGATTTCTTCAAAGAGTTGTGTGTATATGTTGGGAATAGTCAATTTTCCCTGGACCTGTATAAGGAAAATTTTGCAGTGTCGATAAAATTTTGATACAACAAAGTGAAAGTGTGTATTTAGGAGTGACAGGTCATGATGGTTAAAGTTGAAGATGCATAAATCAACATGATTAAAATTATTATAGAAGGAAGGATTTTAATTGATGTCTTCATTGAAAATAAGTTTGGGTAATTAAAATAAAGATACCTGAGTTATTTTGTTTAAGGTTTATTTTAAGTCCTCTAGTGATTTTTCCATCTTCACCGGTATGATAAATGTGGATTGACTAGTCTTCAAAGCTTTGTCAAGTCCATTGTGTTTGACTATATTTTTGAACAAGTAGATCGGATAATTGTTTTTGGATTTCTTTTTCTATTTGTTTAAAAAGAGATGTGAATGTGCCAAGTAGGTAGAGCTATAAAATCAAAGTAAAAAAATTAGGACTATATGATAAGTAATGTGTAAAAGATGAATTAAAAAAGAGAGTGTGAGATTACCTTTAATGTGTCGTGCTCAGTGCATCCATATTTGATTTCAAGAACAAGTTGTAGACCAATTTTTCTAGTATATGTGATAATTGCACCAACTGTGCCACTTGTATATGGATCATCATCATCCAGTAGTCGTTTGATTATTGTGTCTGGAATGAATTTGTATTCTATGTAAATTGGAGGCATTTTTTGTATGGAATTAGATTTGTTTTTGGGGCAGCGTCAAATTTTTTGATTTGTATTCCAAGCCCTAGTAAAATATTTTCCTCATACATTGAAATGTATTCATTGGTGACATTGAGAGTAATTTTCATTTGTACTTTTTCATATGTCAGATCATCACTTAAAAGCTGCCTATTTTGCTCCTTTTGGACTGTTGGTTTGTACACAACAAGGATGTCTCCACAAAATAACTTTCCAATTCTAAAGATGTTGAGGTCATCTATGGATGTAAATGTGGAATCCAATGTAGTTTTCTTACAAATTATAAAGCAATAAATGTTAGCACATGGAGAGAAAATTAGCTTTATAGAGATTGTAATTGAGTTGGTGTGTGTATTTTTTCTGTATTCTTCATTTGTTCTTGTCCTTCAATGATTTAAATTGATCTCTTCATTTTTTATGCATGGAAATGTAGTTGGATGATAAAAATGTAACATAATTAGATGGTAATTTTATTTTCTTATGCATGTAGTTGTGATTCTAATAAGTGTATTTGTAGATGTTTTTATCTATTGATTAAGTATTTAGAAATTGGAAGATTGTATCTTGCATTGTGGGGACTTAAATATGGCTAATTAAATTACATCATGGTCACTATAATAAGTTTCTATTTTGAAAATGTGTAGTTTCTGTGGATTTGCATTAGACCATATGTGATCGATTATTTGTTTTGGAAACAAGTATTTTAGCTGCATTGAAAGTTACATTTTTTGTTCTTTCATGTACACTTCCAGTGTTATGGAATTTTTGGATTTCTTTGAGATGTCAATGCTAAAGTCAAATATTATGTGTGTGTTGTCTTTTGTAGATTTATATTCCAATGCCCGGTCAAGAAGTGATATGATATCAAATACATTTACATTTGGAGTTGCATAGAGGTTCACTACCATTATTTCTTGAATATGACTAAGCACAATTGTCAAAATTGCTTAAACATTTTTCATTTTGAATTACATTCTTCTTTTAATAAAACTTATTTTTTGACACATGTCATGATTCCATGCACGTGGAACATTGAAATACAGTTGAAATTGTCATGGAAATTGTCTATTATTCTTGCATTGTGAGTCTCTTGTAAACACAATATGTCTTCTTGTATAAAATCATAGTCATTGATGACGTCTTCCATGCATTCCTTAAGGCTTCTTGTGTTTAGTGATGCTATGGAAAAATGTGATTCAGAAATGAGATGAGATAACTCATTTTGTAATTTCCATTTGGATTCGGTTTGAAGGCGTGCCATCTCTGACACAAATTTTTGTTTGAATCTTAAATTATTTATTATTAGAGATACCAATATGTATAACGATTAAATATTAGTTATTCATGATAGTTATGTGTATGTTAATCCATGTTATGTGACATCAACTAGATCAAATGAGAGGCCATGCATTGTTTGCGTACATGCTAATTTTATGGGAAATTGCTTTCACATGGTTAACTACATTTTCCCATGCTTATTGTGTACATGTTTTGCAATGCGCAAGATGGGTGTCCAATCTTGTGGAATATAGTTTCCATATATATGTGCAATTTTTTTTCTTGTTGTTGTCTAATATTTTTGTCATTGAACTTGATCCTAGTTATTTCTAGTTCATTTGTACTAGTGTATGTTTTGAATATGCCATCTTACCCATTTACTACTCCATCTCGAATGTCACAGTTTCATGCATAGATTTTGACTATAATATTAGGCTTCAACACAATATGTGGAGAAAGAGTAATTGAATGATGATACAGGTGGTCTCCACTATAGTTTTCATCCTCTTTGTCTAATGCATGTATAGTAATTTGATTTCTAGGGGAAATTGACATCATATTCAAATCGTGTTTACCAACATCTATGTTTTTATAGAATAGATATGGAAATTTTGGATCTATAGGTGGAGTACGAAGACAATTTTCATTGATGAAAGAAATGTCACGATCATTTTGTGACCTTGTACACATTCTATTAAGCACAAAAATAAACTCCTTGTTTTGTTGGCACATTGTTGTTTGTAGTTGGTAGCATTGTATGTTTTCTCTCCAAAAATGTTATGGAATGACATGGTCATTCAAAGTGGGATGTTCAAATATTGGTGAATCATGCATGCGTTGTGCTTGGTAAAAGTCTCCACAAAGGATCATGTCAACATTTACAAAGTGCATTGTTGGTGTGTGCATGATGTATCATAACATTTTATCTATAAAATATAAGGTTATATAACCTACCAATGATATTTCGTCAATGAAAATAATTATTATTTATTCATGTTACTTCTTTAATGTATTTTAGATGTCAATGGAATGAGGTCTTATTTGTTGAATGGTAAAATAAATGTTGAGTGTATTGTTACTCCACCAGTATTGTATTCAAATTTCCTAGTATATGATAATATCAATCCTTTTGGCTTGAGCGGGTCACTGTCAACAAAATTGTTGTAGAGATAAACAATTATTTGAAATATGACCTTTGAAGTAAAAAAAAATCATGTCCTTGCACCACCTGTTAAAAACAAGTAGAACGACTTGGATGGATTGTTCCATTTCTTCATCGCCATGTCTTTGACAATTTCATGTTGTTCTTTTTTCAAATCTCTTTTGTTTCTGTAATACTCAATGTTGTTAGATAAGAACAAGTATTTTCCTACTTTGAATGAATTTCTATTACATCCCTTATATTGTAAATGCTCAAGCAATTGCAAATTGGATTTAAATTCGTATTTTTCATTGTCTTCATCATTTACTTCTAGATATGCAGGCATATTGTAAATATTATTATCATGTACATCTTGCTATGTAATAGCTTCATCCATGTCTCCCCAATAAGTAAATTTATATTCATTTTTCTTTATTGTATTTTCATGGTATGCATATGAATTTGTCCATGTTGTGAATCCTTGTTGTAATGTTTATTCACCAATTGTGAAAGGAACATATAATAATAAATTTTCTCTACAATAGTTTTCATTGTCGAGGTGTTTGTTATATTTCTTAAAACGAATGATGTTTGGTTTTTGCTTTTTATTTTATTGTGTTATTCAATGTTTTGTATTCTGAAGCAAATTCTGCAAGGAAATTATCTTTTAACATTGTTGGTCTCCTTATGTAATGGTCTATTATGGATTGACACATTATGTTATCTGACTCATCAAGTTCTTGGTTTAGTAGTGTTGATGACTTGAGAACAACTATGTGTTCTTCAAATGGACTTGTGTTTATGAATACACATATTCTTGAATAAGAATTTAATGGAAACAACAAAGCAATATGCACTACTTATTGAGTAGAGACTTTTTGCGTATTGAGAAATGTGTTACCATGTTTCTGTATCATTTCAATTGCATCAATGTTTCTTATTTGATGCTCTTTCTGTATTTTTTAAAATGTTCTTGTCATTGAAATATCAATTTTTGTCATATATGACGTACAATAGTCTACTGCAAAAAAATGCATTGAGTCTGAATTGAGCATCCATATTAGCCTTCCTAAGTTCTGGAACTCTTTAAAAAAAGGAGTTTGTCCACACATGTGAAGGTTTTAATTTTAGGAAAATTATAGTTTGTTTGAGTATGCATTGTATAACTTGTATGTATTCAATCTCAATCATATTCAGTTCTACTAAAAACATGTTATTATCTATATTTGCACCCCCTTACAGAATGGATTAACCTACAGGTCTGGGAATTGACAGTTAATGGGACTAGTTTTTTAGCTCTCTACAGTGAGGGTTTGGAGCCATATCCTCTTGGTGCACGCCAACCATGCGTCGCATGCCTTCCCCTTGTTGCGTGTCACTGCCACTTTATATTCACATGACAATGTCCTCCTTGACGTGCATCAACACCTTTTTTGAGGTGCGTCAATAACGTCCTGCTTGACATGTGTCAACACCTTTGTTGATGTGTATCAATCATTTCCTCATTGACATGCATCAAGTGTTTCCTCATTGACACATGTCAACCATTTCCTTCTTGGTGCACATCAACCACTTTCTTTGTGAAGTGCATCAATTGCTTCCTTCCTAACGCACGTCAGGTGTTTCCTCATTGGCACACATCAACCGATTCCTTCCTAACTCATGCCAACTGCTTCCTTCCTGAAACACATCAACTGCTTCCTTCTTGACGTGTGTTAGCCATTTCTTCTTGATGGGTATCAACCGCTTCCTTCCTGACGTGTGTCAGTAGTTTCTTCTTGACATGCATCACCACTTTCCTCTTTTTGTGTGACAGTGTAGTTTGTTGTCACATTAAAATTCCCCTCCTTCTCACATGTTGTTATACCTTCCCCATCATTGCTACCTTCTCATTACACGACAACATTTCTTCCTATCACGCGTCAACCACCTTTTGCTGATGCACATCATCCTCCCTTCACTTTCGTGTGATAACATTTCTTATTATCATGTGACAAATCATTCCCTCGTTAGCTGGCAGTTTCTGTTGGGAGACAATAAGGATTTTTTTATATGGCACAAAATTAATGACATCGTACAGGGTAGCTCAATAACTGGATTAATGAGGTATAAAAACCATGTTCGTCGTGCAAGAAAAGTACCATTGGTAAGTGAACCAATATGGTTGCTCATACCTCCGTATGGGAAATTAATGAAATATGTTGGTTGGTAGCTCCTTTTCTCTTTATATATGTAATTTCCCCTTCATTTGAAGGAGGAGACATTCTAGAATGTAAAGGAACTCTGCCAAAATTGTTCCAACACTTTTGTGAGCTGCAGGCCTTGAATTTATGCATTTTGTGAAGGATTCTTGCCTTGTGCCAATATTGTAATGGATTTTGCATCATTTTAAGCAATATAATTAGTTTTTTGTGGATCCTCTTGCCCTAGCTTGATTTATATTGCATTTCTTTCCTTATATTATATTTTATAGGTATGTTATGCATATTGTGTTCCTTTATAGGGTTTAAATTCGTTGTGCTCCATGAAATTGGAGGTTTGAATGTGTCTTGGGACTGTGGCACTTTTCTACCCTCTTCTTCTCCAATTTTCCTCCACTTTCACCCACTAGGAATCTCTAGTCTTTTTTTGGTGTTTTCACCTCCCTTAGTTTAGGAATTACATTTTATGTATTTCTCTCTCGCTCTGGCCCCTTAAAATTGATAGTTTAGGAGTAGGTTAGCATTAGAATAAGTGAGGAACCAACCTTCTATGGGGGATTTTCTCAATTTCAAGGGTCTCACACCTTGATACAATCCCATGTTAGTCAAAAGTTGGGTTTTGTAATGAGTAAATCTTAGGGTGCTACTTTTCCGACTTAATATTTTTGGAACGCCTGGTGGGAAAGAAGTCAATATTTTCATTTTTATCAATATGGGGTGTGTGTTGGTGAATTTCCATCCTTTGGAAGCTTTGTAGAAACACATATAGTGACTCCATCATTCAAATCTAGTGGTTTTAGCAACCCAATTTTATCAAGTTCATGAGAAGAGTGGAAACCCGGTCTAGAGAAAAAGAAGAAGGTATATTTGAATACTTGCAGTTATCTCTAGGCAGAGGAAGGAGATGAAGAAGAGTACAAAGGTCTCCATCTCCACCAATCATAACATTATCCAAACCTCCACCTGGTAGACCCTTTACTCAATCAACTAGGGTTCTCAGGCCACTCAAGATGGCTCGTCAACAACCACCAAATCAACCACCTCTAAACCCCTATACAAATTTCACAGGCATCAGTCCACTTTCCCTTAATGCACAAAATATGGTCCCGATAGAAACATTAAATAACATCCCATACTTCACTGGTGAAAATCACAAAACTCCCATTGACCACATTCAATACATTGCAAATGTCTGTGCCATACATGATATTGTTGAGATGGATGTGGCAGTCAAGTTTTTGGCTTCTTCTTTCAAAGGAAAAGATTTTCAATGGTTCAGAGGCTTGGGAGAAGGATCAATTTAGAATTGGGATCAATTATGCATAAATCTTTGTGGCCAATTTGGGGAAAGGGCTAACAAATTATCCCTTTTGGAGCAGATGACTACAATCAAAAGGGCACCGGTAGAGAAAATGACAGACTTCAATTCCAGATTCCAAAGAACATGGGAGAGGATCCCAATTGTGGTCAGACCAACAATTGAAGGTGCATCTCTCTATTTTCTTAAAGCTCTAAATTCTTATATATCTATTATGATACAATCTATGGGAGGAATAAACCTAACAGATGCCTATGCCATAGAAATTAGAGTTGAGAATCACCTAATTCAAACTGGTAAACTTGCACCTAGGATACCTATGCCTCTCTATCAAGATATGGGGAGTCCTAATCCTAATGAACCACCTACAATATCCCCCATCCCCAATCCAAGAAATCAGAGTTCAAATGAAGCATCCACTTCTTCTTCTATCCCTTCAAATGAAATCTAGGTGGTTATGAAACAATTACAAGAGTTAGTAAATGATTTAGTAACTCTTAAGAGGCAACAAGATCAAAATTCTAGACCTTATAAGCCTTAGTTCCAACCCAATAAACCTCCATATCAACCAAATAAACCACCTATTCAAGTTGCTAACTAGAACCAATGGCAACCCCAAACTGCTAAGCCATTCTAAGCATATAACCCTAATGCAGTTTCAACATCTAGGTACTTGGTTCTAACTCAAAACAACATAGCAAAAGAATATGAATGGTGTTTCCCATGCGGCTAACCACACAATCAGGAAACCTGCTTCAATTGTGCTTTAAATCAAGCATTTATGGTGACTACGGTAGGTGTTCCTCAAGAACCAAACCAAGAATAAATTTAGTAGTAGGTAGCTAATCAAGAAGTACCTCCAAATGAGACAACACTTGTGAATTGGCAAGATGAGGATTTTTGTGGAATAAATCAATCCCCTTCTCAAAGTATGGCAACCAACACGAGATCTAATAATAGGAATATAGAGGAAGGTCAGTCATCTAACCCAATTACTTCTTAGCCTTCTATCACACTTTGGGGTATTAACAATCCAAGTGCAGCCCCAAACATTCAAAATCAGCCCAAACTACCTTCTAAGCCAACTCAGGTACTAATGACAGTAGCCCTTGTGCAGGAGAAAGTCATGTCGAGTAAGGGGAAACAGAAGGAGAATCCATCTCCTTTTAGCATTATTGATCAAATGAATAAGACCAATGTCAGAATTTCTATGTGGGAAACATTGAAAATTTCGGGCCAATGAGATTTTTTACAAGCAACCATGGAAAATTGGTCAGCATCAAATGAGTTGTCCAAGAATCAAGAGAAGGTTATCACTAATGGAGATTTAAAAGAAGAAGTTCATGGGGGTCAGCAAGGTAAAAATATGAATCCTCCCCCATTCTATATATCTTTGATTATTGGGAACAACCTTGTACATAATTAAATGATTGACTCAGGGGCTAACAATTCAATAATGCTGAAATAAATTACATATTAGGTGGACCTGAAATATGACCTGGTTTCCAAAGGAGTGGTACAGTCAGATGGGACAACTATGAGAACTGTTGGGATCATAAAAGGTTTAAACCTCATATTACATGCATGTCCTAATGTCACAGTTCAAAAAGATATATCAGTGATTGACTTGCCACCACTCTTTGCATTGTGCTTATTAAGAGACTTCACTGCAAAAATTGGAGGCTACTTATCAGTTGATTGGTCGCATATGCTCTTCAAAACAAATTATGGAGCTAAGTCTACAATTTGGTCTGTACCTATTACAAATATCAATACTGAGCCTCATGTGCCAAACCCAATCAACGTAAATTTCTCATCATTTGTGTTAGGGTTAGCACACCGGTTGTACAAACAATATATCAGATCTAAGCATACATGCAAATAAAAGTGGATATTCTACCAGAAGAAATATACAAAACAAGAGACATAAATCAACACCAGATTTAACATGGTTCACCCAGTGTGGGCTATGTCCACCAAGAAACAAGCCAATCTATTATCCAAAGCTTTGACAAGATATACAATGAAGATTTACAATCTTCCACACCTCTCAAATGTTTAGTACTTTCTTCCTTCAAGCTTTTGCTCTACTACCAAGAATTCTCTCTCACCAACCTTTTTCTAGTTCTTTCTAATTCTTATTTATCATTACTTCTAAACCCTATCTTTTGTGCTTATATAGTCGTTTATAGACTTAGGGCACTTAGCCATGTAATTACAATCAATAAATCTATTTTAATGCTAAAAATAGATATAATTCCTGAGAGTTAATTAAAACTTCGTCACACAAGTAATCGACGCCGGTTGTGTGTAACCGTCGTCAGTTCCTACTTTCCCTTGACCAATGTCAATCTTCCCTGACCAATGCCGGTCTGCCCTTAACCGATGCTAGTTACTTTGTTTTCTAGCAAGTTCTAATTGCATGTTAAAATTAAGTAATTAAGCTCCACAACTCAACAATCTCCCACTTGGAGTTTAATTATTTCACCATACATGTACAACATCATTCTTGGATCCTTCTTTGGATTTGTTTCTTCCTCTTCAAGTCTCAAACTTGAAGACCAACAGAAGTGGAGTGTAGCTCCAACTTCTCCTTTGCTAATGGCTTCTTTAGCATATCCGTAGGGTTCTTGCTCGTATGAATCTTTTCCAGATTCAATTGTCCATCCTCCAATACCTGTCGTATGAAGTGATACCTCAACTGAATGTGTTTTGTTCTCGAATGAAACGTTGAGTTCTTTGCCAAATGAATTGCACTCTGACTGTCACTAAACAGTTTACAATCACTTTTCTCCTTTCCTAACTCTTCCATGAACCTACTCATCCATATCATCTCCTTGCTAGCCTCTGTAGCTGCAACATACTCTACCTTTGTAGTAGACAAAGCCACAACCTTCTGCAATCTCAAAATCTAGCTAACTTCCATTCCACCTACTATGAAAATATATCCAGTAGTGCTCCTCCTACCATCTATATCTCCAGCCATATTTGAATCAACATATCCATGTAATGAAATATTTGAACCTCCATAGCATAAATACATGTTAGATTTCCCTTTCAAATACCTGAGTATCCATTAGACTGCTTTCCAATGCTCTTTACCTGGATTAGCCATATATCTACTCACAACTCCCACTGCCTATGCAATGTCTGGTCTGGTACAAACCATAACGCACATGAGACTTCCAACTGCTGAAGCATATGGAACTCGTGTCATGTATTTGACCTCCTCATGTGATGAAGAACACTGATCTTTTCTCAATTTGAAGTGTCCAACCATAGGTGTGCTAACAGGTTTTGCATTCTGCATGTTGAACCTTTCTAACACCTTGTAGATATAATCCTCCTGAGACAAATACAACAATTTCTTGTTTTTCATGTCTCTATGTATTTTCATGCCAAGGATTATTTTTGCAGCTCCTAAATCCTTCATAGAAAATGTGTGAGCTAGCTCTCTCTTAAGCTCACCAATGTCCTGCATACTAGATCCTGCAATAAGCATATCATCAACATACAATAACAAAATAATATAGCTCCCATTTTAAAGCTTCTTGAAATAAACACAATAGTCAGATTCACACCTCAAGTAACCATGCTCATGTATAAAACTATCAAACCTCATGTACCATTTCCTTGGAGCTTGCTTGAGCCCATATATGCTCTTTTTCAACATGCACACTAGTTTCTCCTTACCCTTGACTTCATATCCAAATGGCTACTGCATATAAATTTCTTCATCCAAATCACCATGAAGGAAAGCCGTCTTCACATCTAGTTTCTCTAAATGTAAATATTCTACTGCAACTAAACTCAATTTACAGTACGAATAGAAGTCATCTTAAAAAAGGAGAAAATATTTCACCAAATTCAATACATGCTTTCTGTGCAAATCCCTTTACTACAAGCCTTTCCTTGTACCTTTTATATCCACTCTCTTCTTCCTTAATCCTATAAACCCACTTATTCTGTAATGTCCTCTTACCTTCTGGCAACTTAGCCAAATCCCAATTTTGGTTATGTTCCAAGGAGTCCATCTCTTCATCCATGACATGCTCCCACTAAGTGTGAGTCTTGTCCTGCATTGCTTCTTCAAAATCTCTCTAGTTCACCACTATCAGTCAACAATAAATAAAATAGAGAAGGTGTAAATATTTCTGGAAGTTTACTTACCCTTTGTGACCTTCTCACAGGAGTTTGGGGTACTAGAGGCTCTATTTAGGCCTCCTAAACATTAGTTTCAACTTCTGACAGTGACCGATGCCAGTCACCTCTAACCGATGTCGGTTCTGCTAACCGATGTTGGTTCTGATCCTCTATAACCATCGGCGGTTCATCTGACCGATGCCGGTCAGGGACTAACCGACCACGGTTACTGTGTATTTCTGTAGGTGTTTCTTTAAAACCTGAGAGTTCATTTTCATCAATAAACTTCTCAATTTTCTCATCCTTGGGTACCAAAATTTGATCCCTATACATTCTCTTTTCATTCCATTCAACATCACAACTCCTAATAATTTTAGAATTCTCTAAATCCTAAAAATAGAAACCAAAATCACCAGATCCATAACCAATGAAAGTGCACCTCTTGGATTTTGCATCCAACTTTTTTCTATTTTCCCTATCAACATGCACAAAATATTTTGAACCAAAAACTTTAAGAAATGAAATATCTACCTCTTTTCCGGTCCATGCTTCCTCTGTTATTCCTCCATCTAGTGAACTTGAAGGGCCACGGTTAATCAAATAAACCGTTGTATCAACTACTTCTGCCCAAAACTACAAGGGCAATCCAGAATGCATCCTCATACTTCTAGCACGTTCCATGATTGTCATGTTCATTCTTTTTGTAACACCATTCTCTTGTGGTGTTCTTGGAACCGTTCTTTCTCTACGTATCCCATTCACTGAACAATAATCATTGAAAGCCTTGCTACAGTATTCACCACCATTTTCATATCTAAGGCACTTTAACTTAGAATTTGATTCATTCTCAACAAGGGCTTTCCATCTTTTAAAAGTATCAAAAACATCAAATTTACATTTAATACAATAAACGCATACCTTTCTTGTAGCATCATCAATCAAACTAATATAATACTGGGATCCTCCATGAGAAGCTACCTGAGCTAGTCCCCACACATCTGATTGTACAAGCTCCAATTTATGTTCCTTATTAGTTGCCCCAACTTTGAGAAATCTCACTCTCTTTTACTTTCCAAAGATACAATGCTCACAAAAATCAAGATCTAAATCTTTCAAATCTGATAACTTACCCTTAGCCTTTAAGATATGCATTCCTTTTTGACTCATATGACCCATCTGATTATGCCACATGCATGCATCTGAATCTGAAGTAGATAATGCAGAAAAGGAATCAGTAATACAGGTAGATAAATATAATGTTCCTACCTTCTTACCTCTTGCCACAACAAAATCACCCTTAGTGACTTTCCAAGAGTCTCCTGTAAAAGTAACCATGCAACCAGATTCACCTAGTTGCCCTGCAGAAATAAGATTCCTCCTGAGGCTTGGCACATGCCTCACATCTTTCAATACCCATGTATTTCCATTCTACAATTTTAGATGAACTTCCCCTTTACCAGTAATACTGCAAGGTTCATCATCACCCAAATAAACATGCCCAAAATTTCCTTGGACATAATTTCTAAAATAACCCTTATTAGGGGTTGCATGGAAAGAAACTCCTGAATCTAAAACCCATGATTCAATTCTATTATCCAAAGAAAGAATAAGAGCATCTTGCATTACCTCTGATGAAGCAAGATTCACCTCTTTACCTTTGTCTGGTTGTTGATTCTCTTTATCCTTTGACCAACAATATTTCTTTGCATGTCCTTTCTTTCCACATTTCCAACAAGTAATTCCCTTACTTCTGGATTTAGATCTTTTTTCCCTTGACTTTGATTTCCCATTACTCTTACTCTTAGATCTCTCCTTCTGCCTGCCCCTTCTTTCTACATTCAAAGCATTTCTAGATGATGTTTCCTCTGTACTCTTCCTATGAATTTCTTCATTCAAGATTATACTAACCACATCATCAAACTTCAAAATATTATTAGCAAATGTTGTATTACTAACAGTAATTACCAAGTTATTCCAACTATCAGGCAAAGAACATAAGAATAAAAGTGCTTTTACTTCATCATCAAATGGTATAGCAACTGATTTTAACTAATTTACAATAGATCAGAAATCATTCAAATGACTAGAGGCAGATTCACCTTCATGCATCTTAGAACTAAATAGTTTCTTCATCAAATAAACTTTATTTGAAGCACTAGGTTTTTCATATAAATTAGCAAGAGATTTCATTAAGTCTACCGTAGAAGCCACTTCTGTAATATTGGAAGCCACAGATGTTGTTAGGCTCAATCTTATAGATCCCAAAGCCTTTATGTCAAGAATCTTCCATTCTTCACCAGTCATCTTCGTAGGTCTAGACTTCTCATCCAACGGTAAGTACAAATCTCTTTGATACAGATAATCCTCAATCTGCATCTTCCATAATTGATAATTTCGGCCATCAAATTTCTCTGCCTTGTATTTATTATCTTTTGCCATTATTGTAGCTCCCACTCAATCAAAAAACCCTCTATGAGTAAATATGTCAACACACAAAACCCTCAAACAAAGCTCTAATACCAATTGTTGGGGTTAGCACACCAGTTGTACAGACAATATATCAGATCTAAGCATACATGCAAATAAAAGTGGATATTCTACCAGAAGAAATATACAAAACAAGAGACATAAATCAACACCAGATTTAACATGGTTCAACCAGTGTGGTCTACGTCCACCAAGAAATAATCCAATCTATTATGTAAAGCTTTGACAAGATATACAATGAAGATTTACAATCTTCCACACCTCTCAGATGTTCGGTACTTTCTTCCTTCAAGCTTTTGCCCTACCACTAAGAATTATCTCTCACCAACCTTTTTCAAGTTCTTTATAATTCTTGTTTATCATTACTTTTAAACCCTAGCTTTTGTGCTTATATAGTTGTTTATAGACTTAGGGCACTTAACCATGCAATTACAATCAATAAATTTATTTTAATGCTAAAATAGATATAATTCCTGAGAGTTAATTAAAACTTCATCGCACAGGTAACTGAAGCCAGTTCTACCTAACCGTCGTTGGTTCCTACTTGCCCTTGACCAATGTTGGTCTTCCTTGACCAATGTTGGTCTGCCCTTAACCGATGTTTGTTACTGTTTTTTCCAGCAAGTTCCAATTGCATGCTAAAATGAAGTAATTGAGCTCCAAAACTTAGTAATTTGATCAAGAGGATTGCCCAAACACTCAAGAAGCAGATACAAAATTTGGGGGCATCCTAGATTTGACTCGTGATGAATGGGAAAACAAAATACACATATATGATCCATACAAGGAAATAGAGGAGGCTGAGTTGGGAGTTTATTGTTTGCACGAGGAAAACACACCTCTTCCTAGCCTCACTAAACCAAATGATAAGGGTGATAATGAATTATGGTAGCTATTCTTTGATGGCTCAAGGAGTAGGCAAGGCACTGGAGGAGGAGCAATGATTTTTTCACCACAAGGTATGAAGTACTACTTCGCTTTTTGTTTTCATTTTACTTATTAAAACAATACGGCTGATTATGAAGCTCTGATACATGGATTGAATTGGGAAATACATAGGGGTATACAAAAATTGCAATTGTTTAGGGATAGTGGGTTAATTTTTGACCAGGTTAGGGGAAAACATGCTGCTAAGAATGATCTGCTCAAAGCCTACAAGCATTGGGTATGGGATCAAATTGATGATTTTAGAGCATTCAATATTCAAGCCATACCGAGGAAGAAGAATGAGGCCGTGGACAGGATTGCGTCAATTGGAGAAATATTTGATGTGGTGGAAATTATTAAAAGAGATACAGTACAGCCACATATTCATGTAATTGTGAGGCTAGTTGTATTGGAAAATAACGAGATTTGGCAGGTATTTGAGAATGATCAATAGATTATTAATTTATCGCAGGAGGAGGTTGAGTTATTGGTAAAAAATCTAGAGAAATTGGAGCAGTAGTATGGGAATCAAGTGGTACAGATGTGGAAAAATAAATTGCCAAAGGGTTTAGTGACTCTAGAGTCAATATTCAATCCAAATGATCAATTTTGGAGTCTTTTCCACCATGCTTATGTTATAATAAAAACAACGTCCTGAGCTAAAGCCGAGTGTAGAGGAAGTTGGTTATGGGAGAATATTTAAATTTCAAGCATGTTTTTAAACAATATGTTCTTTATTTATCCTTTTCCTATAATTTTGATGATGATTTTGGAGATGCATTAAGCACTTCAAAAAAAATTGGTTATTTTGGTTCTGTGCTCGATGGAAATATATAATTGGTGGGTTCTTCTCATGGAAGGGATTTATTTATATTTTAATTTTACTGGGTGGAAATTCCATTATCAAACCCTTTTGGATATATATGAAAACAAAAAAATCTACTTCAAATTAAGTACAAAATTAGGAGTGCAATTAGTGGCTTATCCTGAATAATTCTAAATTTAATTTTTAACATTAAAGTAGGTCATAGCCCATAACATGTCTTAAACATCATGTTTATAAATTGAATCTAATGTTTGTTCTTGCAAAAATAGAAATAATGTATGTTTCACCTCGATGGTTGATTGCTCTCTTTCCGATATTATGTATTTACTTGCAAAGTGATTACTCTAAGGTCAGGTGCAAAACAATAGCAATAATGGTACACTAGCATTTGTTTCAAGGAAGTGGCCAAAGTTCTTGGATAAGGTAATTTTCTACTTTTTGTATCAATTAGAAAAAATAAGGTAGGCTATGTCAGAGTATCTCACATCTAACTTCTTTCATATTTTACATGAGGAAATGTTGACTTATCCTGGAAAAAATTCATTTACAATAACATGTGCATTTATTGATATTCTAAGGGTTTACCTTATGTACTACAAATCAATTTTTTTTCCTGGAAGTATAGCCACTTTTATGTAGATATGCTCTTGAATTCGTTAAATGTGAACTTTTGCATACATGCAATTGTCATCATTCAACTTATTAATATAAAAAAATGGGTTAATTATGTCTTTATGAATTCGTTACATCAATATAAGTGCATGTATACGAGTGTATGGCCCAAATGCTATCCAACAGCTGTAAAACTCTAGAGTAATAGCAACATACAATTTTTCCCAAGAAATAAAAACTGAATTTAAAAGTGAACTAGTCATCTCATATATAAATGCCCTCTGTTAAACAAAATATAATTTTCCAGTCCATAATGGAAACAAGTAAACATTACACTTCAATAAAATAGGTGTTAATTAAACATTTTCACATTAAGCGATCTCACACTTACATAACAAATGGTATACAATTTTGTATGTTTAAAATGCAAGTTGTAAAATAGGTGGTCAATACCCTATCAGAAACACGGTTTTATGTAACTCCCTAAGTATAGAACACTAAATAATCATTCTCAAAACTAAATATGTTATAGAGATTTCAGAAT
Organism: Taxus chinensis; assembly: GCA_019776745.2. Taxonomy (NCBI): domain Eukaryota; kingdom Viridiplantae; phylum Streptophyta; class Pinopsida; order Cupressales; family Taxaceae; genus Taxus; species Taxus chinensis. Next base: position 328,599,100 of record CM034155.1, on the reverse strand, counting down.
TAAAAAATCATTTTCAATGACTTCTTCACCTAATAATTCATGTATATATATCCAATTTGTGACTTTCTGATCCAAGAGGATTGTCAGAAAGTCATATGAAAAAAGTATAAAATTCTATAGCCAATTGTTACAACAACCAAGAAAAAGTAAAACCTTAGAGAGTTGAATTCATTGGAGTTGATTTCTTCTCGCTATGAATGTAGTGGAGTTAAGAGCTTTAGAAACATGTCATTGATATCACAGTTAATAATTACATATGCAACAATTTTTCCTTGCTTAGAAAAATGATGCTTATAAACAAATTTTTCATATTACAAGCAACAAGGCCACTATACAGTTTTCTCATTAACTTCTTGGAGCCCTTCTTTTCCTCTTGAATTCGAATATAGAAACCAAAAACATTTACAAAAGATATTATATGGAGAGAAAGATGCTCATGCATCATACATTCACTTACATACATCACACATACATATACATATAAATCAATAAAATTTTAAAATGAATACTGTCACAAATAGATCCAAATTTAACCAATGAAATGTAAAAATTCCTTAATATTCATTTTCAAGAACATGTTGACATAATAACTATAAATTTTCATATCGTTTTGAGGTTATTTAGGGTCTCAATGGCCAATCCCTAGCTCTGGTACCCTTATTTGACTGCCTTATGGGCATTGACAAACCTACAGAGACCTCTGATTATATGCTTCACACTAAGGACTTGGGGATTTCCTTTTCTCCTTTCCATTTCAGATTCAGTAAATACAGAAAATGCAATTGATATACTAGCCAAGGAAAACAACCCAAAAAGGAATGAGAATCTTTAGGAAGAAACAATGCTTTGGTGGATAAGATAAAAGACATGATGTGTATATATAGCAACCAAAAATAACCACCCAACCAACAAAATGTGAAAAATATATGATTAAAATCTTGAGAGTAATTGGCAAAATTTAAAAAATAGTACTCAAGTGTCCTTGTAGATTATACACAGATGGCTTTTAATGGTGGGACTCTTTATCATTATGACCTCAAATACAAGAAGAATGGCCAATCATCATTTATTTTTATGTTTGTGTTACATAACACATAATATGAATGCAAAACTTTGATTGAAAGGATATGTATATGTATATGTGGATAGTGATGTATTTGATGCTTGGATGTAAATGGAATGTTAGAATTCAACACTACACCTTTTAGGCTAATTACTCTGTGACCTTCACTGTGAACCTGAGAAAGGTCATTTTGTTATATTTCTCATTCAAATTGGTTTTAAGACATAAGATTTGTCACACATGTTTATTTCTATGTCCTCTATAATTCTTTCTTAACAGTGGAGGGATTGGACCGGGTTAAAGTCTCTCTTGATATTGATTTTAGTTGTCATAGTTCTCATCTTAGACTGTGTATTACCTTAAATTCTTCTTAAAACTTGTATACATATTCTTCCTATTCACTGGAAGACTCCATAATTGTGTCCATTTATATCTTACCTCATTATTCTCTAAATCTTAACTGTGTCCATTTGTATAGGTTGTGTCTTGTAGATTCCCTTCTTTTTAACACTAAACATTTGATTCATTTCCCCTTATAACTTCATGTTCACCTTCGCCTAATAAAGTGATCAAATACCATCCAAGAGTTTCTTATATAATGAATGATATGGCCATATTATCGTTAAGGGGTTCTGAGCTAAGTATGCACAGTTTCTCAAATTTGTATAGGAGAACACCTTCCAAAAGTATTGACCCTAAAAATTACCTTGAGCATACCAATTTACCATTATACTAACCCTTACTGTGACTAAATTTAAAATTTCTTTATGTTGCTCATGCAAAAGTCCCTTCACAAAACCTCTTAGCTTAAAGATAATTTTGGCTATGTAAAATTTATTGTTATTACTCACCATATATTGAATTTCTTTCTCTATCCTACCCTCTTCCTTTCCCTAAAGATAATACATACACCTTTCAAAATACCTATAGGTTCTTCTCTAGTCAATTGGACAAGTTGCATGGCACTATTATACTATTTTTTTGACTCACTCCAGTATGGGGTCTAAGACAATGCTTGAGAATGACCAATGCATATTAGATCACCACTTATCACTTCCATAACAAACATAATCCTCACTACCCCATATAAATTCTTGAAGTCGTCATAGTGCCTCTCAAACCATATACACATTCATAACTTCATATCAAATCCATTCTCAGTTAGAGACTAACTATGTACATACAGATTTCTTCATAATGAATTCAGTCTGTAGTTTGATCATATTTTATTATACAATGCAGGATGGAAATTAGGCCATGATCAAGGTTAATTTCAAAAACAAATATTGGTATTTGCATATTTTCAAGTAGTAAATTTAAAAAAATTTTATATGTTAAACTTTAGTTTAAAAAATTATAGCATTTCAAAGAGCATATTCCAACGTGTAAACAAGAAGGTTGGAACTTGCTACTGTGGAAATATTTATAATATCCAGCTACTATCTAACCTATAATGACACTCGAATACATATTATGAATCATATTAAACTTCATTATTTCTATATCTAACCTAGAATGACACTTTTAGGATGCATTATCTCCATTATTTCTATATCTGTCATGTTTGGTTGTCATATATCGATCCTCATTCCAGACTTTTTGTTTATGATTCTTATGGGGATTTGGAAAAAAGGCATCCTCGTAACATGGTACATTTTCTTCTTCGATTCATCAATTATATAAAGTCTTTTTCTCTATGAAGGGTGTTTCTATGGCCATCTTGAACTTGTTGGAAAGGTTGAGTCATTGGGTATTGCAACCCAAGTGTATTTGATAATTCCCTGCTCTTTACCTTGTTTTAAACATCTTCCATCACTTCTCCAAGAAATACAGTGTCTAATTTTTGTTTGCTGATACGAGAAAATTCTCAAATACTTCACGAGCTCTCCTTCTACACGCTTCTAGTTCATCCTCTATCCCATCAAGCATGGTCTATTAATATAAGACAAACATCATGTTACAAATTCCCTCACAAGTAAAATGGTAAATGATTGCAAGTGGAATGATAACTCACATTATCATTTATATGTATATCCGGTGAGTATCTAATATTAATTTGAGCTTTTATTTCATTTTCATTTTCCAGTCCATTTTCCATGCCATGCGTTATTAAAATAAAGGATGTCATATTCTAGCAACAATTATCAAAGTATAAATGAAACTTCTTGTGACTAGATTCATACCTTACATTATTAGTATTTGGCAAGCCTCCACTATCCATACCATCATCAGATTCATTTTCATTTGTATCACCACTATGCAAAGCCTGTGTATTGAAAATAAATCAACCATTTGAGATTAGGAATTAAAAAAAATAGGAAGAAAATTAAATAGTGAAAAAACTATACATTCACATCTAAATTGTTGTTGTCATTGGAGTAGCTAATACCATCCCATGTTTTGTGAATGTCATTGAATCCTAATCTCTCTTGAATCATCCCCACCGTAATTACATGCTTACATGTGTAGGCTTGCACTGAAAATGGACAACTACAAATTGACATCAGTAGCGTTGTGTTATACACCTGATAATGCAATGCATCATCTTTTTGGATTTGCACACATGCAATACGACTATCCATCATGTGAAAGGTGACATGATAGTCTGGAATTTGTAAATCATTAACCTTCAACTTTAAAGTTCCTGTAAAAATCATTGTATTTTCTCAATTATAGCCACTAATAGTATATGTAAACACTTGTGGTTAGTTGGTGTACTAACCAATCCACCCTTCGATGTGCAGTAGTGAAAATTGTACACAAGAAATAGTTTTTAGATGTGAAAGATATGATTTTATGGTTGTGTTGGTTTCTTGCCCAACATGTTTAATGGTATTACAATACATTGACCACATTGCAACCATGTGGAGCTAACAATCCTCCCAATATTCAAAAAAATTGGGTTGCTGCAATGATACTTCTCTATGAACTTTATGGCCTCCCTATTATCCATCTCTTCATCAATACATTTGTGCATAATGTATCCAATTTCAATGAACATCTCTTGCGTCATATCGTCTTCTCTTACTTTGGCTATCAAATTATTCAACCATGCATGTCGTACATGTCAACTGCATAAGTACACCTCACATTCAAATGTTTTCCTATATAGGACAAACTAGTAAGACTTTGTAACATGATCATTATAGCTAGAAAAAATTTCGGGTGGAAAAATCTGTGGATTTCTTGCCAACGCTATGAGAATCGAGTCCTTCTACTTAAACGGTGTAGCTTTCATATTTACATGCGTGAGTAAAGTGAATTTTATCCATGGTGGCCTTGCGGTCGGGGATCCAAAAGGGGCACTCCACTGATCCTCTAGAAAAGTTATTAATTGCTTGTTAGAGAGGAATTTTTCAAGAGAGTGGGAAAGGGAGTGAGAATATGAAATAGGGGAACTAATGCTGCAAGTAGAAAATCAGATTCATACATACAAAAGTTACAAAATCTTACACATGCATTTTTAAAGAAGAAGATAACATGATTTTGGGTCCATTGGCTAGAGAAAATCATACGTACAAAGACATATACATTCATATGCCTTGGAAAACATAAATTTCTTCCTTTATTATCTTGAAAAATCACAGTTGTACATAGTGATGAATTGAGGAAATTAAAGAGGGGGAGACAACAAAAAAATGGCTAACTCTTTTTTCACTCACAAGTAAGCAATAACTCTCTCATGAATTTACAAGAATACAACCAGCTAGAAAGATAACAATTTCATAAGTTCATAAGTTGAGAAGAAGCTCAAATGAGGAGCTCATTATAATTTATAGAAGAGGAGAAACTCTTCATATTCTTGGTGACCTTTCATATGCTCTATTTTTTAATTTATACCATTCATATTCCTATCAAATATTAAGTCCCTTTTATAAAAACAAGGAAACTTAATTTTTACATCATGTTTCTAAAGTCACCTTTAATTGACTTAAAGACATATTAAAAAGTACAAACCCCAATGAGAAATCAGAAAATTAAAGAGAGAGAAATTTAGGGTGGATAAAAGAGAGAGAGAGAGAGAGAGAGAGAAAAGGAAGAAGAAGAAGAAGAAATAATCATGCAAAAGAATGGGTCGCTCCAATCGACTTGATCTCACTTCCTGACCGGTCTCCATCCTGCACTACCGAGGAGGTCTTGGCTTCTCTAAATTTCTTGTTGAAACAAGTCATTGTAGGTTCCACTCTATTGACATGGGGAACACACAAATAGCTTAGAGTATATGTCCATACATCAGAAGCACCATTGATATCTTTGCACTTTTTGAACCATGATGGTTATTTTTATGCAATGAATGCAGTGGTGGCACGAATCTCGGATGGGAACTCTAAGGTATCCTTGTTGAAGGATAATGGATTTCCTACCTCCTTTTTAAAATACTCCTCAAATGGCCCAATCAAATTTTTGGCTATCATTTTTTCTTCCATTCCATGCACTATGAGTTTCTAGATTTGGCAATTGATACTGCACTAGAAACATTTTCTAACTATGAGAGCATCCTTAAGAGAGAGCTTGAAGATGAAGTTTTCAGAGCTCTAGGAGATATTTTTTGGGAACTTATTTATATGAATTTTATTCAAAAAAAAAAATTGAGAAGAATGGGATGGGTCTCATGCTCTTATTCTTCTTGAAACCCCCTCAAAATAGTCTTTTTCTTAGGACCACAAGGTGTGCCTACTAAAAATGAGTTATAGAAATAAGCGCCTTGGTCTTGTGAAAAATATGAAAGCATAATAATTTATAGCATTGAATCATATTTCCAATGGTATTTTTTTTACCTCCAACTCATTCCAGAGCTCCCAAAATTGTCTTCCAAAGCTCAAGTGCTTTTTATAAGTGTTGGCTCCTTCACCTCCAAAAACCCGCTTTCACTAAAATTGTTCCTAAACCTCCAAATCTTTCCAAAATATTCCTAATTCACTTACACAATTATCTTAGCTCCTTAATTCCACTTTATGGTGAGCCTTTAACTCTGTCCTGGAGAGTTTGCACTTGTCCCGGAAAGGCTAAAAATAGCCTTTCTAGGTTTGTTGAGAAAACAACCTTAAGAAGCACTGCATTGGGAGAACCTCATGAGCTTGATTTCACATTGTAAACACTTGGGGAATAGTACTAAAATGCATATCGGAACTTGAAGGATGGGGATAGTCCTGAAACTAAGGGGAAAAATAACCCGGAGGAGTTCTTAGGAGGGTTTACACATAAAATTTTGACACTGGGGTATAGTTGTCATGTTTCATCCCTAAAATTTTCCATTGCAAAAATACATGACAACAGCTAGCTCTAGCTTGGTGACATGTTCTGGATTGAGCGTAGTGACAAAATAGCATGTAGGAACCCTATAATATCAATACATTGTGTGGGAAAGTGCCTTATCCATTGGGATTATGGAGTCACTAAAAGATATACTACACAACTTTCTTTATTGGGCGCACACACGGCACGCACACACACACACGCGCGCACACAACATAAGGGAAATACATGCAATAACAAAAGGGAAATAACCTAAATCACCTATTTACATACGGGACACACACACACACACACGACAAGAAATGAACAGATAAAGTGAGGAAGGAGACACACAACATAAAGTAAATATGAAAGGAAACATGCAATAACAAAAGGGAAATAACCTAAATCACCTATGTACATGTGGGGGACAACCCGCTTTCATTAAAGCACAAACTTGAACTTAGGGCTTACCTGTAAATGGGTATCACTGGATGCCTTTAATCTATAAATCCATTGAAATATTCACTAAAGTATTAACCTCTCCTCTACTTCTTGAAAAATTTAGCATGATTGCTAATGTAATTAATGATCAATTTGTTCATTACATCACCTTTTTTGCTTTAACACATTCATTTTGGCTTCTCTTGGTTTCTCAAGTTCATTCCATTTGTTGATTCTTTGTTGCTTCCATGAAGGTGGTTCTTAATTATTCTTGACTTACCATTTCCATAACAAGACATATTTTCTTCATTGTGCATCTACTTCATGACTACGAATTTCATGGGTTGATTCTCGGCAGATGTCTCAGAAACTTTGGCATCATTCTCCACTTCTTGATTTTCTTTGTTTTTCAATTGTTCCAGGAAGTCATCTTTCTAATACTCTGGGTCTTTTTCCATACACTTCCATATAAAGTGTTTCACATGCATTACATCATCCTCTTGGAAAGAGAATAAACTCAATATTGGCCACACAACATGGAAATTGTCATCTTCTTTTCCTTGTCCATTTTGGGCTTCATCCTCCATTTTTATTTTGAGAGCATCTATCTTTTGAGGGGAGAGGAAACTAAAAAGTTGAAGTGTATTCAGAAAGTTTCCATTTTGACCAAAATCAGCCTTATGACCAAGCAACAATCTATTTCTCCATTTTTTGTTAAGAATGTTTTTGTCCCCATGAAAAGGAAATTAGCACAACATTGGAGATGGAATGTTTCATCATCATCTTCCCATTCTTGATCGCCAAGAACCAAGAAATCCATTTCCACAATGAAATCATCATCTTCTTGGGTATGTTCAAGCTCAAGAGGTGGAAGCATGTTGCAATTCTTGTTTTTTCTTGTTTTCTTCTTCCAATGAGAAATAGAAGCTTTCAAGTTAACTGACACACTCATCACATGGAAACTCATATTGATATTTAGAAACAGGGGGTTTACCTTTCATGAAATTGTCAACCATTATTCCTTCTTCTTGATCCATGTTTCTCATCACTTCAATATTTTTTTGCAAATCAATGTCCTCATCACCATCCAATGGAGCAGCTTCATTTATGCTATCATCCCATGGGAAGTACACCTTCTCAAAATATGATTCCACCAACTCATCATTATTATTATTTTCTATCTTTGTGATGCTTGGACACTCCACCAACATGGGCAGCTCAAGATTATCCTTGAAGGTCATGAAAAAGTTGTCAAATTTGGAATTTTGGCACGGGATGTATATCATTGGGTCATCTAGATTTTGAACAATATGCTTCATTTTTCTAATTGGGAGAAGTTTATTTGCTTTACCATTGACTAGAATGAAGACATGTGACTAATCAAGTTGCATATCTCCTCCAACATCTCGAAAGAAACTTTGGCCCAACAACATTCCATATGAGGCGGGCATGTCTGTTACAAGGATTCTCGTTGTGATTTTCTTGTTAGGGAAGTCTTCCAATGCTACCTTGGCATCTTTGACTTTTCCAACGAGAGGAACTGGCTAGAGGTAGGGGAAAGGGAGAGGTTGGGGGCTTTAGCAGCTTTTACATGCATGGTATTGTCTGAGGCACTAGATGTGAAATTTGGTCATAGTTTTGCTAACAAATCATACTTGCAAAATAATAAAAACACTGAATAATAGAATAAATCAATTTCAAATCATCAGGATATTTTTTCATAAGAGAGCTATTACATATATGGTGGGTTGATATCCTTTAATGTGAAGTCAAAACTCATCTCCAAGATCTCCCTATAATCTCTCTGATGAATCTCTCTTCCCTTTATTATCTCACACAACTTTATCTAAGTGAGTTGTTCTCACAACTCACCCTCACAAAATAATCTAACTATTACAATATTATATTATCATCTAGATAATATAATTCCAAACATATTATTAATGTTCACAATAACTAATATTTCCTAACATTCACCCCCTTAGTATGAGCATGGGGAGTTAAACAAGTCACAATGAAACTATAACATATCACCATTATTCTTGACACTCATACACTGGTGATCAGGAACATATCCAACAACTATTTCATGTGGATACATCAACCAATTGATAGTTAGCATCATCCCCACCTCTGGGAGCCAAACTAGAATGGGAACTATTATCAACTGAAACAAAAACTTTTGTCAAGACTCTTGACTGTTACATAATTGTTTCTTGAATCTCCACATTTTATTTTACATGAAGGGAAAATATAGGAATATATAGTCACATTCCAAGTTTTATTTGCACACCATACAAGAAAATATAAAAAAATTCACTAAATCATAAGCAGACTCGTCGTTAGTGACTAACGAGAGGTTGTTTATCAACCTCCTTCCTTTGTTTCCTCGGTCCTCCATGGTTCACTAATTACTTAGCAAATATGGATTTGAAGCCCAAATTTTCAATACATGTTAAAAATCAAACGTCAGATTCCACCGAAAATATGTTCGTAAGGTATTTTTATTTTATAATATTTTGACTTTGACAACTAATGACACAAAGAATCTTTTAACCAAAAAATAAAAAATAAAAATACACTTATTGAATCACGTTGACACACTTAATTAACAAGACAAATTGATAATGACACTATAATAACATAATATAATATCATAAAACATTTTAATGACTTAAACTCTTAACTTTTTCCATCATCACTATAACTTAAAAATTAATAAACTTGAACCATATATTTAAAATCCTTACCAAATTTTAAAAAGTTTGCACGTTTGACACGTTTAACATAATACTTGCTTAAAACATTTACCTTTTGTCAAAATAAAATAAAATTATTTTTTTGATGAAAAAGATCTTATATTATATTAATGCAATAAGATACAAGATAGCTTTCAACAAAAAAGTAGACGGTATGAGATCACATCCCAAAACCACAAACAAGCTAGGCTAAGCTTAGAACATCAAAATTCAAACTAGGCCGAGCCTAAGAAATTATAACAAAACAAAAATCATTGCCCCAAAAAAATGCAAAGGCACTATCAAGTAGTAGTTGCAAACATGCCTGAGGCAAGCGGATCCTAATCATCCAGCCACCCCGATCTAGGAAGATCTTTGTCAGAGTCTGGAATCTCCTAGCTAGCAGAAAGTTCTTCCTCTGCGTCCACTTCCCCGTACGTAGGAATTGCGAGGTTGAGACGAGGGAATTTTCCAAATGATGGCGGGGGTGACAGTGGGTGCCAAGCATTGCCTGGTGTTCAAGCAATAACAGAAGGAGAGCCCCGACCCTGCTGTTGAACTGACAAATGTGGTGGAGAACCCCACCCATGCTACTGAGGTGGTGAGCCATAGCCATGTTGGTGAGCCAATGAGTGAGGCGAGGAGCCCTGACCATGGCGGAACACATGTGAATGGATATGTCGACGTATCGACCCTAGAGAGCAGCGGGTACGACTAAAAGCATGGTGTTGAGATCGGCTATGTTGGCCACCATGGGATGAAGGCGAGGAGTGGCCGGTGGGAGACAGAGGCACTTAGGAAACATTGCATAGGGCTTCTCCCCAGTGGTGAAGCAGAGTCTGGAGGTGGTCCACCTCTAGCGCCACCTTGTTTTCTTGAAATTGAATCTATAGAAGTACATTGGAGGTCACTAGAGATTTATTATAAATCGAGCAATATTGATTAACTGCATAATTAGCAAAGAAAAAGCATTTCTTTCTTTCCATATCCAAAATAAAGTCTCCCCTCTAAAAACTTGCCAAATCTGGGTGAACATAGGTAGAAGTTTGGGATTATCTACCAAGAGGATATGTTGCCAAGTGAAACAGTGGGGTCGTGAGGGAAAGAAAAAAGAATGGATCCAGTTCCAAGAAATTTGAGCTTTGGGGTAGAACCAGAAGACATGCAAAAGCATTTATAAATGCCCACATAAGGTAAAATTGGGAGCCAGAATCCCAATTTGAACAAGATGAGCCCCAATAGGAAGGCCTTGGTGTAGAATACACCAAATAAAATTTGTAATTTTGGGCTCCACGCATGTAGTCCACACACTCTCAAATCATCTACCCTAGGTAGACATAGTGGTGTGACTTCCCCAATGAGTATTAATTTTTTCCACCATGGGTAAATGGGATGAGAGTCATCGATAGCCTTTCTTGGCTTTGTAGTTATAGAAAAGAGTATCAGCATACCACTTCCAATCTATCCACAAAGGGTGAGAGGAATGCACAACAATCTTATGCAGCATGTGACCAGGAACCAAATTGATCACAGTATTGAAAGTATCCTAATCTTGGTTGGAAAGCTGAAACAGAGCTTTAAAATATGGCCAAGATAACCAGGATTGCATGTTCTTACAGAAGAAGTCCTCGATGGTGTGAATTTTGCACTTGAAGAATTTGAGCGCGGAGATTCCTAGGACCTCTGTTAAGCATTGATCTTGGGATTGAAAAATTGGTGACCACTAGAGATATTTTTGGTTAAGAGATAGCCCATTACGAAATCCATCCCCTTTCCATAAAATCTAGGGTTTGACACATTCCCGCTCTTTCCAGATACTTTTAAGCACAAAATTGCCAACAATTTTGACAGACACGGTAGTGATGAGAAAATTGACAAACCCTAAGCCTTTCCACGCAGGACAGCCATAAGGAGAGACTTCCACAATGCCATTTCATATGAGAACTTTCCAGGCTTCTTAGACAGTGATGCTTCTGATAATCCACTTAGCACACAGAGCTTGCCCTTGGTGCTAAATGTGGATAAGTATGAGGCCTCTATAATGATGAGGTAGACAACATATATCCCATGCTACTTGATGAAAACCTTTGTTAGGAGAAGCATTAGCCCAGAGAAAATATTTCAGAAGATTTTAAGCTTCTAAATGGAGGCTTTGGAAGGAACGCAGTAAGATGAGTAATAGACATGGGTAGCACAAACAACTTTAGAGCAGATTTGGAATTTTCTAGCCAGAGACAAAGTCCTAGTAAGCCAATATTCTAGTTTTCTCGCCACCTGTTGAATCACATAATTCCATAGTTCAGTTGGGGAGGCTTGAAAAGTAAAAGAAACACCTAGAAATTTGAAAATCTCACCATGTTGTAGAATTTTCTCAGTCAAATGTGGCAAGCCAATCTGGCATAGGAAGGAAAGATTATCGGTAATATTGGGTTTTTCACCATTGAAAGGATTGATCCATAAGCTAGGCAGAAAGTATCCAAGCATTGCATAGCATTGCAAATATTTTTTTCATCCTCAATAAGCATAAGGAGGGAATCATCCACAAAATTCCCATTGAGGAGTTGAGAATTGGACTCATTAGGCAGTGAGATTCCTTGAATAAGACCTTACACTTTGGCATGAGCTAAGATATAACCAAATCCTTCGGCCGCCAGCACATATAGTGCAAGGGCAAGAGGGCAGCCATGTCTGATATACCGGAAAATTCCAAAGGGCTCTGAGCTAAGGCCATTGATAGAAATTTGAGTAGAGGCATCTGCAAAGAGAATATTGACGGATTGAATAAAAATGGGTCCAAAGCTAAGGGCCTGAAGAATGGCGAGAATGAATGGTCATTTAATCCAATCATAAGCCTTCTCAAATTCAATCTTGATAAACATGGTGGCCCGATGAGATCACAAGCCCATTCCATTCCTTCCTATACCACGATGATGTTATCCAGGATGAAACGCCCCTGTATGAAGCTTGTTTGGTCTAGCTAAATAATAACAGGTAGAAGATCATGTGTAATCGTAGAGCTAACACTTTGGCAATAAATTTTATAGGAGACATTTAGCATCGTAATTATCCGCCAAAAAGTGATTTGCTTGGGATCTCCTTTCTTAGGGATAAATTTAATTTTTCCCTTATTAATGCATGGCCCTAGGGATTGGTTCTGAAATCCTTCAAGATAGACCTGAAGAAGGTATTACTCAACAAAATCCTAAAGAGATTTATAGAATTCACAAGGGAATCCATTACAGCCCAGCGCTTTATCATTAGCCATTTACATAGTGGCTTTATGGAGATATTCAATGGTAAGCATTCTTTCGCAGATCACCTTCTGAGCCTTTGAAAGCTTGCGTGGCACAACACCCAAACATTGGTCAAGAATGGCTCGACAAGCTACGGAGGGTGGCTAGGCTTAAAAGACAAGTTTGTAATGGCACACAAAGGCCTGCAACATAAGTTGTGGGTCAATAATTTGAGCTCCTTTGTCCATGATAACTTGGATCTGTTGAGAAGGCTTACTGGCTCAAAGAGAAAGAAAGAATTCTTTTGTAACCCGATCTCTAATCTTGAGCCAATGCATTTGATCCTGGATCTGAGCGCCTCTGGCATTAAAGTTTTCTTTAATTTGGATTTGATGTCGGAGTGTTACAGCTTGTAGTTGCAGATCACCAAAGAAGGGATCTCCTTGAAGCACCACCATTTATTGGTTGAGAGTTGAGGTGTTAGCGGTGTATGAGCGATCGCTGAATTTTCACCAACTTGCGATCGTAGATTCTAAGAAATCTTGTAGTCTGAGTCAGTGCATCTTCCCACCATTGTAACCCAGCTGGTTTGCATAGGTGGATGAAATCAGTGACAGTGAATAGGTCGTGGAGTTAAATTCCAAACCCACTTGATATGATTGAAAGTGGGGTCATGTTGCATCAAGTTAGTATTAAGAAATAATTGGCCTTTATGATAAAATGGACACACATCATGCCAACATATACAAAATCGTATAGGAGAGTGGTCCGAAAGGAAAAAGTTAGGCATGACCTTCACTGGCATAGAATAAATGATATCAAACTTAAAAACATTTTGAGCTGACAGCATGGCCCTGTCAAGTCATTTAAGGATGCAATCTATCCCTCCACGAAGATTGGACCACATGTACCAAGCTACAAAGGTGGGAAAGCGAGATTCGTTAGGATCAAAGAATCTGAATTTATTTCATATGAAGTACCATGCTTCCCTTTCACCAAGTGTCCACCTCATAGGCAATTGGCCACATTTATCATTTGGGGATTCAACCATATTAAAATATCCACTTATTACCCAATAGGCATCAGGAATGGAGTTGGCTATCCACTGCCACAGATCAGTCCTTTCGGCCACATCATTCGATGCATAAATAGTAATGAGCCCAAAAGGGTGGCCATCAATATTAAAGAGGACTCATATGATACGGTTGGTGGGGTCGATTCCATGATCAATTAATAAGGGCCACCATTTAGGAGCAAAAAGTGAAATTAATCCTCCACACCCTACTTCATGATTGCTACAGAAATCCAAGTTGTCAGGCCAGATGGATTTGCATACCATCTGTAACTAAAAACCTATAATTTTTACTTCCTACAAAAACAAAATGTCCATATTTGCACATCATTATTGAGTTTCATGCACCACATACTTACGACAGGATTATATGAGACCCCTAACATTTCAAGATAAAAAACTCATGGAAAACGTTGGTCAAGAGTCCTATCCCCATCCTCCAATACATCATGGGCATCATATTGATTGTGCAAGAAAAGAGAGGCATTATGATGCAAATAATCTTACAGATCAATTTTTTCTAGTCGGCGTACTCAATGTTGTATTCCACTTCGGTGGAATCCACGTTACATGTTGGGTTGTTGGTCAGTAAAAATCTAGCACTTAGCGAAGGACATACATAAGGTTAGCGCAGAAGATCAGAGTGCATTCAAAGGCAAGGAAGGATCAGAAAGGATCGCATGTGAAGAACAGAGACAGATTCGGGACTTAGCCATTTTCATGATGATGAGCTATTTTTGGAGATAGCGTGCCGAACACATGAACCGATTAGAGACTTGCGCGACACACATTGGCTATTTTTGGAGGATCGGATACGAAGCACTTTGCATGGATACATGATGAGAATAGATTGACTACTAACATTTAACTAGAAGAAGTCTATTGTTAGAGTACTTTCATGTGTGGCTATTATTGTAACGGTGCGTAGCTAATAATACCATGCGACCTATTTGGGATTAGATAAGTGGTGAAGGGAAATTCCCCGCCCTTATAAATATGTACTGAACTATGTAGCATAGAGGGATGTGAGAACTGAGTTATTGTGAGGTTATGTTGCCAAATCTGATGCACACATGAGCGTATACTACTATTATTGTAAGGAAGATTCTATGTATTTATCATGTTTAATGCAATGGAGTGGATTGGCTTAATCAGAGTATCAAATCCTGAGTATAATTGGTTCTTGCATACTTGATTTCATCATGGTTATCTTTCAAGTCTGTTATTCTCTAGATCTAAATCTGAATATGTTCTGTAGAATGTTATATTAGTTATGGATCTGAATGCTTCAAGTCTTTATCATGCTAACATCCTGAAACAACAACCCTAAAGAGGGGCCTGGTACCTTTGCGCACTTTGGGTGAGAGCTCAGTCTAGGCTGAGTGATGTGCCAACACGCCTAGGATTTTCAGTGGTGAATTCTAGGTTGCATCATGGGCTATGGTCCTGAGAGATGCGAGAGGGACTTTGGGGTCATTTGGAAGGCCCTTGTGAGTTTTTTGGCAACAGAAATGGAACTGAATATGGGACAAAGACGTGAGAAACAAAAATTTTCTAGTCCATGAGAACTGACACTACAAAGGGCATGCTAGAATACTTTGTTAGCAGGGTAGCCGAGATAGCAGTAGCAGTTGGTTCTTTAGCAGTAGTTATAGGCTCCTTAGCCAGAATATTGAGAGATTGTTCCTTAACACTTGGTTTCTAATGGTCATGGGAGCTGGAGGCTTTGGATTGTTGGGCTTTGTTCTTGTTTCGCCGGCCCCAGAAAATTTCCAACCTTCCTCCTATTGGGGTTTGACTGGATCAGGAGTTGTTTTGGCTACAAGGCGGTTACGGGGTACATAAAGTGGACAATCCCTGATCTTGTGATCAGATGCTTGACAATGGAAGCAAGTGTTGGGTAGATTGATATACATGACCCGCAAGGAATAGTGTTTATCGCCCATTTGAAAATCCACAAATTCTTTGAGATCTTGCGAGAGGTCAATCTCAATGCATACTCACTTCTAGGGACGAGCATGGTAAAACTTATCGGCTTCCAGACATACTACCCGCCCAAGAAAAGTGGTAATTTGTGGCAGAAAATGTACTCAGGGCATAGGAAGAATGGGAAATTCAATCCATACTGGCACTTTAAGGGCAGTATATTCAGATATCATAAAGTCCTTGTGTCAGGGTGTTAACACAAGCAGTGAGTTACATATATACCATGTGTCTTGCTTACCCAGAATATTGGGTGCATTAGCAGGGTTAGAGAAGCGAAAAAGAAAGAAACCCTTGGTTATGTTTTGAATGTTATCCAGGCGGACCCCATGAGGGGTCCAAACTGTGTTAACCTAGGATTTGAGCATGCTTTCATAGGGGAATCAACCCACAAAATACCCAATGAGGCAAAACTATTCTAACCATTAACAATCAGCATTAAATTCAAGAATGGGAAGAACTGCATCCGAAGGAGAGAGATTACCTCGTGAAAAACCTTTGGGATGGACTTCCTGGGGCACTTCGCCGGTGGTGCCATTGCTCGCTCCACTATCTCCTACCATGGTTGAAACAACCGAGTTTGAAGATGGTTAAGTCATTATATAGGGGATTCCTAGAGGGCGAGAAACCCTAGGAGAGACTATAGCAATAAATTCCCGCATAACCGTAAAAGGCCGCGGTATGACGGTTAGGAAGGGGAAACCCTAGAAGAGCCGACTCCGGTTTTGCGTCAAAGTTGCAGAGCATTTTTTCAAGACTGCAATCAATAAAATAAAATTATGACTAAACATCAAAAAACTTCTTAATACTTCTAATTATATATATATATATATAAACCCTTTTGGACTTGAAAGAAAAAAACTCAAAACTAACTTAAGCACTAAATACCTAAACGTGTTTTAGTAAAAATATTGACTTCAGTGTTCATACACATACGCAGCATATGAGCCAAAGTAAAATTGCAAGTGCGTGAACAAATGGTTCAAGGGATTTGCATACGGAGTCTCCAATGATGTCGGAAAGAAATTATGTGGTAGCATAAATTGAATTCAATCTGTAATGAATGAATTTGGATTGCACTTCTATCACACAAGTCTCTAAAATACACACTTTTGTCGCTCAATGTTTTACATCCAATTTTTCTTATCCACTGGATTGACTTAATCAACGTGGACAACCAGGAAGAATTAGACGCATCATATTTTCACGCTAATAACACATACCTCTGCATTATAATGTCCTCGGGCTCGGTTGATAATTGACTCGTACCTATCGATCTGCGCAGGTTACAGAGATAAGCATCTGAAAAATACTCATGAGCGTGGATGCACATGTTTGAATGGTGTTAAGATATACAACATCATGGAGTTTTTATCTCTTCAGAATCCCCTTTCTTGAAACCTACGCTTCCATGACTATAATAAAAAATACATTGTTATATGTTACGCTGCTAATTCCTTTGTCTCTCAGTATTATTCCAGCAAAAACATTATTCAAGACTCTCATTCCATCAGATATTTCATCGATATTACCCACTCGAATGGCCTGCTCTGATATTTAATGTGAGATTTGGTCATAGTCTTGCTAACAAATCAAACTTGAACAATAATAAAGACACCAAATAATAGAATAAATCAATTTCAAATCATCGGGATATTTATACATAAGAGAGCTATTACATATATAGTGGGTTGATCTCCTACTAACGTGGAGTCAACACTCATCTCCAATATCTCGCTACAATCTTTCTGATTACACAACTCTATCTACATGAGTTGTTCTCATAACACACTCTCACAAAATAATCTAACTATGATAATATTATATTATCATCTAGATAATATAATTCCAAACATATTATTAATGTTCACAATAACTAATATTTCCTGACACTATATTCAATGATGAAATTGTTTAATTTGTACTCGTTAACAAGCAAGGCTATGTAGAAAGGCTCTATCTTTCTAGAGGTGGAGAGTGTGGAGGAAAGATAGTTTATAGATGGAGTGAATTGGGATGCATAAGGTGGTTCTTTGGTGATGGCATCTTTAGAAGCAGGGCTACTTCCTTTGATATGCAGAACAAGTTTCTCAAGTTGCTTGGGATGAGTTCTCAAGTACTCAAATTCAAAAATTTGTACTTTCAATTTTTTGAAATGATCAATGACAACAAAGTATGCAGAGGTGGTATGAACAGCATGAGTTGTGGTAGATTTAACATGGATGTTCTTAGGATTTTTAGAAATTAATTTTTCAAGAGAACTTGAAGGAGACTTACTTGAAGAGGCAGAAGGATTTTTGGTTAGAGTGATCTCATGCTTCTTCTTGGTTGACCTTGTTGAAGTGGAATTTGATGATCCTCATTTTGTTTTTTTTTTTTCTGAAGTCACCATTTGAGAATTCAATTTATTTTCTTGGGCAGTAGAAGAAGAAAATTATTTCTCCTTTCGTGATCGAGTGAACAGCACATATAAGTAACAATCTGTGGATTCTTGATCATCAAGTTTGCATTCACAAAACCTGATCTGAGCACATTCACTTTCTCCTTTGTCCTCGACTTCTGATTCAAAATTTTATTCTTCATTACTCTTGCACATTGCATTGACGGATGGGGCCTCCAAGGTGATCCTTTGGGTTACTCTTGTAATCTGGTTTCTATTTTGGTTTAGAACAGATGTTTGTAATGTTCATTGACTAGATTCCCTTTTCAGAATGATCAATTCATTTTCCAACTTCTAGAACACTGGATCGGTTATCCTATCTTCGTAACTTTGGGTTTTATCTTTCATCGAAGGATTCTAGATTTTACCCGACAAGATGAGGTCATCTTCTACCTCAACATAAATTTCCTTAGCATTGTCCAAATCTCTTGGTTAAACTCTCTGCAGAAAGAAAATCACTTTCATAAATTGGGCATTGACAAATAACATCTTCAGTTTATCTGTAGTGGGAACAGTAGTGACGGGAATTTTGTTGATCAACTTGTTGAATTTTTCCACAAAGTCTCTCATGGACTCTTGTGGCTCTTTCCTCATCTAAGTGAGTTGAGTAATGATGGCATGAGCATCTTCATCAGTTTTAACCTCTCTTCAAACTTCTTCTTGATATCACCCCAATTAGAGATCAAGTGTAATGCCAAATAGTGGAACTAATCTGCTACCGCAACTTGTAATTTTTCCACGAAAAACCTCACAACAACATATTCATGTTGCACTCTAAGGATGTTACATGATGTGATAAAGGTTGTGATGTGATCATCAGGACGTAGCTTTCTGTCTCTGCATAACTTCAAAAAATTCTTTCTTGACCCTTGTGGAAGCTCATGAAGTGGTGGAGTCAAAGCTAGCGAACTAGTGTTTTTCCCCATGGTACAGGAGCTTGTGCCACTATGTCTTCCTCCTCTCTTTCTTCTTCTTCTCTTAGAAATCCAAAATTCAAATGTGGGTGAAAGATAGGAGAATTTGTAGGAGTGTCAGTAGGAGTTTGAATAGTGTTACTAGGGGTACCTCTCGATCAATCAAATGGGGATGAAGCTTGAGAGAAGTAGTATGGGTTATCTCTTATTCCCCTTGATTTTGAAAAGCTTCAAAATCGGGATCAATGATTCCTCTCCACCTATTCAATCTTGTATATCTTCTTTTAGTCGGGTTTTCTCAAGAGGCTTGGAAAAAGGATTTTGATCATTCAATTATATATATATATATATATATATTCTCCAAAGATCTATTTGGGTGCACCAAGAAATATATTTCCCCAGAAGAGTCACCAAAAATTGTTGGTGAGAAAAAAAATTGATATGGAAAATTAGGTTTCTCCGCCAATGTTCACAGGGCTATGCCCCTCTGCATTGAATGGTGCAGCTCCCATTATTGAATGTAAACTAATACTAATGTTATCTAATTGTTGTAGATTGGCCAAATAGGTCAGGATCACACAGGAACACTCCACTGAACATGTGGCAAATTGCTTGTATGTAGTGCAAGGGAGGAAATTGTAGCGATGAGGGTTGAATGAGAGAACTTAGAAAAGAGAGGTTATTGTCGTGAGTAGACCAATTGTATAATTCACCCCCAATAACTAGAGTATTTCTATATTCGATATAAAAGAAATAAATAGTGAAGCTATCTAGTGAGAAGAACAAACCCAGACAAAAATTCCTTAATTTGATTTATCAAAGATACAAAGCTCTTTCTAGATCACTATGCTTGCAAAGTGCATCAAAAAGAAAAGAGGAAACATGAGAAAGGGAAATAGAAGAAAAGTAGCTTTCATTTCTTGTGTAGTGATGAGTAAAAAACATCAATCAATATAAAACAATTCACAATTTCTACTAAAAACACTAACTTTCAGGATCCTTTGAAATGGAGAAGCCATTTCAATTTATAGCAATGTGAATTGACCTCTCATCTTTCCTCTACATAACTCTTCACATTCCTATTCCACTTGTGACTTTTCAATTTCCCCTAAAAAATATAAATTAATTATTTATATTATAATTTTGAGAAAAATCTTGTACAATTTACAATTTACACCACTTAATATAATAGGGCAAAATACAATGATTATTCTCAACGAAGAATTACAAAGTAGATAGAGAAGGGGAGGGGAGAGAAAGAATGCTCCAAAGCATGGATCTCAATGAAGATCATATCCGGTGGTGTTGAAGATGGAAATATGACCCCTGATGATCCTCCCCATTGATGCACTGATGAAAATATCTTATGAAGATCACTTTGAACACCTTTCTCCCTTTTGAAAACCCTTAAAATGATGAACCTTCACCACATTTCTTGAACACACCGAGAGGAGAAGTGATGAACACTTGAGAAGTATAACACTAAAAATATTGAAAGATGAATCCCCTTATTTAGAAAATCCTTTTGATCCTTAAGAAATTTTCTCAGATTCATGATCAATCATTCACATGAGAGATATTGGATGCACTTTGTTCACCCTGCCATGATCTCGATTATGCCACTGCGAGAACGTTGATGATGTGTGAAGCATACAAACCTTCCGATCACTGAGAAAGGAGAGAGGAATGAAATCAAAACCAATTCCTTCCACATTTTTTTAATCACCTAAATTGAAATGAACTGGAATGATATTTGATATAAAATTAGCAATTTTCTCATTTTGACACTCTTCACTCACCGTATCGGGGAATGCCAGAGTTGACTCGAAAAAAAATATTGGAGCTCTCGTGAGTGCTGAGACCATTTTAGGATTGGTGAAGGACTGAAATGTGACCAATATTGGCTCATTGTACCTATTTACTATTTTTATAATGCCACCATTATGGTCCCATTAGCCAATTTTTGTCGTTTTTGTCAATTTTGTCGATTTTGAGTGTCTCAATCATGGGGGAATGGAATGAGGAGTATGAATGCACAAGTTTCTTGAACTTACTATTTTATTAGGTGTTACCATATATACTTACTAAAAATATAAATGGTCTTCCCAGTGTCACATTTGAATGAAAACACTTGAAGAATTTTACATAATTCATTTTGAAGATTTGTTCCAATTTCTGAGAGATTTCGCTTGCCAGATTGTTGTGAATCTGAGAAAAGGTGTTTTTTCGCTGGAAACTTCATGTGTTTTTATAAAATATATTAGGGAATGAAAATAATCCTCTTGAATTCGTTCACCTAAGGAATCCATCAGTTCAAACTGCATGGCAATCAAAGTTCAGGAACATGAGTTATGAGCAAGACAAGAGTTTGACATCTAGGGCACAAGAGGAGTTTTTCTATATTTAAATGCTACAAAAAAGATTTTAAAATTTTTTTGATGGCTTCCAAGGATTTTACTTTATATTTTTAATTTTTGCTTCTTAGTCGTGAGTTATGGTGAGGATGAATGAATGCGTTGATGGAGTGAGCGATGGAAGGAGAAAGCACATGAGAGTAAGGGACAACCATTTTTTGGTTTTTCAACCCCTTGGGGAGGGGACACATGTTTTGTTTCCCCATGTAAAAGGGATAAAAGGGACATAAAAAAATTTCCTTAGCCCTATGAGGACAACTGGCGAGAAAATATTTGTTGAAGAATGAGGGAGAGGAGCTTATTTTTAGCAACCAGGAGCCCAGTTCGGCTCATGTGAGGAACCATGTGGGAGAAAGGGGGAGGGTGCATTTTTTTTCCACTTGTTCCCTTGGAAAATGGAAAAAATTGGCAAAGAAATTTTCCTTATCCTCATGGTGACAAGTGGTAGACATGCATTGCACGAGGCGAGGGCTAGAAAACTTGTGAAAAGTGCTTACGGAGGCTTGCCAAGGTCATGTGATGGGTCCAGGAACTCAAATGGTGGACGGGAACATTTTTTAATCCCCTTAGAAAAGTTACAAGAAGGATACAAAACTTTTCCTCGGCCTCATTCCAATACATCCAGCACTGTAAAAAATTTATAATTGTGAGAGCGTCCTTGAGAGAGAGCTTGAATATGAAGTTGTCAGAGCTCCAGGAGGTATTTTTGGGCACTTATTTATATGAAATTGACTAGAAACAAATTTTTGAGAATAATAGGATGGGTCTCATGCTCTTATTCTACCTGAAACCCCCTCAAAATAGTATTTTTCTCATGACCATAAGGTGTGCCTACCAAAAATGAGTTGTGGAAAGAAGTTCCTTGGTCTTGTGAAAAATATGAGTGCGCCATCATTTATAGCTTTTAATTATTTTTTTAATGGTAATTGTTTTACATCCAACTCATTACAGAGCTCTAAGAATAATCTTCCAAAGCTCATGTGTTTTTTAGAGTTGTTGGCTCCTTCACCTCCAAAACCCCGCTTTCATTTATATTATTCCTAGACCTCCAAATCTTTCCAGAATATTCCTAAATAAATTAAAAAATTCTCTTGGCTCCTCAATTCCACTTCCTGATGAATTTGAGCCTTCAAATTTGTCCCATAGAGTGTTCATTTTTCCCAAAAAGGATAAAAATAGCCATTCTAGGTTCACTGAGAAAACTACCTTGAGAAGCACTATAATGGGATAACCTCCTGAACTTGATTTCACATTTCAAACACTTGGGGAAGGGTAATAAAATGCATATGGGTACTTGAAGGATGGGGATAGGCTTGAAACCAAGGGGAAAACTGGCCCAGGGGAGTGCTCAGGAGGGTTTACACACAGAAAAAAAAGACACTAGGGTATAGTTATCATGTTTCATTACTAAATTTTTCCCTTGCAAAAATGCATTGCAACAATGTGGAAGAAAAACCTCTAAGGAATTTCTCCAAAAGTGTATATTTATTTTTCTTATTCTCTAATTACTAAAAATAATAATTTTGAATTTTCAAAAAAGTGTGTTAAAAATGAGGACAAACAAAAAGAGGTTTAAACATATGAAAATAATAATAACCACAAAGGAATTTAGAAATAGATCCATTATTCTTGAGATATGTAACAAAAGGTGATTTTGCAATTAGGATCCCTGAAAATAGACCCAAAGAGTATAAAAAGTCATGAGACCTTAGGGAAAATTGTTCAAATCAAATTTAGGGTAAATGATTGATGAAAATTAGGTGTGGATATGAAGATACAATGCAGATATGTAACCCTACGAAAACTAGGGTTTGGAATAAAGTGCAAGATACAATGTTGGGTTCACCAAAACATTTACACCCTTGTTAGATTATGTGAAATCTAAATTAGTGAAATGGGTACACTAAAGGATTGTTGGAAAAATAATTTGTCGCTAGGAAAAATTAGTTAATTTTCACCAACGCTCTGGGACTACATCCCTCATACTTTGGAAAAGGGGAGGTTCCATTTATTGTATGAAAATAAAACAAACTTTGTGGTGGAAAATAGGCAGGGGATCACACAGGCACAATCCACTGAACCTACGGAAAATGTTTACACCTCGTGTAAGGGAGAAATTTGCAAGGAAGGTGAGATATTGCGAGTGGGAATTTAGATAGAGGGGGTTAATCATGCAAATAGGCTTAAGCAGATTCTTACAAGTATTAACCAGAGTTTATCAACACACAATTAGAAGGGGAAAAAATTCTATTTATATCAAGACAAAATTAACCATGAACATAAAATATCATTCATTCACTCCTCGAAATCTTTTACACCTTTTTTTATCATGTAATATTGACATGTACACAGAGCTATAAAATGAGAGGGAGAGAGGAAACATATGAAAAGGGTATATAGGAAATTCTATCTTTGCTTGTTCTTTATAGTGCTCTAGATATCTACTCAAAACTCACAAATTGACAACCCCTAGAAGTGAGGAAGTCATTACAATATATAGTTTTTCAAAATGACTCTTCGCCTACCCCCCACATGGCTTTTCACTAACCTTTACAACATGTGATATTTCGTATTCCGAGGAAATAAATTGAGTCCTTTTTTATTAATTAAAGGAGACTCGTTACAAATTATGACTATAGATCACATCTTAATGAATAAGAAAAAAGTGAAAAATTCAACCCCCCAACGAAGAAATAGAACATAAAAGAAGAGAGGAAGGGGTGGGGAAGATAGAAGAGAGGAGATAGTTAATCTAGAAGAAGATGATGATGCACTTTCCAATGGAGATTCATTTAGCAATGAACTCTTGGAGAGTACCTCTAAAAATATCTCTACCCCTTTGAATTCCTTACTTTACCAAGCCGTTGCAGGTGCAACCTTATCTGCTTGCAGAATGTGTACAAAAATCACGGATTTGAGCTAATTTTTGGAAGTGGCATTGATATTTTTGAGTTTTGTGAACCATGCCTGATGCTCCTTCCCATTTTTTGAGATAAAAAATCTTATATTTATAAGAGATTCCATTGTATCTTCATTGAAATAAATTGGATCTCCAACCTCCCTCTTAACCAACTCTTTGAATGGTTTCATGAGATCATCTACTGAAGTGTTTTAATCTACTATGAATGTTTGAAGCTTCTATACTTCCACATTGATATCTTCATGTATCTTTAAATCACACTCATTTTATGAGTTTAATTCATCAAGATCACGATTAAGCATCTCATACTAGAAAATAAGAGTTCTAGCCCAAACTTGTAACAGGTCTTCAGATGCAGAGATGAACACATTTTTTCCCAACAATATAAAGGAGTTGAATATTTCCATTTCAATTACTAGTGGAAACACCTAGCCCTAATGCTCTTTCTCTTTTTTTGATTTCATTTCTGATCATCCTCACCTTTGTGGCATTTGTAACCAAATATTTAAACCATGAAATAATCTCATGAAACAAATCTCTATCTTTCTCAAGAATCTTGCTCACCCATTTTTCATTTGATCTTCCTTGCATGGTGTAACTTTGAGCCTTTCCAATGTATTTCGGATTGAATATACTAATAGGAGTAACTTCCTCAGCTAGGGGAGAAGAAACAATCTTTTTATCCATGAAGGTTTACACAAACGAGGTAAGGGTTCTTATGTGATCTTCCAGTTGTTCATTTTTTTCCTTATACTCCTCATTTCTCGCAAGAAGGTGAGTGGAAGATTCTTTGAACATGTGAGCATATCCCTCATGTGTTTCCAGCCCTAGAAGAATGGTGCTCATTTTGTAGTCAAATGGGGTCATCTCACCAATAGGCTTGATTACCTTCGGTTGAACTACTTCCACATATTGATTTCCTAAAACACCATCGTAGAAGCGAGAAGAAACTTGAGCTAACTTTCCTTCCTTAATTTTCACCATCATGGATATGGCTTGGAAATCCAAAACCACCACTTGTTGAATTGTGTGGGTCTTCCCTTTGATCATCTCTTACACCCATGGGAATATTTTAGTTGTTTCAGGCTCAATATTGGGCATGATTTTTGTTTCTTGATATGAGTGAGAAGGTACATCTTGAGCCGGTTGGGTAAGCACAGCTGTATAGGAGGAGATACTTGGAGAAACTTGAGGGATTGATGGATATGATGGGTTAATGTCTCCTTGTTCTAAATCTTCTATAAGAACTTGTATTACTTTTTCCTTTTTATAAAGCCTCTTGTAGTGTGGAACTTCCAATTAAACTAACTTCCTTTTTGAAATTTCTCTTGAATGAGTAGAGCTTGAAGTTTTCTCAATTCCCCTTGAATTTGAGAGGTTATCTTTTTACCCTTTGAGATTTGGGAAGCCTCGTAGTTCAATGAGTGCAAATTTATTATTTTTGAACCATTCCTTGGATCTCTAGGTTAGTGCTTTGGTTCTTTCATTCATATCACATGACTCATGAATGTTCCATGAGACTTGTAAGAGCGTCGAGGATTTTACAGCTTGATACTCCAGATCATACAATTCAATACCATCATATTCAATTCTCTCTTTGAATTAAACAAAATTGAAATTTCTAATTTTCCCAATTTTCATTCTCATATGATTGTGTTTCCTGGCCTCAAAATCATCTAAACAATTCACCCAATAATCCTCGATTTATGGAACATTGTGCAAGTCAGGAAGATGGAATGTTTCTGGGTTGCTCTGAAGGTCAAAATTCATCTTTGGTGTGCATGAGTATAGGCTCAAAGGAGCGAAGGAAGCCTCCAAGTTTGAGGCATCATTGGCATTCTTATAGGATAAGATCCCGAGAAATATAGGGAATGCAACACTTTTCTTTTTTCAATTCTTAAGCTTGTCAGTGATGTGGACGAGCTACCTACATAGCTTGAACATTATGATCTTATCATTGATGTACCATAGCAACTTACGTGGAATGAGATCAAATCCAGATATCATGATGTATGAAAAGGTTGATAATTGGGTGAAGAAGGATCCATAGCTCTTGATAAAAGTGGTTGTTTGAGAAGATAATATTGATTCAGGATTTCCTTCTAACAACCTTATGACAAGAATAGTGAATGCATCATTCACTCTTGCAAAATGATGGTTTCTCTCCTTCCTGATCAATTGTGGATACTTCTCATAGGCAAGGGCCTTCTGATAAAATTTCTGAGTGAGGTTCAAACCTCTCAACAGTATTGTGCTTGCAAGGGTGTAGACCAAGTAAGATGTCATTAAGAACATCTTGGTAGTCAGCAATTGAAGTAATTGTTGATGCATATTATCCCCGATTATTTTTCTCTAGTAAATCATTTGTTTACCTTTAATGACAACAAGGATGAGCTCCACCATCCAATCTTGAAAATATTTTATAGCCACTTCTCCCATTATCTTAGTTAGGAGGATGATTGCATCAGAAAATCCTTCATGGAACTCACTCCTGGATAGATCTTTCGACATACGAGATGGATTTCTCCCCTATTTCAACCATGAACCGAATGTAATACCTTGTACGTAGGATTATGTTTTAGAACATTCACCTAATGCAAATTCCTTCGTGATGATGACCATGTTGTTTCAGGTCAAGATTTGCATACACTTTCATATTCCCTTAGGAGTGAGTATTGCCAATGTTGAATTACTATCTACCCTTATGATTCTTATATCAGGATTACCAACTCTGTTCTCTAAACAGATATAGGATGACCACCTACAGCATATAATCCACTTGTGAAAACTTTGTCCTCCACTAGTTCTCTAGGATTGTCGAGCATTCAGTTCTTGAGATCTTCCAAGTCCATATGGGCAACATCATTGTCACCCACACCTAGGTATTTCGATACCAGTACTGAAATAGGCTCCAGACCAGAAAAATTCAACTTCATACTTGTAATGATCAACTAGATGAGAGAAAATGAATATTACAACTTACTGCAATTGAATTAAATACTTTCTATTTTTAGTAGTTAGGGTTCAGGCACTACTATTTTGGGAAAAAGGTGATTTTTACCTAAATTCAATTTTCTAATACATTTAACAAGCTAAGAATACATTCACTACTATTGCTTGGTGATTTCTTATAGTTTCTGTTTTTGGAAGGTTACATTTTTTTTTACTTTTTTTACTTTTTTGTTTTTTCAAGAAAGATTGTCTAGTTTGTCATCTTCATTTTTCTTTGAGTGCACTAATATGAGAGGAATTGATATTTTAGGTAAGTTTTTATTTTTAGTAAGTATGTGCACCAAGTAATTACTATTTTTAGAAAAAAAAACTTATCCACCTCTGATTGCAACAAAAATGTATTCACTAGATTTGGCTTACTTTTGAGACTCCGTGCTCCAAATTTCACCTCGATCTGCCCCTCAGAAGGCTTGGAAACTGAAAAAGTAGCTTCTAGGGCATGAAACTAGAGTTTAATACCATTAAAAAATCAGGGCATCATCTGATTTTCTATTACATTTTTATTGATGGTTCATGGGATGAGGAACAACTATGAAAATCTCAAGGGAAATGAATTACAAGTTTGGAAGATATGAGTTTTTCTTGTTTTTGATGTAGATGGAAGCCTTGGAGAAATTTTGATAGAGTATCTAGAAAAAATTAAGTTTTTTGGAGTTATGAAGTAGAAACGATGGAGGTGTGGTGAAAAATTGAGGTGGGAAAAAGTTATTTTATGTTTTTAAAGCTTCCGATAGTGTTTTAGTGTTCAAATGAATTACAAGTTCTGTTATGTTTTTAAAGCTTCGGATAGTGTTGTAGTGTTCGAAATGAATTACAAGAACAAATGAATTACAGTAGTTAGTTTATTTTTTAGGTTTTCAAACTTCTTGGTATGGGGTGCATTTTATTTTTCCATTTTTCCCCTTCAGATAAGGACAATAGGTGTAGAAAAATTCACCCTGATGTGGACTTGACAAGTTGTGCAACATGATTACACAATGGAGGAAGGAGGAAAAACTAACACTTAGCACTGAAGGGCCAAAACTAGGTCACATGAGAAATCATGGAAGGGGCTAGAGTGGAGCACATTTTCTTGTCCCATACATCCTCTTGGGATAGGGAAAAGAGGGATAGAAAAATTATCCATGACCTCGTGATGACAAGTGACAATGTGTGATTCGAAGCTGGGGATGTGAGGAAAAACTTGTTTAAGCATGCATGGAGCTTATATTTAGTCACATGAGAAACTAGATCCACGGCTAGAGTGGGGAACATTTTATTTTTTCATATGTCCCATTGGGATAGGGATAGATGGGATATAAAATTTTCCTTTCCCTGGCGATGACAAGTTGCACAACTTCATTACACGACGGGAGGGGCTAGAGATAAGTAAATAGGCCTATGGAGTGCTTAGTAAGGTCATGTGAAGAACCTGGGGGAAATTTTGGGGTGGGGAACATTTTATTTTCCCCTTTGTCCCTTTGGGATAGGAATATCAGGGATAAGAAAATGTGCCTCAACCTGAAGGTGACAAGTTTCCTCTTGTAAAATTGGCTAAGTATGAGAGACGTACCTTTCAAGAGAAAGACTTGTTGACGACGTTGTCGGAGCTCCATGAGGTCTTGTTTAGTGAATCCTTATATTAATTTTACTCCCAAAAACCTTCAAAAATAAATGGGAAGGTTATCAAGCTCTAATTATTCTTGTATATCCCTCAAATAGCTCCTTTTTTCTTGGGACAATAGGGTGTGTATGTTGAAACTGAGCTACCTTGAGAGGTTATTAAGTATTATAAAGGATTTGAAAATTCCATCATGTAGAGGGTTAAACAAGATTTTAAATGACTTCTTGTTTGACTCCTAACTCCATGTGGAGATCCTGTAATCATCTTCCAAAGCTCAAGTACCATTTTCAACTATAAGTTCCTTAACCATGAAAAACCTACTTTCACTACAACAGTTCCTAAACCTTCAAAAAATTCCTAAAATTTCCTAAGCTAGTTCCATTACATTACTAACTCTTCAAAAACACTCCTGAATGATTTTTGGCTTTCTAATCAGTCCTAGAGGATGCACACCTATCCTGAAAAGGCTAAAAATAGAATTTCTAGGCTTACCAGAGATTTTTCCACTGAAAGCACTTTACTAAAGGAATCGAAAGGACTTATCACAATGTCTCAAATACATAGGAAAAAATTTTACAACACATATGAGTACTTACAAGATCAAGATAGCAATGACACATATGGAAAACTGATCTAGAGAGAGTTTTTGAGCAAATTTTTAACACTTGGGTTAAGTTGTCGTGTTTCAAGTTCTAATTTTTCCCTTACAAAAATACATGACAACATTTAGCTCTCACTTGGGAACTTGTTATGGATCAAACAGAGTGAGGATAGGATAAGTATGAACTCCAGAATCTCAATATACAATGTGGACTAGTGCCTTATCCATTGGGCTATACAAAGTCTTATTATAATCAACATATATGAATAAATAAATTCGCACGCACACAACAAAAGGAAACACACCACACTGGAAAGGGAAAACACACACAATGAAAAATGGAGACACACAGCTTAAATCACCTATGGTATAGGTGGGGGATAACCCACTTTCATTGTTTATATAATTTCAGGTATTTCCTTGCGAGGCAATTCCAAATAGGTACCATCCAGATATGAGTGATAGAAATTATTTTCCCCATAAGCTTCTCGGAAACGGAATGGACCTAGCCACAAAGAGTCAAATTTTATGTGACTTCCTTTTGGCTCTCTTATTTTTTCCCACAATAATACAAGGTCACCAATTTGGAAATCTCTTACCTTATCCTTTTTATCAAATATTTTCTTGACTTTCAAATGATCTTCCTTTATTCAATTAACCACCTTCAACATGTATTCACAAATTTTTCCAAGATACAAGATTCTCTTATCAAGAGAATCATGAAATTAGCCATCTTCAACCGCTCTAACCAATTAAAGAGCTAGAAATTCAATCGTGACTGAAATCTTGGCATTGATCTCGTAAAGTAAATGGAATGGTGACATACCAATTGCCTTTTTTGGGGTCATCATGTCTGCCCACAATGCATCATAAAGCTTCTTATGTTAATTTCTCATATTTTTATCAACCAAATTTCAACAAATGGTCATAATATTCTTGTTACTTGACTCAGCCTGACTATTCCCTTATGGGTAATAGTCTGATGCATATGAAATCAAGATTCCATAACTATATCAAAACTCAGTCAATTTGATAGAGGAAAATTATGTTGCATCATCAACTACCACCTTCTAAGGAATTCAAAAATAGATGATAATGTTTTCTTCGATGAAGTTACATATCATTTCTAAATTCTCTTATTTGACCAAGATGGCCTCCACCCATTTAGTGAAGTATTCTATTTCTGTTAGAAAATAGGCATTTCATTCACTCGAGTGAGGATTAAGCACTCTAATGAAATATAGGCCCAACTACTGGAAAGGTTCCTCAATGACCACCGGTCGAAGAGGAAGCGCAAAAAATTGTGGTCTTCCCAAAAATTATTGACAAGGTTCACACTTGGAAACCTATTGTTGATAATTTACAAACAATATAGGCCAATAATACCTACCATGGAGGATTTTTTGAGAGTTCACCATGGTGGAGAAATTTCAACCACAATCTTAATCATGGTAAGATTTTAGCAACTTTTCCTATTACTCTTTACCCACGCACCTTAGGAAATATCTGTCTAATCCTCTCTTGTATAGCACATGATTCCAAATGACATACCTAGCTGATTTCAGCTTGAGGGTTTTCCTTTGTTGTAGTCAATGTGTGTCGGGAACTCTCTGTAAGTGAGAGATTATGAAATATCAACATACCACTCATTGGTGGTGTTTACAAAAACAACTTGGGGCAAGTCCTTACACATTCATAGCATTGACACTCCTTTTCATCAGTTTGAGTCTCAAGAAACTCATCCTCATCCATTAACCAACACAAACCATTTCTAGGGACAAGATTCGAAGATCAGATATCTAAGTCATATTCTTGAATCTTTTCCACCCTATTTCCTCTCTTGGATCCTAGATCCTATTAAGTTAGGATTAGTTTTATCGTAGACCCCAGAACCATCACCACAATGCAAGAGTCAAGAATGTATAATAAAAAAATCTTCACTGCTTTGACCATGGCATAAGCATGCTTCTCCATTTTATTATAACTCAACTCATGATCTTTTGGTAGGAAGCTCATAAAGGTAACTGGTGATTCAATGCCTTCTTTTTTACTCTAAAATAAGATGGTCGAAAGAGTGTGTTCTGAAGCGTAGCAATACAAAATGAAATATTTGTCAAAGTTAGGACGTACTAGGGCAGGAGCCTTAGTTATTGTTTCCTTGATTGCATCAAATATTTCCTTTCCTTCATTACTCCACATGAAACTTGTTTGAGCCTTCATCATACTAGTAATGTGCTTAGTCAGCTCAGAAAATTCTAGGAAAAAGTGGCAAAGAAAATTTACCTTGCCAAAGAAGTAATGAAATCCCTTCTTGCTTGTGGGAAAGGACAGTTCTTGAATTTTCTTTATCCTCTCTGGATTAATTTTATCTCTTTTCTTGGTCACGATGTTTCCAAGGAGTTTCCCTTCAGTAACACTGACAATGCACTTTTTAGGGTTCAAATAAATTCCATTTTTTTGGCACCTAATCAGCACATGTTACAAATGTTTCATTTGATCTCCTTACCTTTTGGAAAATATAGTGAGGTCATCAAGATAGATGAAAATGCATTCCTTGAGGTATTTAAAGGCAAGATCCATTACCCATTGAAAATTTTCTCCAGCATAAGGCCAAACAAAATTTTGTTATAAGAAAAAGTGCCTCATGGAGTTATGAAGGTTGTTTTGTGTCTATCTTCTTCCACTACCTCAACTTGGTTATATCCAGAGAAGCCATCGAGTAGTGAAAGCATATCAGATCCTGTTACTACATGTAACATGTGTTCCCTGATAAGTAGTGGGTATTTTTCTTTTAATGAGGCCTAGTTCAAATTTTGGAAGTTGACACAAATCCTTATTTCGTCATTCTTCTTCCACACTGGGACAATATTCGCCACCCACATGGAGTGGTGAATAGGAAATATGATTCTTGCGAACATCTTTAGCACTTCTTATTTGATCATATCAGTAATCTTTAATTTATATGATCATGTTTACTTCTTGAAAGGCTTGGCTTCATGCTTAAGTGGTATGGAGTGATGCATTTATTTAGGCTTAAAGGACTTGAGATCATCGTATGAGTATGCCAAAACATTGGAGTATCTTCTCAACAATGAGACAAAAATCCTTTTCTCCTCTGGTTAACAAGACTTTCCAATATTTACCATTCTTGACTGCTCTAGGGTACCAATGTTCTCCTTCTCAAACTTAGCAATGCATCGAGAGGATTCCTTTGCTTTCTCCTTGATAAACTTGTCATGTTTATACAATAAGTCTTCAAGAGACACAATGTCTTTTGGAATTTTATTTCCCTTCAATATAATGACCCCTTTTGAATTAACTCCATCTATCTCTTCTTTATCTTCATCTATAACAAACTCACAATTTAAATCGTTACTCCCTTCATAGAAAATATTTTTGAAGTTCTCTCTTTGCTCCAAGAAGGAGAGGAGATAACTATTTTCATTGCACACATGTCAATGATTGACATTATCTGGTACACTCGGCCTGAAAATAATCTCGACAGTCACTTTTTCCTTGTTAAAGGATGGGTGTGGGGTCATAAGAGAATCTGAGAATGTGAGATAATCATTTTTCTTGTTTTTCTCACAAGGAATAGCTTGAATAGAGAAGGCATAAAAAGACTCGATGCAATCCCATACTCTATTCTTGTAATGCTTTATCCTTGGATTTTTGACTTGATATTGGTTCCACACTTGTTTGATAATCACCTCAACATCACCAAGACATTTTAATTTCTCGATACCCATGGATTCAACAACATACATCCCTAGAAAGATGGCCTCATACTCCATGGTATTATTGGTATTGTCATATTACAATTTATATGAAAAAGGAAGTAACTCACCCGAAGGAGAAGTTAGAACAACACCTACTCCAGAGCCAGTAGTGGAATGGATTTCATCGAACTCCATTTTCCATAATTGATTTTCATCATCCTTAGTGAGAAAATGTAAATTTTCATCTCTTTCAAAATTCAAGAAGTAATGACCAATTCCATTGTCTTGAAACAACACATCAGCCTTTGGATCCTCTGATTTTTGGATAGTATACTTCATTTTTCTCATGGGAAATAACTTCTTCATTTCTCCTCTAATTAGAATGGTTTTTGAGGACCAATCCATTTGTATCTCACCCCCCAGGGGCCTAAAAACATTTTTCTCAATAACATGCCAAAAGATGTTGGAATGTCTTCTACCAAGATGGTCAACAAAATGTTTGGAAAATCCACGAGGGCCACTTGTGTGTCTTTGATTCTCCCTACCAATGAGACTTCCTTAGACTCAATGGAATAACAAGATCCAATGGCTCGTGTTAAGGTGATTCTAAGATAATTAGCCACATTTATCGGTATTATCTAAATTTCCTGAATCTATTATGAAATTATTCAACTGATGACATTTGATCATAAGGGCAAGGTATAATGGCTCTACTTCAAGCATGTTCAACGTTGGAGGGGTAAGTGATGTTAGTATTAACCCTTTATAATTTGAGTTTATAGCATTGGGCTTTGAACTACCACCCTTGATGTAGCTGAAGATCCTTTCAAATTGCTTTAGATGTGTTCACAAGAATTCTGATTCAAAAATATGAATTTTTGACTTGTTCACATGCTCAATGATGTCAAACAGAGAAAACGTAGATAAGGTAGGGGTTCTTGAGACATTGGATGCTTTGGCAGGAAGAGGAACCACCTTGAGAATTTGAGAATTTTAGCAAATGGATTAGTCAGTTAGGAGGCATTTTTTGATTTTGAATGAGCATTTGAAATTTTTTGTGAGATTGGTCTTAGAAGTAAAATTAGAGCTAGGAGAAGTACTTGAAGACTTACTTGACATGGAAAATTTATTCTTTCTCACTACTAGGTCTGGATTCTCTTTCAAGACTCCATAGAAGGTGGAAGTGGAGATCCTTTGTTGATTATTTTGTATTGTAGAGTCGGAACCTGAGGATCTTCCTTATTCTCATTTTCGTAGTAGTGGAGGATGAAGTTCCTTTTTGGGATTGAGAATGGGTGAATACAACACATGAGAAGCTTGAATTGTCTTCATCATCATCGTCATCATCTTCTCCTGAAGATTACTCAATGAAATTAACTCGTACAACATCTTCTACCTCTTCAATCTCTAAGATGTCATCATCCTTATTTTCTTCTTCTAACTCTTCAATTTCTTCATATTCCTCTTCATCATCATAGGTTGCATTTATTGGAGGTGCCTCCAAAGAAAGTCTTTGGGGCAATGATTCGATCCTTTGTTTATTTGGAATTTTTTACCTAGGAGCATGCTTGCTCATAGAAGCTTGATCTAACTAATTCTTGAGGGAAAGAACATCATTAGCCAAATTTTTTACTAATGATTTAGTTGTTCCTACATTTGAACTTTGTCCTTTCTCTTTGATTGGATTTTTTTTATTTTCCCTGACATTATCAAGTCATCTTCAACTTCAACAGCAAGATTTTTTTCCTCATCCAAATCAGTTATTTGAGTCCTTAGCATGAAGCTAACCATAAGGAGTAGATCATTTGTGAAGAATATTAACTTCTTGTCCTCCGTAAGCCAGGAAGCTTCGGGAATCTTGTAAATAATTTTGCTGAAATTTGTTACAAAATCCCTCATCAGTTCATAAGGATCCTTCTTTAGTTGATACCATTACTCCAAAAGGGAATGATCATCCTTAGAAGGTTTAAACCTAGATTCAAATTTTGTTTTATTATCATCCAAGTTGGTTATAGGCATCCTTGGAAAATGGTAGAACTAGTCCACAGTCGTATCTTACAAAGATTCTACAAAAATATGTACTGACACATCTTCATGTCTTATGCCTAGCACCCCACAAGTAGTGATGAAGGTTGCAATGTGATCATTTGGGTGCTTCTTCTCATCATCATAGAACTTAGGAAAGTTCTTTCCTGACCCCCTAGGTAAATCATGCAAAGGTGGGTTGAGAGCTAATGGACTTGTATTTTTCCCCCAAGGAAGTGATACTTATTAACCCATTGGTAGTTCTTCTTCTATTTCTTCATCTCCAAATTCTTCCCCAAATATTTCTTCTATTGTTTCTTCTTGTTAGCAATATTTAATGGTTCTTCATTTGTTTTAATAATGGGGAAATCAGGATCAAAATCTAAAATATATTCTCAATCATTTTTCCTCTTTATTTGATCAAGAGAGTCTGAAATTGAAGCTTTGCTATTGTTCAAAATTTGGATCAGTGATGTCACTAACCCAATTAGATCTTGTGTACCTCCTTTCAGCCAGTTTGCTAGTTGGATACACATCTCAAGACAAATTTCTCAAAACTCTTCTATGTTTATTTTTAACTTGTATGACACATTGCAGGGCTTGAGAATGTTCTTCCTCAAGGTCTAAGATTCTTGAAGCAGTGTGATAATAATTGAAACTCTCTTTATTACACTAAATACAGTTCCTTAGATCAGTTGAGAGGTCTTTTTGGGTATCTTCAAAGAACAAAAGATTATGTTGCAATACAAGAATATTACTAGGCATAGCCATGGAGGGGAAAATGTTGAGCATACATGGAGGCTCTTGCGGCTTTAAATATCTGAATTTTTTTGGTATTTTTCAGCTATTTACTTTTTAGGAATTTTTTGGTTTTGATTGTGGTGTAGAGACAAAACATCATGCCCACTGTGGGTGCCAAAAAAAAATGGTGAAATAATTTTTCATTAGGAAAAATTAGTTGATTTTCACCAACACTCTAGGACTACGTCCCTCCTGATTTGGAAATAAAACAAACTCTGTGGTTCCAATAGGTCGAGGAATTTAGATAGAGGGGGTTGATCCTGTAAGTAGGCTTAACCATATTCTTACAAGTATTAACCATAGTTTATCAACACACAATTAGAAGGAAAAACAAATTTGCTAGCCATATCAAGACAAAATTAACCATGAACATAAAATATCATTCATTCAATCATCAAAATATTTTACACCTTTCTTGATCATGTAAGATTGACATGTTCACAAAGATACAAAGAGAGAGAGAGATATATATAGGAAACATATGATAAGGGAATAGAGGAGATTATATCTTTACTTGTTCATTGTAGTGCTCTAGTTATCTACTAAAAACTCACAAATTGACAACCCCTGGAAGTGAGGAATTCATTATAATATATATTTTTTCAAAATGTCTCTTCACCTACCCTCCACATGCATTTTCATTAACCTTTATAGCATGTGACCTTTCATATTCCTAGGAAATAAATTGAGTCCCTTTTTTATTCGTTGAAGGAGAATCATTACAAAGTATGACTATAGATCACATTTTAATGAATAAGACAAAATTAAAAAGTGCAGCCCCCAACAAAAAAATAAAACATGAAAGAAGGAAAGGGGTGGGGAAGAGAGAAGAGGGGAGTTATCTATTTAGAAGAAGATGATGATGCACTTATTGATGGAGATTCACTTGGTGATGGAATCTTAAAGAGTATTTTTAGAAATATCTTGACCCATTTGAATTCCTTAATGTATTGAGTCATTGTGGGAACAACCTTCTCTGTTTGTGGAATGTGTACAAAACTCACGGATTTGAGATAATTTTTAGAAGTGGCATTGATATTTTTGCATTTGGTGAACCATTCCTGATGATCCTTCACGATGTTGGAGATAACAGCTCTTATCTCTACAAGACATTCCAATATATCTTG